>JAVIAB010000126.1:34521497-34653997 GCA_032433765.1 Megaustenia siamemsis
CACTTCAAATTGTAGTTTTTTGTGGCTTTACCCTCCCATGGTCTCTGGGTAATGAGATCTGATACCTAGCTCTCTTGGATGACCACGAAGAAAAACAAAAGGTCCCTTATGCATTCATACACATTAAAGAGCCTTTGGAAGTTAAAGATCAAAACAGTAAGAATAATTTGTTAGGCAAATTTCTACCAATGCTAAAAGTATGTGTGTTAGACTAAAATGAACAGATATTGGTGTATTGCCATAAACTAGCAAAAATAACACAGCCACTTAACAGGTGAATGCTGAGATGAAGGGGCAAATTCTTGTATACCAAGATGTCTCTGACATCTTTGCCTCTCTGAAGGAGCGCTGACCCATAGTGAACCTATTGTTCAAACTGACATAAGTGTCTGAAATTCACAAACAGGAAAGAATGATATTACTCACCTTTTATTGGACAAGCATATTGCAGTGGTCCATATCTATGCTCTTCCACCACGATGCAAGTGTCCCCTGCTACTTACGGTACCTGTGATAGTGTAGAACTATAGTGATTATGGCATAGAAGACAATATTGATAAGAATGATGATGGAGGTCAATGTTAATTAGAATTATAATGATATTTTGTAAAGGATAATGAAGATGATGATGATATTTTGTGTAGGACAGTGATGAGGTTGCCACTTTGTAGAGAACCATGATGATGATGCAATTTGTAAAGAAAATTATTAGTGATGACTATTTGTGGAAGACATTATTGAGGATGATGTCATTTTGTAATGAAAATTATTGGTGATGACTATTTGTGGAAGACAATATTGAGGATGATGTCATTTTGCAAAGAAAATGATTAATTATGATTGTTTATGGAAGACAATGTTGAGAATGGTGGTGATGCCATTTTGTGGAAGACAATGTTGATGAAGACGATGATAACATTATATGGAGGGCACTCGGCAATGTTGGGTGTGTTAGCGCAATCGATAGGCGGTTGGCTTACCACGGCAACAGCCGGGTTATACCCTTGAGGACACCTGGGTTTACTAATTCCCTAAAAATTAGTGGGAGCCGCGATAGCTCAGTGGTTAGTGAACTGGACTAACGGACAAGAGGTAGGGTTCGATCCCAACCGACGGCTCCGGGTTCAAGCCTTAATGGGTACGGATTTTTCTGGAAAGTAAAGCAGCACGGGCGTAATAGACACATACCCCAAAAAAATATGTGAGGAAGGTCTGTAAAATATAGGGTCACAACACCATATTTCCCTATACGCCACTTGGGTGAGGTACTTTACTTTACTTTTTTACATCGGCAATGTTGTAGAGAACGATGGTGAAAATACCATTTTAGGACAATTTCATTTTGTGCAGAACAATGCTATTAAGAATGATGATGATGATGATAGCATTTTGTGGAAGACAATGTTGAAGTCAATTTATAAAGGACAATGCTGTTGAGAATGATGATAAAATCATGTTGATGTTGTCATTTTGTGAATGACACTTTTGATGTCATTTTGGAGAAGATAATGTTTATGTCATTTTGTCGAGGTCAATGTTGATGTCATTTTGTTGAGGTCAATGTTGATGTCATTTTGAGAACAATTCTGTTGAGAATGATGATAAAATCATGTCGATGTTGTCATTTTGTGAATGACACTTTTGATGTCATTTTGGAGAAGATAATGTTTATGTCATTTTGTTGAGGTCAATGTTGATGTCATTTTGTTGAGGTCAATGTTGATGTCATTTTGTAGAGGTCAATGTTAATGTCATTATAGAAGACAATATTGTGTCATTTTGTTGAGGCAAATGTTGAAGTCATTTTGTGGGGAACAATGCTGTTGAGAATGATGATAAAATAATGACGATTGGTTCTTTGGTTATGGAAGGCCCGGTATCACTGCAAACGAATTAAAATCCATAATAGCTCAACCGCCCGTGCCAGTGGAATCATCCCCCAAACAAAGAAAGGTAGCTGTAGTCCCCATCATAGCAGCCTCAGCACACGCCAAAAGACATAAGGCGAAACCGCACAGAAGTGATCACAGCCAACTGTTCCCTGTCATACGATATCATCATTCATCGTAAACAATTGGAATATCGAAACATGATCAAAATGGATGAAACACACAGCTCACAGTGTGCACAGAGCACTTAACTCAGTAGCTCCTGCAACAAAAACAAAAGGTCCCTTGTGCATTCATACAAGAGTAGAGAGAGAGAGAGTCTTTGGAAGTTAAAGATCTAAAAGAATAGGCCAAATTTGTTAAGCAAATTCTCAACAATGCTAAAAATGTATGTGTCGGACTAAAATGTACAGATATTGGTGCATTGCCATAAACTAGCAACACAACACAACCACTTAACGGGTGAATGCTGAGATGAAGGGGCAAATTCTTGCATACCAAGATGTCTCTGATATCTTTCCTCTCTGAAGAAGCCGCAATGACGATGTTGTCATTATGTGAAAGACAGTGTCATCATTTTGTGGAAAACAATGTTGATGTCATTTTGTAGATGACAATGTTGATGGCATTTTGTAGAGAACAATTTTTATAAAGATGATGATGGCAATGTTTAATTCGTATGAATTTGTCTTATTCTGTGTTTGCCAAATTAATGCTCCTCTTCATTATCTGCCTGTAACACTAGACCGGTTTTTTTTCACTCCATCTGTTCAGATTAAATGTTCTGTAAATTCCTTTGTTCGATTCTGCAACTGACTTCTAAGATTCTGCCTTCTGTGATTCTGTGTACTGTTTGCCCATCTCACTGCCTCGTTGAATTGACCGACCGATGGACTGACTGCCGGCCCATTCATGGAACTTGCTTTGAACTGACTCGTGTCTTGTTTACTGACTGACCCGTACTTGAACTGAGACTGCAAACTATGAATGAACAGGAAACTTGATCTGCTTCCCTCATGATCTCTTCATGTGGCGCACTTCGCGCTATTGTACGATTGTATCTGTACTGCAGACTCTGATAACAATGTCTTTCTCCACGACACTAACGTTCGTTCGCCACCACACTGTCAAACACGACAAGCAATGGTGATAATTCACTGGACACAAAGTCCTCTCATAAACATGAACATGAGTTTATTGACAGGTAATTTGCCAAGTAAAACAATATGTAAAAGTCAGCGGCTTACACTGCGCTCGGCTGTTCACACACACGAAATGTACTGTTGGCACCTCCTCACTGCAGTCATGACTCAATCAACTCTCACACTCAATAGGTCCAAACACTGAAATCCTCTTCGTCTGGAACCTAAGCTATGTTCCTATATTTAGCACAATAACTGTCTTATCATTAAATCTGAGACTAACTTCTACAATAGTATAACTCTTAGTCACTCTTTGGGCTCCACAAGCCATTGGCCTACTGCCTAATCTATTAAGGTCTACAGCAATCGCCTCACAGGCTGACCCCGTGAGAATCTGTGTGAAAATCTCCTGCCACCTAACTTTGTACATCGACTATATCTTTCATCTCCAGCCAATGACAAATTCCCTTACATACTCTCCCCATTTTTAATTTTACCTTCTCAATTGCCCTGGGAAATTTCATTGTTCTGTCTGAACTAATCTCTTCACTTTCTTCCCGTGAAGTGTCCAGCCCCCCCCCCCCCCCCCCCCCCCCCACATATCACTCATTCACCTCATTTTCACCTCCGCTGTTGCATACCCTTAAAATAAAATTAACAATATTGTTATGTTGTGTAATGGTTTGCAACCTGAATTCAAGACAAGGATGTCACCAATGCACTTTTATCATTGGAAACAAAAAAAAACCCTCCTCTTTCCTATAATAAACATGTTATCACTTCTACCAAATTACCAAAGTTTGTAAATAAAGCAAACTCACCCACGAGAGTAAGAATAGTAGGTTCCTGGGGGGCAGTCACTTGGAATACTATAAGCATCTGCATTACTGATAGTCATGTCTCGTTGGCAATTTCCATTAACTTCCTCAAATCCAAAATCACTAAAAGTGTGCAAACAGCAGAATTATAAATAGTTGAGAATGAAAAAAAAATACAATCAGGAGTAAATATAGTAGGTATGTCATGAAGTGTTTAAGATTTCAAACATCATTTCTTAACTACCTGGATGTGTGGTGTTCTCCTCATTGTTAGTACTTCCTGCAACCTGGTTCTCATTTATCATCATCATGTGCCATACCGGTTGGCATAGGTGATCATGTCCCTCCACAATCTTCTATCTACAGTGCATCGTATCAGTTCTGTTGTTGACTGTTTTCCATGCCATGACACCAAGCTATCCAGTATTTTCTCTCTTTGTCGTCCGCGATCTCTCTTTCCTTTTATTTTGCCAGTTGTAACCAAGTATTCCAACTTTCCTCTCTTCATGATGTGCCCGAAAAATGTTGATTGCTTCTTTCTGATGTTTTTTAAGAGCTCCCTTTTTGTGTTGGCCTCTTTGAAAATTTCCTCATTGGTCTTTTTAGCTGTCCATGGAACTTTTAACATTCTTCTGAGAAATCCCATCTCTGTGGCCTCTAATCGTCTTTTCATTTGTTTGTCCATGATTCGCTTCCATAGGTCAGAATTGGTTCTCATTTATAGTCATGTTAATTAGAGAGAATTCATAATTAAACATGAACTCAGCAGCTTTTAGATTAAGTTGATCAGATGAAACAAAAGAAAAAGTCACAGAAATAATTTAACCCTAGATTATGTATGACTATAAATTTAAAATTACATTATTACTACTATGTTGACAAAATGTGCAACTTTACTGGTTAAAAAAAAACCCATGTAATTTGGAAAAATAATAAAATTTTGTGCTAGAAATCAATGCATTAACCATTGTAGGGCACTGTGAACATGATTGTAATCATTTACAAGCACTAGGGCCTCTATCCAGACCTGAGATGGCATAGTGATACACATTTATTAACATCGCTTTGTGAAACATTATTGATTGGGCGCTTGTATTTTACTGATGTTCGTCACCTAGCCCGTGTCTTCAAAAGCCAGATTGAGATTCTTGCCAACAGCCCTTGAGAGTTTCACAGTCAAGAATGGCAAGGAAAAAAAATGTTTCCACCTCCGGCTCTTCATCAGTTTTACTAAACACAATGAGACTTTTACAACTACGCAGCATATTTTTTACAATTTTAATCTGGAAATGGCTAGTCAGGAATCACTGGCAGGGACATTTAAGAAGGTACACAGTGGGATAAAAAATATGCCCACGAAAACTTTGAATTATTAAAAAAATGTGTTTTGAAGTAGTCATTGTTAAGAAGTAGCCATAACCTGGTTTTAAAATGGATGTTTAAAAAACATTATCAATGATAAATGATGAGGTAAAGTCATATAAACAAAGAAATAGCTACATAAATAGTTGAAATATAAAATGCAGTTCCTAATTAGTTTAAAAAGAACTAATAAAGTCACCTAGACAATTAAGATATAACCACCAGTAGATTGATAACACTTTACGGTCATATGAACAGTTTTAATAAAATAAATAGTCATATCAACTTAGGGTCATATGAACAGTTATAACAAAATAAATAGTCATATCAAACAATAAAATATATGATAAAATCACCAAACTAATTAATAAATGAAATAAAGTCACAAGATACAGCCACTCTAATAAGTTAAGTCATCTGAGCAGTTAAAAAATTAAATAAAATAGTCCTAACAATTAAAACATAAAATAGATCCTTTTAAGAATTTATCAATTAAGATATATTCACTTCAATGACTTCAACATAAGATAATAATATTGCCAGACCTGGATGATAGACTCCAGAACTATAAGAAAAATAACTACTATTGAAATTAAATGTGTTAGGCTCGTGACAGGAAACACCCTGTGATATAAGATCAGAAATAATTAAATTAAATGAGGAAAAAGTTAGGAATAATTACTACCACTTAAGACATAGACAAATAAAATGGTTTGGCCACAAGATAAGACAGAATAATCAAAACATCACATCATGCTGAAGTCGGATGCGTTGTGATGGACTGTTGTATCTACAATTTGTGTTTAGTCAACTATACTCAATTCAACAAGACAATACTTTTAACAAGATAACAATACCATCATCTCAAAACCTTATATAGTCAACTATACCCAATTCAACAAGACAACACTTTTAACAAGATAACAATACCATCATCTCAAAACCTCATATAGTCAACTATACCCAATTCAACAAGACAACACTTTTAACAAGATAACAATACCATCACCTCAAAACCTCATATAGTCAAGTATACCCAATTCAACAAGACAACACTTTTAACAAGATAACAATACCATCACCTCAAAACTTTATTTAAAAGTAAAGTAAAGTACCCCCGTCACACCAAGTGGCATATAGGGAATATGGTGTTAGTGACCATAAATTTTACAGACCTTCGGCACATGATTTTTGGGGTAATGTGGTAGGTATTACACCCGTGCCGCTTTACTTTCCCAGAAAAAAATCAGGTACCCATTAAAGGCTGGGTGAACCCGGAAGCCGTCGGTTGGGATCGAACTCTCCCCCATGTCCTTTGTAGTCCAGTTCACTAACCACTGAGCTATCGCGGCTCTCAAAACTTTCTTTGGTCACCCTTTATGACAGGTTATGGAGTGCAGTGGATCAAATGCTACACCTGATTTCCCCCCCCCCCCCCCACACACACACACAAGAAATATGACATAAAGTAAACCAGACAATTAAAATATCATATAAATTAACGTAACATTGATTACTTCTTTCTGATTGGTAGAATTCTGTGCCTTGTTTTTTACATAATGTGCCTATTTAAGTCGGTGTATTGGAAGATAACTTTTATGGCCATGTCAAATGACACTGCAGGCTGGAAAGATCAATAATGGAAGGCATGGTTCCTGGGTGACGCAGGAGCAGACCAAGAAGAATGTGGTTTCAAGACATCAAGAAGACCATGAACATGACAACAAAAGAAGTGGGAGATCTGGCTAGAGACAGAGATCCTTTCAGGTGGGCTGTGGTAATGTTCTGCAAAGGACATACGACCTGATGATAGGTAGTACAAGGTCACTGCTATTTTTCTTATCCCCAAAAAATTTTAATCAGAAGCCAGTGACTGAGATCAAACCCAACCTCTGACAGCTCAGCAACCAATGTTCTACTGCAGGACAGTACAAAACTGACTATTAAATCAGTAAAAGAAAAGAACAGTATAATGTAGTTGATACAACCATCCTTACCACTCAAAATCTTCCAGTTTGCAAGAACAGTTACTGATTTCAAACTGTCTGACAAAGTCATCTCCATTATAGCAGACTGCATTTTCTATTCGGCGCTGATAGGCTGTAACATGACCAAGTAAGCAGCCATTGTTTGGAAGATCTTCACTGACTGACCACTTTTTATAGTGTGATGGCCCACACTTTGTTCCTGCAAAGATTACAAGAAGTTACAGTATTATTACAATGAAGTATCGCAGTGAACTGTACCAGGAAATGATGTACTTGACTTGTTAACCATCTAAGCAAATGTGGCTGAATGGTTAGAGTGCTCACTATAGACCAGAAGTTGTTAGGTTCTGTTTTCAGGTGTTGCAATTTTTTTTGGACTGAAACAACTTCAAGGTTCACCCAGCCTCAGAAGAAAGGTACTTAGACATTTTTTCTTGGAAAATATGGTGGCCCAGGGAATGTAATGTCAGTCGTTGGAAAATATGGTGGCCCAGGGAATGTAATGTCAGTCGTTGGAAAATATGGTGGCCCAGGGAATGTAATGTCAGTCATTGGAAAATATGGTGGCCCAGGGAATGTAATGTCAGTCATTGGAAAATATGGTGGCCCAGGGAATGTAATGTCAGTCATTGGAAAATGTTGGCACTAACACCATATTCTGCAAATACCTTAAGGTCAGCTTCAGCAACCGGACTAAAAATGATCAGCAACTCATAGCTAACTATCTATCTATTGATCTTTCAAGTCATGGCCAGCCAATAGGACACAGACCCAGATATTCTTTTCTAAATTTTCTTTCTAGCAGTCTCAATCCTTGCAAAGATCTTTTATCAAATCTTGCCATTTGTCTCTGTTCTGTGCAGACATCAAGATCTCAAAAAGGGAGCCAATTCTTGCTGTCTTTGCTTCATCAGGTCAATGCTTCATTAACAAAGGCATTTTTACGATAGCGGCTTGTTAGACCTCTGATCAACGGCTCTGTATCAAGTGGGAGAAAAACAATCCTCCATTTTGGATCGAAACCGGAAACACCATACTCAACAACACAACATCTCAGAGCTAACTGCTTAAATAAAAATTAGCAGCAACAGTTGATCAAGATTCTACTCCACCTCTCGGCAGCACTAGAAAAAGCCTAACCAGTCTGGCCAAGCAAGTAGGGATGGAAAAGAAAAAGCAACACAATACACAAAAATGCCATGCTGAAGACAGATATGCCTAAAGGCACAAAAATAACTGATGGCCGAGTGGTTAAGGCGTTGAGCTTGAAATCCAGTTGGTTATACCCACGCAGGTTCGAATCCTACTTGCAGTGGTTTTTTTGGGGGGGCCTCGGTAGCCTAGTTGGGAAAACCACTCGACTGGAATACCGATGTTCGGACAACCCGTGTTCGATTCCCGCTGAAAGCAGTGTGAATTGTACTCGTTGTTGAAACAAAAAATACCCCCACGGTCGACCCAGCCGTTGGCAGAAATGAGTACCAGAGTATTACCCTGGGAATGTGAGGAATGCCACCTCACATCTGAGTTTCAATGCTTGAGGCGACACTATACAGAAATCTCCAAAAATTTTTGGATAGGCGGCCGAGCACATATGGGTGGAAACTCGCATGCTAAGACACCGGTTCAAGTCTCGTACTTTACCTTTACCTTTACATTGCATCTATGCTTCAATAATGTCATTTTAAGGACTGATGGCGGAAAGGAGCAGTCACTGGGTGCATGATAAAGCAAAAGATAAAGAAGAAAAATGAAGAAGAAAAAAGAAAGAAAAAATAAGGAAGAAAGAAGCAAAAGAAGAAAAAGGAAAAAGAACAAAACGGAAGAAGGTTGAAGAAGAGGAGGAAGAAAAGAAAAGAAGAAAAAAGGGGGGGAAAAAAAGAAGCAAATGAAAAGAAAAAGTTGAAAAAAAAATAAAACGGAGAGAAAGAAGAAAGAAAAAAATAAGGGAAAAAAAATAAGAGGACAAAAAGACTTAAATTGTGGAGGCAACCCTATGTACTTTACTTTTATAACGGGTGTCCGGTTAGCGCAATCGATAGGCGGTGGCTTACGGCAACAGCCGGGGTTCGTACCCTGGCGAGGACACCTGGATTTTACTAATTCCTAAAAATTAGTACCTCTGAAGTCGGAGTAAATCTGCCTGCATGGCGAGGGGCATCCTGATAAAACAGACTTTACACGCAAAATTCAGTCCCACAAAATTGAGTGGGTGGGACTTCGTCAGAGGTCAAAGCTGACGAAAGCGAACGAACGAACTTTTATAACCAGCGAACAGGACTTTCAACTCATGACCAAAGAACAAACAAACATTTCAAACATTAAGGACATGTAAAGCTTTTAATTTGCTGGTCTAATTTGAGCAATTAATAAGAAATTTAATCTCTAGTTCAAATTGGCATCACCACAGTTGGGGTAATCCCATTTATCCGCTCTCCCACCCCGATTCCAGCAACCATTATAATGTTAGTTTACTGATTATTTCTGTCCTGCACTCATTTCAAGTGCTGCATTCTTTTCTACTGCCTCTCTTGCTTCGTCTTTTCATGGCCCCGCATAGGATATTAAAAATTTGCTGCTTTAATTTGAATGGAGACACTTAAGAATAGCAAATATTGACTCTAGAGAAGTCACATGAGAAATAATTAAACAACTGGAACCATACGTGGCCCTTAACAAAAGAAAAGCAGACTTAAAATAAAATAGTTTTGCCATGTCACAAAAAGAGAAAATAACCAACTACCAAGTCTATCCATGGAATTCCCCATATCCACTCCACTCCATGAAAAGATAAAATAACCAGCTACCAGTCTATCCATGGAATTCTCCATATCCACTCCACTCCATGAAAAGATAAAATAACCAGCTATCAAGTCTGTCCATGGAATTCCCCATATCCACTCCACTCCATGAAAAGATAAAATAACCAGCTACCAGTCTATCCATGGAATTCTCCATATCCACTCCACTACATGAAAAGATAAAATAACCAGCTACCAGTCTATCCATGGAATTCTCCATATCCACTCCACTCAATGAAAAAAGAAAATAACCAGTTACCAATCTATTCATGGAATTCTCAATATCCACTCCACTCAATGAAAAAAGAAAATAACCAGCTACCAGTCTATCCATGGAATTCTCCATATCCACTCCACTACATGAAAAGAGAAAATAACCAGCTACCAATCTATCCATGGAATTCCCCATATCCACTCCACCCATGAAAAGAGAAAATAGTCAGCTACCAGTCTATCATGGAATTCCCCATATCCACTCCACTCCATGAAAAGAGAAAATAACCAGCTACAATTCTATCCATGGAATTCCCCATATCCACTCCACTACATGAAAAGATAAATAACCAGCTACCAGTCTATCCATGGAATTCCCCATATCCACTCCACTCCATGAAAAGAGAAAATAACCAGCTACCAATTCTATCCATGGAATTCCCCATATCCACTCCACTCCATGAAAAGAGAAAATAACCAGCTACCAGTCTATCCATAGAATTCTCCATATCCACTCCACCCACAAAAGAGAAAATAACCAGCTACCAATCTATCCATGGAGTTCCCCATATCCACTCCACCCATGAAAAGAGAAAATAGCCAGCTACCAGTCTATCCATGGAATTCCCCATATCCACTCCACCCATGAAAAGAAAATAACCAGCTACCAAATCTATCCATGGAATTCCCCATATCCACTCCACCCCATGAACAGAGAAAATAACCAGCTACCAAGTCTATCCATGGAATTCACCATATCCACCGCACTCCATGAAAAGAGAAAATAACCAGCTATCGAGTCTATCCATGGAATTCCCCATATCCACTCCACCCCATGAAAAGAGAAAATAACCAGCTACCAAGTCTATCCACGGAATTCCCCATATCCACTGCACTCCATGAAAAACTAAAATAACCAGCTACCAATCCTATCCATGGAATTCTCCATATCCACTCCACCCCATGAAAAGAGAGAACAATCAAATACCAATCCTATCCATGGAATTCCCCATTATCCACTCCACCCCATGAAAAAAGAACAATCAGCTACCAATCCTATCCACGGAATTCCCCATTATCCACTCCACCCCATGAAAAGAGAGAACAATCAACTACCAATCCTATCCATGGAATTCCCCATTTCCACTCCACTCCACCCCATGAAAAGAGAACAATCAGCTAGCTATTCTATTCTTGGAATTCCCCATTTTCACTCAACCTCATGTCTTAGCATTCCCCAAAGCATATCGGCAAATTCTGTTGAGGAAAAATTAAAAAATAGAAAAAAATGGTATGTTAGAAGCTTTACGTGATAAGTGGACGACACAGATTAAATGACGTTTCGGCCCAATAGGCCTTCAGCAGGAACAAACAAATATGCTATTTATTCTCACTGTTTCCTTCTATATTTTCTTCCATCAATTTTTCCTGTAAGTAAAGTAAAGTACCCCTGTCACGCCAAGTGGCGTATAGGGAATATGGTGTTAGTGACCATAAATTTTACAGACCTTCGGCACATGATTTTGGGGTAATGTGGTCGATATTACGCCTACTTTACTATCCCAGAAAAAAATCTGGTACCCTTTAAAGGCTGGGTGAACCGGAAGTCGTCGGTTGGGATTGAACCCTACCTCTTGTCCTTTGTAGTCCAGTTCACTAACCACTGAGCTATCACGGCTCCCAATTTTTCCTGTTGCCACAATATATTGCAATTGTTTCCTTCCAATTTCATGACCAAACAATGAAGACTGATTTCTGATGTTAGCAATAAGCTTTCTGTTTTGCTTTTATATCTTTCAGGATGTCTTCATTACTCTTTTAGCTGTCTACAGTATACTAAACATTCTTCTGTAAAACCATAAGGACTTTTTTGTTTGTTGTCTGAATGTCCAGAACTCACTTACATACTTATAAGTACTTATATAAGTAAAGAGCCCCATCACACCAAGTGGTGTGTGTATAGGGAATATGGTGTTAGTGACTATAATTTTTACAGACCTTCAGCACATTATTTTTGGATGAATGTGGTCGGTATTACACCGACTTTGAGAATTTACAATCCTAGAATCCCGTGCCACTTTGCAATCCCAGAAAAAAAAATCTGGTACTCATTTGAGGCTGGGTGAACCCAGAAGCCGATGATCAGGATCAAACCTGCCCTCTCGTCCTATGTAGTCCAGTTCACTAACCACTGAGCTATCGCGGCTCCCAAGTACTTATATACTTCCTAAATATAACACTTAAGAACTCTTCTTATTTTCACAGCCAAAAGCAGGCTGCATAACCTCCATTCTACAAACAACCATCTGAAGTTGTCCCCATGTATTCATTCAAATTCAAATTTCATATGGAGAGACAATGTTGCAGAAATCCAGCTGTGGAATGTGTAGCAACAGTGGGATGTTTGACCACAACACAAAAATGCAGCTCCTAAGAGCGTTTTACTTCATAAGTGATCAACAATGGCATGTCACTTCCTATGTAATCCCTGGCAATATCATTATGTAAGTAAACTAAACAATTAGATGAACAAACACTTCATGATGACATGGTCTAATTGTTAAATACATCACTGAAGTTAATCTGTATTCCAACAAATAATTCATGAAGGCTCAAAATCTTACCATTAAACACATCCTTGAAGTCAATCTGTACAATCTTCCAATTATGTCTGCCCAATTCCGATCCAAAAACTGAGAAAATGGTACTGTTCTCTCCAGGTTCTGTCAGCAAACCATACACTCTAATTGAGGCACTGACAATTTTATAGCTCTGCCAGGTTTTACCTTCATCAATTGAGAATCTGAAGTGCAAACAAGCACATAAATGTGTGACAATATTTTACTACAGCGCCAGGCAATACTGTCTAAACATGAAAATAGCTTAGAGCTCTGAAAATGTGACAAAGTTTGCAAGAAAATATTTTGAAAATGGAGCATTCCTCTTATTCTCATTAATTCATTGAATGTCGTCTCCACATTGAAAGTTGGCTGTCATGGAGCAGCATTTTATTCTGTCTCTTGTCTTGATGGTGCATGTTGTCATAGGTTCACCTGTCTATCTTTTGATGTTATTAGTCCACTTTAGTC
Source organism: Megaustenia siamemsis (assembly GCA_032433765.1). Lineage (NCBI taxonomy): Eukaryota > Metazoa > Mollusca > Gastropoda > Stylommatophora > Ariophantidae > Megaustenia > Megaustenia siamemsis. The sequence continues at coordinate 34,534,800 of JAVIAB010000126.1, forward strand.
TTGGTGTACCTCTGCCTCATCTACTTTGTACTTATCCTTACAAAATGATTTTTAGTAGAGTATTGTGTCTCTTCACATGTCTTATTTTCAGCTCTGACATTTACTGGAGATGGTTCCAAATGGTGACCACCTACAAGACAATTGGAATCCTTTAGCAGATAAAACCGTTATTTGTGTTGGTGATATCTTGGTTGGTTAGTAATTATCATCATTGTCTAGTAGCCTGTCCCGTGAGCGTGGTCTGTAAAGGTCTCCTGCTCTCACAGTTGAACATCTTAAAGGATTCAATCTACTGTTTGTCCTACATACATAAAAACAAGTCTGTTTAGTTTATGACGACTTCTATTAACCATAAATTATGACACCTCACTGTAAATAACCTTTGTAAAAATTACTACTCACATAAAACTTTATTTAATTTTCAAAAATAATATTTATTTATCTTAGCGTTCTTTGTTGCCTATCCTGTGTTTACAATGGTCTACTTGATATCTCACAGACAACAGCGAGAGAGATTTTTTTTTTGTCACAAGTAAAAGAATCCACTTTGTGCTATCAGCTTGGTGTCATGGCATGGAAAACAATCAACAACTGAACTAATACAATGCATGATAGATAGAAGATTGTGGAAGAACATGATCACCTATGCCAACAGTATGGCACATGATGATGTTAAGTATTGTTATAGCCAATAAAGAAATTCTGAGAAATAAAATGTTATCTGACATTTAGCTTATGCTCATTTATAAAAACATTGAAGCTTATAAACCAAATATGTAGCTCCTAGTGAGACAGGCTTTCATATAAGGTTTCCATGTGTTCCTGTTTTGAACTACAGGCAAATATAGTCCATGAGCTGAAAGGGATCACCCAAAGCTTGTAATGTTTTCAGCATTGCAAGCAGGGGGTGCTGTGGGTAGAATGATATCAGGTGTCTATAGCTCACATAGCTGAAGACATCATGAGCATTGAGTGATTTCGGGAAACCCCCTCAGCCCGCAGGCCTTAGTAAAACTATAGATGGCTGTGATTGGACTAACTTTTACAGTTCTATAAATATTCATCATGTCTTGTATCTGCTTCTAACTAGTCTATGTATTTCTTGCTCTTCCCCTTGTACTTCCTCATAAGTCTTGTAACAAAATAGATTTTACATCTTAAGTTATAATTCTTACTTAACTAAATCCTAAGCTACCTACAGAAACAACAAATAAAATAGTTTACCAATCTAGAAAGAATCTTGTGTGATTCCTTACCATACAAAGCATATAGAAAAGTGGAGAAGAAAGAAAAGCAAGAGGCAGACCCAGTGTAAGAAGGAAAAACAACATCAAAGAAATGCTACAACATCAACTGGCAATGACTGAGGCTGTCAGAACGGTGAGAACCAGAACTTTGTGTCAGGAAAAAGCGATTCCTAATTAAAATATTAGTCTCTGTCACTTTGTGCCAGATCACAAAAACAATAGACCACCTTGGGGCATATCTTTTTGTCATGATGGTATTTGTTGTCATTACAGTTAACCTCTTGATATTGTCAGTCCACTTTAGTTTTTCTCTGCCTCTCTTCCACTAAACCCTGTATTTTCCCTTCTAAGATGACTTTCAGTAAGTGACAATATCTCTCTTTAAATGTTTAAAAAAAATGTCACTTGTCTTGTTCTAATTGGCTTAAAAATCTTAGTACCAAATTTATTTTCCTTTCACTACCATTCGTGCACATGCATTGTACATGTTACCATTAATGGGTAAGAACATTAACTCACACAACTTGATTTATTGGTGCAAACAAGCGAGCAGCCACAATTATTCCTCCATGATCACCAGTAGCATACACATAGTTGCCTGATAGTACTTGTCTCCAGGTAATCCCTGCATTTGCAGACACAAAGACATCAGGATCTCCATTCAATGTCTTACCAAGGACACCAGAGGCTATTACCAGACCTGCATTCAATGAGAAAGAAAACAAATCTGTATGTTGTAATTAGGTAAAAGTAAGAAAAGAACATGGTGATAACAAGCAAGCATAGTTTGGAGCATTGTCAGAGAGAGCAGTGAAGTGATAGGAAACACATTATAGTGAGTATTGAAATAAGCGGTCAGAGGGAGCAGAGAAGTGATAGGAAACACATTATAGTGAGTATTGATAGGAGGTCAGAGGGAGCAGAGAAGTGATAGGAAACACATTATAGTGAGTATTGATTGGAGATCAGAGGGAGCAGAGAAGTGATAGGAAACACATTATAGTGAGTATTGATGTCAGAGGGAGCAGAGAAGTGATAGGAAGCACATTATAGTGAGTATTGATTGGAGATCAGAGGGAGCAGAGAAATAATAGCAAATACATTATAGTGAGTATTGAAATAAGCGGTCAGAGGGAGCAGAGAAGTGATAGGAACACATTATAGTGAGTATTGATAGGAGGTCAGAGGGAGCAGAGAAGTGATAGGAAACACATTATAGTGAGTATTGATAGGAGGTCAGAGGAAGCAGAGAAGTGATAGGAAATGCACGAAATGCATTATGAGTATTGAAATAAGGGGTCAGAGGGAGCAGAGAAATGATAGGAAACACATTACAGTGAGCAGTGCACCATGAGACAATCTAATCATCAAAAGTAGCTCCCCTTGTCAGGTAAGAGTTTTGACACTTTTGCATCTTGACATATTAAGGGGGGGGGGGGGGGGTGTGTGTGTGTAGGAGGTATGAGTAGGAAAGAGAATAAATAAGTACATGAGTGCATGAGTGAGTGAGAGCATGAGTAAGTATGTGCAAGAGTATTTCTTCCATTTTATGTTATCATTGGCTGATGGTCAACAAAGCAGCCTGCAACTGAAATGCCTGGTGAAATCTTGTAAGGCAAATCTCTGAGAGCCTCAATATTGAACAATATCATTATCCTCTGTATTTCCTGGATTTTCTCACTAGAGTCCATGACAGTTATCACTGAGCTCATTTCCTTTTGGTTGTAAAGTTCAGGTAAAGGATGTCCTTGGAATACATGTCGTAGGGAGGCAACTTCACAACAAAGAGATGCAGCATTTGAAGGTGAACTGAGGATGGGTCAGGTTTAGGTGATGTTAGACTTCAGAATGGAAAGGTGTTACTGCAGGTGGGACAAACCCATATCTGCTCAGCCCCCATCCCAGCAACCAACAGAGAGGTCATCCTGATCTTTCATACTGTTCTAGTGAATGTGTTGTGCTTTGAAAAAAGGCATGCTGCTCATGATGCACACTTCTGGGTCAATGTCACAGCCATTGTTAACTGCATGAATCTCCTTACACCCGCCTCAAAGCCATGCAGACGTCATGATTAGTTAGCGAGGCCCATGAATTGATATCCCAATAAATGGTGTCAGGCCTCCACTTCGGTGAAACATTCAATATTTTTTTTTTTTTTTTTTTACAAAAGCCAGCTTTGACCTCTGACGAAGGTCCTAGAGACTAGGAACTGAAATTTGCATGTTAATCCATTTTTCACTGGCAGCCATATACACAGGGGTCCCTTGCTGCAAAGGCAGATAACTCCGTTTTCGGAGGTACTCATATTTTTCCCGCCGATGAGTAATTGACATTGCAAGCCGGGCCTCGCTGCTGAGACCAGGGGTGGTTGCCGTGGAGAGAAATCATAAATAAAAATCACAACTAATGCATCTGGGATTTGAATCCACAACCTCTCTGTTTCAAGGCCGGCATCTTGCCTTGAGACCAACCAGTCCCCCTGTAATAGTAATTGGCCAAGTGTTGAAAAGTAAATAAAGTGCTAAATATAGTAAAAGGCCAAGTAGACAAGAGTTGAGTTCAAGTGAGGGGGAGAGACTAAGTATGATAGAAATAGACTATAGATAGGTGGAAGGGTGTACCGCCAAGAGGGCATGCAGTTAGTGGGAAGCATGAAGGACACTGAGTATGGACCGTTATCCTAGAAACAGACCTAGATAGGGTCAAGGTTAATTGGGGAAGACAGAGGGATCTGGAAGATTCTAGGGGTGATGTATTAAGTATGCGTAGTAAACAAGGGGAAGATTAGAAATGATTGGTTACAGAGGATTCTGGGATAGCGAATAAGGAGGTGGTATAAATGGCTGGGAGAGAGAAATTTGGGCTCTCTCCCGCTGGTCATCAACTGCATTAGACGTGTTACCAATTGATAGTTTTTTTTGTTGTGAAAGAACTGAAAATGAGATCAACACATTTTGTACAGCCAGGTCGACAGTTTTATGTGGAAGAACTGTGAATGATATAAACATTTTGTACAGTCATGTCGACATTTTCATGTGGAAGAACTGTGAGTAATATCCATATTTTGTACGGCCATGTAATGTGAATGATATCATATTTTGTACAGCCATGTCGACAGTTCATGTAAATAAAGTTGCTATTCAGTTGACGACAACTGGTTGATTGATTCCACTTTGTTAAAAGCCATCGCAGTATTAAGCCTACAACATTTGTCAAATAATTTGGTGCCATGACCATAGTTGTCACAATAATCAACAAGAACTTTGATTGTCAAATAATTGGCATCCATGACCGTTTGTGTCACAATAATCAAGAACTTTGAATGTCAGATAAAAGTTGTCACAATAATCAACAAGAACTTTGATTGTCAGATAAAAGTTGGCACCCAAACCGTTTGTAGTCACAATAATCAGCAAGAACTTAGACTGTCAGATAAAATTTAGCGTCTGTGACCATGGTTAGTATTACAATAATTAACAGGAACCTGAGTTATCAGACTAAAGTGGCGCAGTGACTGCTTTGGTGTCACAACAATCAATCAAGAACTTGGGCGGTAAGACTAAAAGTGACCCTGTGTTGGTGTCAAAGCAAACAGCGTCACAAACAACGCAGACAGGAGAAGCAAACAACGTCACGAACAACGCAGACAGGAAAAGCAAACAATGTCACAAACAACGCAGAGGGGAAAAGCAAACAACGTCACAAACAACGCAGATGGTAACGCAAACAACATTACGAGCAACTACAACCGAAGAAGAGAGGAGCAAACACCAAAAGAAGTTCCAGCGGTGTTAAAGCAAAGAGATCGCAGAGAAACGAACTACAGAGAAGAGGAAGAGAAAAAAACAGTGACTTAATATTTTATATAAAACAGAGTGTGATAGTATTAATGAGATGAGACAGTTGTGTATTGCATGCTACATGATTTTTTTCCCACAGGGTAATGAAATTTTATATAAAAACTGAGTGTGATAGCACTAAAGGTACATTGTGATAGGTGACAGGGAAGAGTAATGAAGAATTCTAGGAGGAAAATTTCTGAAACAATAAAGAATAAAATGTATATTAATTAGGAGCAATGAATAAGAAAATAAATTAGTATTAATGAAACAGTGGTGTATAGGATGCTACATTACTTGTTTTTCTCCACAGGTTGATATTTTAAGTTAGTAGTTAAAAATTTAATTATTATATTGTGTACTACATTAATGAGAATTGTTGTGTGGAAGAAAGGTGTATTGAAGGATGGAAAAGTGAAAAAATTAATTAGGTGTTTGATAAGAAAAGAATGGCAACTACGGTGGATATGACTAACGAAACACTGAGACTGGTAACGGAAACGATGGGTGAACTAAGGTTGGCAATAAACCACCAGAATGTTAACAATAGTGTCGCCATGTTCAAAGGCGAAGAATCTAAGTTTAGAGAGTGGATTGAAAGAATAGAAAAGGTAGCATATCTAGCGAAGAACAAAGATAAGAGGGATATAGCATTTCAAACCTGCTCAGATGAGGTGTCGGTATTCCTAAAAGAAGATTAGAATCAGTGCCAGATGAAACGTGGGAAGATACGAAACGTATACAAACCTCGAGATATGGAGAAGAAAGAAGTGCACAAGATGTGTTTGCAAAGCTACACAGGATAAAGCAAAAAGAAGGGGAGGCCGTGCATATGGAGAAAGAGTTATTAACTTAGCAGAAAGAGCATTTACACGAACTGGAGTTAGTAATGAAGAAATACAACTGCAAATCATTACCATCTTTGTTGAGGGGTTGGATAACAAAGCTTAAGGTTGTACTTGCTTAGAAAGGAGCTTAAAACAATCAATGAAGCACTTGAGTTAGCAATTAAAGAAGAAAACCATTTAAGATGATGTGCAGAGGAAAACACAAACAGGGATAGGGATGCAAGACATGAGGAAACTAGGAGTATAGGTCGAGGAAGAGATTTCAAACATAGGCCAATGGAGGTAGATCAAGAGAGTACTGAGGAAAGAAGGGGAGGACATGTACCAATGGAAGTAGATCACGCTAGATATAGATGGGATAGAAGAGTTAGAAGACCACAACATAGAATAGAAGGATTTGTATAAAACAAAAGATGTTTCAATTGTGGAAAATGTGGGCATATTATTAGAGATTGCAGACAAGGATACGGTGGAAATAATTTGAGAGATCATAGATCACCATATAGACATAAAATGGAGATGAGGAGATATAAGCAGGAAAACTAGTGCCTCGCTCTCGGATACAGGCCCCGGAGAGTAAGAGGTATGTGAATTGGCCTGACAAGGAATATAAGGGAGACCCAAGCTCCTGTATAGTTAAAGTAGATAAGCAGAGATTCAGAGCGTTAATTGACACGGGAGCCAAGGTGAGTGTAATTAAAGAATCTGCATACCGACAAATAAGAAAGAAATACAAGTTGATGAGAGCGACGAACAATTTAGAATCAGTGAGTGGAGGATCATTGGAAGTGATAGGGATTACAATATTAGATATACAACTTGGAGAAACAAGAATACAGCAAAGATTTAGGGTGGCAAGGAATTGCAACAGAACTATGATATTAGGGAGAGACTTCTTGTGTCAAAAGGGAGTCAGAATATATTTTGATATTGGGAAGATCAAAATAGGTAGAGAGTGGGTAGCAATGGAAGACGATATACACATAGCTGGTATAATCAGAACGAAGGAAACAGTAGTGTTGAAACCATATACAGTAAACATAATACAAGCTAAATTAAAGAAAGAGTCCATACTTGAAAGAAGGGGACATCATAGAAACAAAGGAATTAAGGAATTCACTGATAATAGAGGAACCAGGAATACGTTCTATAGGTGGGATCGTAAAAGTAAGGAGGAATAATGGATTTCCACTGATGATCCTCAATAGAATAGGGAAGACAGTAAAGTTAGAGAAAGGGTGTGTAGTGGCTGAAGTACAAGAGATTACTGGAGTAGCAGCAATATGCAAAAGAAGAGGAAAAAGGGGGCGAACTCAAAATGGTTATAGGTCAAATCATAGTTATGTTCGAAACAAGAATAGGTATACAGGAAATGAAGGCAAAGAAAATTGTAGACAGGCAGCAAATGATAGAGAAATAGGAAGGAATAGAAGTGAAAGTGGATATTATAAGGAAATTGACAGTCAAGATAGATGTTATAAACGATGTTGGACTAATTCAACAGATGTGGATAATAATAAGACTAATCGTAATAGGGATTTGTCAAATAACATAGTGTTGGCCAATGAGCGCAAGGTCAATTTTTTAAGACAGCTAAACACCGATCAGGAGAATAGAAGGATGTTGGAAAGATTGATGTTAGACAGCCATGATATATTTGCATTAAATGATTATGAATTGGGGAGAACAGCAACCACAGAGATAGAAATTGATACTGTAGATGCACAGCCAGTACAATGTAGACCGTATCGAACACCGCTAAAAGACAGAGAGATAGTAGAAAAGGCAATAGAACAAATACTCAAAGAAAACATAATACAAAGAACTAAATCAGCATGGTCATCACCTGTTGTGTTAGTGAAAAGAAGGACGAAACGCACAGATTTTGCTGCGATTATAGAGCATTAAATAAGGTTACCAAAAGTATATCATACCCAATGCCATTAATTGATGACATTTTGGGAGTATTAAATGGAGTTAAATTGATGTCGAAATTAGATGCAAAATCTGGCTATTGGTGTATAAGTGTACACAAAGATAGTATCCATAAAACATCTTTCAGCACCCACATAGGTAGTTATGCCTGAAATGTTATGCTGTTTGGATTAAAAAATGCACCAGCTACGTATATGGGATTAATGAATGAAGTGTTAGCAGGAATGCAAAATTTTGTCCTGGCATATATGGACGATATATTAGTATTTACATATACCACAATACAAGATCACCTTAAACATATTGAGTTGGTATTTGAAAGGCTGAGACACCACTCAGTGAAGTTGAAATTGATCAAATGTGAATTCCTTAGGACAGAAACAAAATATTTGGGATTTATAGTCAATAGAGAAGGCATTTAGCCAGAAGGAGAGAAAATCAGAGTAATCAGAGATATGGTAAGCCCAACTAAAACCAGGGAAATTAGAAGTTTTATAGGTATGTGCAGTTACTATAGGAGGTTCATTCCAAACTTCTCAGAAATAGTGGAGTTATTAATAGCATTGACTAAGAAGTGTGCTAGGTTTAAGTGGACAACAGAGTGCCAGAAATCATTTGATTGTTTGAAGAAAGAATTTACATCTGTACCACTATTAGCACATCCAGACATGAATAAACGGATGATTTTGTATACAGATGTGTCTGAACAAGCTATTGGGGCGTACTTAGTACAAGATAGTGAGGAGAGAGAAATCATACCTGACATTAAAAATGAGCCTATTTATGTTTTGTCCCACAAGCTGAGTAAGTCGTAAAGGAGTTGGTCCACGGTGGAAAAAGAGGCCTTTGCAATTTATTATGCCTTGCAGAAGTTAGAGTTCTATTTATGAAGTGCCAAGATCATTATTAGGACTGATCACAAACCGCTTAAAGATATGCTAAAGTCACCTATGCAGAATAGAAAGATCCAAGCGTGGGCTTTAAATATACAGAGTTATGATGCACAGATTGAATAGATACCAGGAACAGAAAATACATGTGCAGATCTCTTATCGAGGATTCCCTACAAGGAAGAGGAAGAAGATGAGGAGGAACCAGAGGTAGATGACATAAACCTACAGGTAAACATAATAAATACTAATTAAAACTGCAGTCTAAGTAGTCAGGAACAGACATTAGTAGAACAGAGTGAAGGAGACAATGACGGTGGAATAGAGTTGCAAAGGTCTATGATTAAGGAGGAGCAAGAGAAGGACCCGGAAACAAGGAAGATAATCAAAGAGGTAAAAAGAAACAGAAATAAAAGAAAAGGGAAACAATTTTATGTTGATAATGATGGCATTCTGTGTTATATAGCCAATAAAAAGACAAGTTATAGCTGCCAAGTTTATATACCTACAGGTTGTAGAAGACAGGTGATGGAGGAATACCATAATAAGAATTGGCATGTAGGGAGAGATAAAGTACTGGATGCAATAGGGACAAAGTATCATTGGCCGAGAATGTTTCAAGATGTAGCGAATTATGTGAAAAATTGTAAAACATGCAAGTTGAGGAATATGCAGCTTGAAAAATGTCCGTTACAAAGGATGGACAGACAATATTTTCCCATGCAGAAAGTCAGCATAGATATTACAGGTCCTTATCCAAGAACACACTCAGGGAACAAGTATATAGTACATTTTATAAGTTATAGTAGATGGCCAGAAAGCTTTCCAGTGGCAGACAAAACCAGTGAGACAGTATTGGATGTACTAATGAACAAATTCACACCAAGGTATAGCTGTCTGCAAATAATACTCACAGACAATGGGGGTGAGTTCACTAGTAACCAATTTAAGCAAGCTATGGGGAAATTGAATATCAAGCATATCACCACTTCAATATACCACCCAGAGTCAAACGGCATCAACGATAGAAAACATAGAACGTTAAATGATGTTCTCGCTAAGACCACCAGCGATGGAGGTAAAGACTGGGATATGATACTGAACCATGCACTAGCTGCAATAAGAGTGAATAAAAATGAAAGCACGAAGTACTCCCCATATTTTGTTTTTTATTTTGGAGAGACCCGATGTTACCTTTAGATAATTTGCTCAAACCACGAAGGAAATACTATGAAGAAGATATTATAGAAATTATTTTACTACAAATGCATCAAGCACAACGCGCAGTTTGGGTCAATCTAAAAAGTGCGGAAGATAAAAGAGATAAACAGTCAAAGGTAAAGCAAACACCTACTTTTGAGGTGGGTGAGAAAGTGTTGTATAGGAAACCACATACAAGTTCAAAACTAGAGCCCCGTTGGGAGGAAGGATACCGGGTATTCAAGAAAACAGGACCAGCTAGTTATGTAATAAAACACCAACTAGGTAATAAAGTCATCAGAACTCATGTTAAATCCTTGAAAGCGGATACAGAGATATGGAATGAAATGATCTGTGAAAAGAATACAGTTAGGGAACTATGTCAAACTACCTATGCTGTTCCCAGAGCAAATGATAGTGAGTCTATAGGACAAAATGGAGTGATGAGCCGTCAATGTTATTCAAGAAGCGAACCAGAACAGTTAGTTATAGAAGATTCAACTTTACCAGAGTCATCAGGCGAAGCTGAATCGCAAGCTCCGTTTCAGAACACGCGATTAGCCAGTAGGAAAAGAGAGGAACAAAATAAAAGAAGACTACGTAGGGTAAGAACCCATTCATCTAATGAAAGTGATGTACCTATCCCGGAACAAAAACAACATTTAGCGGATAGAGAAGCGAGGTTTGGGGCAAGAAAATAGGGAAGATACAGCTATACAAACCGAAGAACAAACTGGAAAGTCATGAACTGGTAGATTAGGAGTAAAGAGGGTGAGGAAATACTCATCCCACGACCAAGACACAAGTCCGGAACGAAAACGGATAAGTCAAGGACAACCAGCGGCAGATTATCAGTATGAAAGTGAGTCAGTCACATCAAGTGATGATGAAACTTAAATGCCACAGTCATCAGATCATTATGAGACTGGTGATGAAATGAGGGAGCAGGTTACTAAAAGACCATATGAATTGTCATCGGACTAGACGCCGAGTAATAAGAGAAGGGAGATAGGTAATAGTAATTTAGAAGGAAGTACAGAATAGTAAGGGCTAGTTGAGTAAAGAAAAGTACAACAAAAGCATCGATAAATGATAGTCTGTACTAATTGACTAAGTGGGGTCATTGTAGTCCCTGGAGACATGTGTGTGATGACATTTGTGTTATGAGGTGTGTGTGATGAGATATGTGTAATTAAACATGTGTGGAATGAAACATGTATGTCATGAGACATGTCTCTCTCTCTCTACGATCTGGACTCAATCAGAGTAGGATTCCAGACTCTCACATAAAGTCAGCTGTCAGGCTAAGTGTGTTGATCACCCCCACAGACAGAACATCACAGTTAGATTCTGCCAGATCCACTCTGATTGAACACCCGTTAAAACGTTGCACTGAGTTCTGCGCCAGTGGCCCAGTGCATCCGATTTCAGCCAGCATTTTATTCAGGTTTGCTTTCCTTAGCCTTTGATTGTCCCCAATCTTCCTGCAAGGCAGCAGATTGTCTTTTCTGTAGGGGGATTCTGCCCTTAGATGGTCGGCCCTCCCAGGTTTACGAGCACTATCTGCCCGAGTCACTAGAGATGACTAACACAGACATGCACACACAAAGATATGAGATGTTACTAACACAGACATGCACACAGCGATACGAGACATGACTAACACCAACACACATCAAGATATATGACACATGACTAACATAGACATGCACATAAAGATATGAGATATGACTGACATAGACATGCACACACAAAGATATGACACATACCTAACATAGACATGCACACACAAAGATATGACACATACCTAACATAGACATACACACAAAGATATGAAATATGACTAACATAGGCATGCACACACAAAGATATGAGATGTGACTAACATAGCCATGCACACACAAGGATATGAGATGTGACAAACACAGACATGCACACACAAAGATATGAGATATGACTAACATAAACATGCACACAAAGATATGAGATATCACTAACCCAGACATGCACACACAAAGATATGACACATGACTAACACAGATACACACTAAGATATGAGATATTACTAAACACAGACGTACATAAAGATATGAGATATGACTAACATGACATATACCAAGATATGAGCCATGACTAGCACACACACAAGCTAAGATTTGAGCCATGGCTAACACAGAAACACACCAGATATGAGCCATGGCTAGCACAGAAACACATTAAGATATGAGCTATGGCTTCATGGAAAAACACCAAGAAATGAACCAAGTCTAGCACAGAAACACATTGAGGTGTCCATATGCTTGGGTTTGTTGTAGTCGGCAGACTCTTCTTAATGTGGGAATCATCGACATACGAGACGCAGGCCCCGATTAACTGTTCACAGGTTTCGTTCAAACAGTTATCCAGAGATTTGAGAGTGCAATCTGACCCGTAGAACGTTCCCTTGCATGCACAGATCCCGGTTGACTGTTCACAGGTGTCGTTAAAACAGTTGTTCGGACATTTGAGAGTGTAGTCTGACCCTTAGTACGTTTCCTTGCACGTGCAGTCTGTACTTTCCGGGTCATATATGATGTCACAGCCATCAGAACACGTCTGTTCGCACTGTAGCCCAAAATTACCATCGGAACAAGTGTCATTACAGGTATAGCCAGGATGTTTACATTGTAGGCATTTTCCTGATTTTTCCCACATAAAGGACCGTTTGTGTCACAATAATCAGCAAGAACTTTGATTGTCAGATAAAAGTTGGCGTCCAAACTGTTTGTAGTCACAATAATCAGCAAGAACTTAGATATGAATGATATCATATTTTGTACCGCCCTGTCGACAGTTCATGTCAATAAAGTTGATATTCAGTTGACGACAACTGGTTGATTGTTTCTACTTCATTAAAAGCCATCGCGGCGTTAAGCCTATAACACCCCACACACTCGATCTGATGGTAGCCTGCTGGTGGTGAATTTGCAGCTGAACACAGATCACACATTCTGTCCCAGGGTAAAGCCAGGACTTGATACCAATCCACTTCAATAGTCCATTGCCTGCAGAACAAGACTACGTGCCAGTGCCACAACCATGTTGACTTTATGGTCATTTGAATGTGACTGGCCCACCACTCTTAATAAACAAAAATCCAGACCAGAAAGAATCATTTAAAAACACAGCAGCAAAAATGCCACCAGTCCTCAGCCTGATTTGACCAGGTGTTAATCTTCACCTACCAGAAGTCCAGGTTTTATGTGATATCTTGCTCACTGTTATTTTCCCGAAACCATGTGAGCATGGTATTTATTCTGTATTCAAAATTGGATCTATATTATTCTTAATACATCAACTAGATCAGATGTGTTTGAAATAACAACGAAGTTGGACAGACTTTACAAAAATCTCATAATTATTTATTAAAATTTTTTTAACATAATCAACAAAATGCAACACAAATCCACACCCCGGTATATGGGTGTAGGTGAGGACTACTCAATGAATGTTTGTATATTTCAGATAGGAAAACAATATTCTGACTTAAAATCTGATAAGCATACCTGGAGATGAATGTTGAGTAAGAATTGGGTAGGACTGAGAGCTTGGGTAGAGTCTGTGAAACTCCTGTGTCAGATGTAGAGAGCAGTTGTTTGCCTGCAATAAACAAATACTCATAAAAGTTACTTTTTGCAATCAAAGAAATAAGAGATTGTACGTACAATGGCTAAAAGAAAGCAGGAACTAATTTTAAAGGAAAAAAAAGGCATTTTGACAATGAGAATGCAAGCATATAAAAAAAGAGTACAAGGGCAGGGATTAAGAGAATACAGAAGGAGAGCTAATTGACAACAGGAACACTGAAGCAAAAATACAAGAAAAGGAACAAAAAATGAATAAGAGACTAAAAATTTACAAGAACAGAGATAAAAATGCTATAAAAGCAGTAACTAATTGAATACAAGAACAGTAACTTAAAGATTACAAGAACAGGAACTAAAAAAATACAAAAGCAGGAACTAGAAGAATACAGGCACAGAAACTAAAATACAAGACTTAATGCAATGACTGAAGCTAAGGGAATATGAGTAAAGAAACAAAGATGAGATATGCATACAATCAGGTGCTTGTGTTTTCTGCTGAATCAAAAAGAACATGTCCATTCAGAAGTATATATCCACTTTTAATGTTCAAACAACTTACATTATCACCTTGTGCCATCTCCACATCAGAGTTTGGCTACCATGGAATGCTATTTCACTTCGTTTTTTTGTCATGATGGTGCACATTATCATAGGTTCTGTTCATTTTTTTTATATTATCAGTCCACTTTATAGGACAAGTAATTGCTGACCCAGAGAGCACCTAACAAAGTAGGGCTCAGAGACTCCACCAGCAGCACACTAGCACAAAGTAGGGCTCAGTGACACCACCTGGAGCACACTAAAACAAAGTGGGGCTCAGAGACTCCACCAGCAGCACACTAGCACAAAGTAGGGCTCAGTGACACCATCCGGAGCACATTAGCACAAAGTAGGGCTCAGTGACTCCACCAGGAGCACACTAGAACAAAGTGGGGCTCAGTGACACCATCCGGAGCACATAAGCACAAACTAGGGATCAGTGACTCCATCAGGAGCACACTAGCACAAAGTAGGGCTCAGTGGCACCACCAGGAGCACACTAGCACAAAGTAGGGCTCAGTTACTCCACCAGGAGCACACTAGCACAAAGTAGGGCTCAGTTACTCCACCAGGAGCACACTAGCACAAAGTAGGGCTCAGTGACACCACCAGGAGCACACTAGCACAAAGTAAGGCTCAGTTACTCCACCAGGAGCACACTAGAACAAAGTAGAGCTCAGAGACTCCACCAGGAGCACATTAGAAAAAAGTAGGGCTCAGAGACTCCACCAGGAGCACACTAGAACAAAGTGGAGCTCAGAGACTCCACCAGGAGCACATTAGAACAAAGTGGGGCTCAGTGACTCCACCAGGAGCACATTAGAACAAAATAGGGCTCAGAGACTCCACCAGGCACACATTAGTACAAAGTAGGGCTCAGTGACTCCATCAGGAGCACACTAGCACAAATAGTGACTCCCCAGGGCACACTAATACAAAGTAGAGTTCAGTCACATTGCAACATTGTCAAGCACTCACACTTCAGGGCACTTTCTACAAGAAAGTATCGCTCTCAAAACCCTAAGAATGAAAACATGGCTCACAGAAGTAACCTTGTATGAGAAAAATTGCGGAATCAATGATGACCTCAGCTACTGTTTGCTGAAGAAGAAGAATCAATCCACTTTAATCTTTATCTGCCTTTACCTCATTTATCTTGTATTTTCCCTTCCAAGATGACTTCTATAGTCTGTTTCAAAATGGTTAACCGCTATTTAATAATTAATATCTCTGTAACCACTTGATCGAAACTGTTCAAATTTTGCACATGAAATAATAATCTCAATGTCCCCATGAATATATTTTTGTTCCTAATTAAAAACGTATGGTTTAAAATTTTTTTTTATTTAATGTATACAATTTACTACCTCCTAGACAAACCATTATTTTGTATGGTTTACCCCTTCATAGTTCTGACCTATTTCGTTTGCTAATCTTTCAAGCAAATTCCCAGTGATTTGTGTAGTTTCTCCGCACATTATTGCATGATGTTTGAACGACAAGTAAATTTTGGATGTTTATAAACAGCTTCTGATTCTATTCATTGGCGTTCTAGACATTTATTGAAATGAGTGTTATTATTAACATTCTAATTATGTTATGCCTATGCCAGAATAGGCCAATTGCTTCAACTATGGTAAACTATTTTCTTCAACCACAAAATAACTGCATCTGTTGAAAAGATCAAAGGAATTAGCTGTTGCAAGTGAATGACACTGTCTGCAATATTGCATATTAGAAAACTTTTGGGACATCGAAAAAATAAGACCAAATGCAAAAAATCATGTTTATGTGTGTAAAGGTTATGGGATATAGGAGATATTTGAAGTCAAGCACGGACAAACCATTTTGAAACAGACTATAACTTAAGTTATTGTGTCTACTTACCTTCCCTGTCCCAAAAATTTAATTTCTCTTGTTCGATTTGTTTTAAATAATTCTTTCTTCATTCTCTGCTACCTCAAAACTTCATTATTCAACCAATACTCTACTCAAATGCTTGTGGTGTCTGTCATAAGTGAGAACAATTAAAATTAACATGGAGGAATATATGGAACATTGTGCACTGCTGCCACTTACCAAATTACAGTTTGAAGGGAGATTACCAAGGACATAATCAGGGGCTTTAATCATCTCCCATTTTCCTCCTTTGTCATAGGTGATCATCGATTGTTGCTCTTCAAGTTCCAAACTGTTCTTTGTTTGCTGAGATGCGATATAGATACCACTGACTCCGTGAAGTTTTGTGATGTCCGCAAATACATCTTTAGCATACAGTCTACAAAACAAAGACAGTCGGACATTTAAAGGGATGTTTGGAACTGGAATATTCTTGTTATATGCATTTATATTGTACTAAAAATGTGTCTATTTAAGTTTGAATTATTTCTTACTTCCTTAATTTTTAAAAAAATGCTCTTACTAGACACACTCAAGCATGTATGAGTGCTTTTGCTAAAAAAAATAAATGGTAACTTTGCACACTCTATTTTATAAACAAAACATAAGGAAGTTGAATACTGAATCATTGAAAACTTAATTTCTGACCTTCTGGCCTCACATTCAAATTCAAACCAACTGACTCACAAAGGAATATCTAGAAATTAACTCTTATGCAATTTTCCACACATGAAAGATGAAGTACATTTCATTCAATAAATTTGTCAAAGCAGCTGTTTACCTGTGTGTTCTGGTTATTTCTTGTTTTGCTGAACATGTTTTAAGAAAAAAAAAGTCTTATGTGCAACCATTTCTGATTCAGACCCTGCTAAAGCTTGATAATGTAAAAAAAAACAACTTCTAGTCACCTATGTGTCTATTTCAAATTTTCTTTCAAGATTCAATGTGCTTGAAATCTACACAGAGGTAACTAGAAGTTGTTTTCTCTTTATCAAGCTTTAGCAGGGTCTGAATCATTATTCCGTTTTATGTTTCCATGTTATATAATATAGTAGAGTAAAGATGCCCTTCATGCCTTCCTAGGCATATGGGGAATATGGTGTTAGTGACTATATTTTGCTATGACTATGGCACATTTTTGGGTAATGTGGTCGATATCATGTCAGGCTGCCTTAACTTCCCAAGAAAAATATCTGGTACCCATTTTTTTAGGGTGGGTGAACCCAGGAGTCTTGTTAATCAAAAACAATTTGAAACAATTCTGGGATCGCATCTGGACACCCTTCTGATCAGAAAGCAAGCACACCAACCATTCAGTCTCTGCTATATACAGCACAAAGAAAAGGATTTCTGAGAAACTACTTGTACTCATTTACACTTCATGGAACCTGACATATTTGAATACATTTGACATATGAAATATGTGAAATATTTGACATTTTTTTGAAAATTTGCATTCAAAGACTGTTCACAGTAATAAATATATTCTTCTTCTAGAGACTGTTATAATGCCACAATCCACAATTTGGTAATAAGCTCATGAAAAAAGGTCCCATCAAATTAAACACACATAACAACAGAACAGCTTCTATTAAAAAAAATGAATACACACATAGCATACAAATCTGTAATAAAATATGCTGCTGTGATGTTAATCAATGCTAAAAAATTAATTCCCTAAATTCCAGTATGGCAGCTGTTTATCTTGCTTCTTTGTAGCAGGATGATATTAGGATGAGGAAACACTTTTTAAAATAACAGTCAATAATATCATCATTTTATAAAATAACTTACTTAAGACATTCCTTCTTCTTTTTTGGCATTTACCCATGAAGTGAGCATGGATGTTTTGTGTTGCTAGTTTACGGCTACAATATCTGCGCCTGACACATCCATCTTCAGCGTGGATAGATTAGCTTACAAATTGTTCCCAGATGACAGCCATTTTTTGCCTACTCTTTTAGACCTTTTACTGCCAAAAGTTCTTTAACATGTGTAAACAGCACCTCCTATTTTTTTTGCCTCTATTCAAGAGGGCTTGTGATCACATTACCCAGTGACCAGGAGATGGTAAAGCCACGATGAAACCATAGATTTGAAGTAAAAAATTCCTACAGCCTCTGGCGGATTCAAACCCAGGACCCTCCTGCCTAGAGGCTAATATCTTACCTCTAGACCACCGGGATCCACGATAGCTCAGTGGTTAGTAAACTGGACTACAAATGTACAAGAGGTAGGGTTGGATCCCAACCGATGGCTTCCGTGTTTACCCAGCCTTTAATGCGTACCGGAGTTTTTTCTGGGAAAGTAAAGTGGCACGGGCGTAATACCGACCACATTGCCCCAAAAATCATGTGCCGAAGGTCTGTAAAATATATGGTCCTAACACCAGTTAGTGACCATATAAAACTAGTATCTCTGCAATATGTGCCACTTTGGCACGCAAGGTTTCTGTTTTTGAGATTGTAGTTCTGCCCTATGTGCCGTTTTCGGCTCGAAAGGACTATAGATAGAACACCATATTCCATATACGCCACTTGCGTGACGGGGGCACTTTACTTTTTACTACCCAGTTCCCCACTTAAGACAATTTAATATGTAATTACTGCACACAGACCACAAAACAAAGGCAACTTGATATATAATTACAGTATCTATTCTACAAAATATTACAATGTTAGTCACTTTTGTGGCTCATTTGAATTCTCAACAGTGGAGGCAAAGGTGCGCCTCACAGCACCAGAGCTGGAAGTTGTCAGCGGCCCACAGCTGATGGCTTGCGCCAGGATCGGTGAACCAGAACCATCAAGACCCTGCTCCACCTCTCCGTGGTGCCTCTAGTAACAGACTTGGTAGCCTAGTTGGGAAATCCACCCGACTGGACTACCAACGTTCAGACAACCTGTGTTAGATTCCCGCTGGGAGCAGTGTGAATTGTACTCATGGTTGGGGAAAAAAAAAAAAAAAAAAAATACCCCATGGTCGACCCAGCCGTTGGCAGAAATGGGTACCAAGGTATTACCCTGGGAAGGTGAGGAATGTCGCCTCGCATTGTGAGTTTCGATGCTTGAAGTGACACTACCCAGAAATCTCCTAACATTTCATAGGCGTCAAAGCACATATGGGTGGAAACTTGCGTGCTAAGACACAAATTCAAGTCTTATACTTTACCTTACCTTTAACAGATTAACCTATCTAGTCTGGCCAAGTGAGTAGGGATAGAAGAGGGAAGACAACCCGGTACTCAAAAATGTCATGCTGAAGTCGGATGTGTTGGGCCGAAAGGCGCAAATATCACAGTTATACTGCAAACCACAACACAACGTAGACAAGCTCAATTAACGTCCTTTTAAGGGCGGGTGATGAAGAGGTTTACTCCTTTAGTCATCGGGCGAATGCAAGCAACTCACAACAGTTAAGACTTTGTAATGAATATACCTTATGTTGTTTATATTGTGGCCACCAACTAATATTCATTGTATATCTTATATGAATCTTAGCATAATCTCACTGCATAATTAAATAAATCCGGTGATAACATAGTCTAAGACATAGACAACATAGTCTAAAACCTTGTATCCATTGAAACATTCCCAAATGATTTCAAGTTCTTATGGCTACATTGGTTGTCATTATCTGTTCATTATTACTCTCAAATCTTTGTTGTTAATATTTCTACCAGACATGGGAAACCTTTCATAGACCTGAAAAATATGAAGATGTCAAAGAAAAGAACTATAAAAGATGCAATCTTAGCAGCCTGAGTTCCTTTTAAACATGTGTTCAACTTGCATGATCAAAAATGTTACTAAATCAATCCCCTTTTCTTGAGACTGTTTAGTAAATAATTATTTACTTTTACTTTTTTTTATTGTGTTTTATGCATGTGTTACTTTTATATTATATTTTTATTTCAGCTCATTCACCTGAATGTATAAGTTTTAATCAACCATAGAGTCTGCCATAACGATTGGTGAGCCAGCGCTGCCTGTTAGCTGCTCCACTCTGACTTATACTTTCTAAAAATAGCATTATTTGTTGATGTTTATTTATCAATGCCTTGTTGTAGTCTATACAGCACAACGACAAATATTATTTGCAAATTTACTCTCACCATATCCACACAGTTCAACGCTAATTTTCAGGTAGGATTTTGTTTTTCATTTTCACATAACAATTTTTAAGAATACTTTGGTTATGTGAAACATACGATTTATTGTGTGACGATTTTTACATTCTATGGCACTAGGTTTCTATAACAAAGTTATGGAAATATATTAAGTAAATCCTCCATTATATATCCAACATTGTGAATGTTATCAGCAACTTTGTTATAATAAACAAAACAACAGAAAAAAAAAAATAAAGTAAAGGTTCTCTCCACGCCTTGCTAGGTGCATGGGGAAAATGGTGTTAGTGACCATATTTTTCAATGACCATGGCACATTTTTGGGGTGATGTGGTCGGTATCACACCAGGCTGCCTTTACTTCCCAGAACAATCTCTAGTACTCATTTTCAGAAGCTGGGTGAACCCTGGAGCCTTGTCAGTCCGACAAAAAAATTCCGCCACTGCTGGGGATCGAACCAGACCCTTCTGGTCAGGAAGCGAGCACACTAGCTACTCAGCCATCGAGGCTCCAAGTTATCAACAACTTTGTTATAATAAACAAAACAACATAAGAAACAGAAAAATAATAAAAGAATGGTCACCTAATCCAGAAATTGCTGTTCATGATCTTGGGGTTGAAATACACAATCCTTTCAAGTGAGAGTGTGAACTTGAAACCAGAGACATCTGACACATAGAGGTTAGAATACGAGTTGTTGATGTATGCACACACCATCAACTGACCTTCTGAAGCATCAGCAACATAAAAGTCCTGAGGGAGGAAGCAAGAGATAAGCACAAACATATCCATTAATGATAATAGTATCAAAATCTTATAATCTTCTTCTTCAGTGTTCAAGTCTTGTGATCATGTGAACTTGATTCTTTGTCCTGTTTTATGATGGAGGGGTAAGACTAACATCATGACAGATGATGAGCTGATTGCATGGTCAGTACTTGTATATGCATGTGTGTCTTGATTTTTCCCATAAACCTGAACCTTGGCTGACAAACTCTGTCTTCGTTAGGGGGTTAAGGCATAAAAATGCGAGCTGCAGTAAAGCTGAATATAAGGAAAAATTTAAAAATTTAAAAATGGTATGTAAGAAGCTTTATGTGACAAGTGGACGACACAGACTAAAAGCCTATTAATAGTCTAAATTATGTACAACAGTTTAAATTACTAATACAACTTTTAGTCTGTGTCGTCCACTTGTCACGTAAAGCTTCTTACATACCAATTTTTTTTATTTTTTTATTTTTCCTTCTGTCTTCGTTAGGCTGGATCTAGGTCTGACGTAGGAGTTTTCCTTCTCATTGGGTGGATGCCATCTAGGGCTGTTAGATCCACCCTGTCTGTTGTTTCTGTCTACGTGTTCTCCCATAGCCTTTCCTTCTCCTGATGGTAACTGCTGGCAACAGTGGTTTGTTTTCTATGATGTCCTTCCTCATGGATAGAGCTTTGAATACAACTAACTCACATGCCTGTTCTGTGATTGGACATATGGGATGTTTTTTAATTGGTGCAACAGTTCCACCTGTTGCCCCTACCCTGTCCTGGTAGAAGAGGCCTTCCATCTGGTCTTTGGTTCATGAGCTCTGCAATCCTGTTTCCATGATGAAGCTGACATTTCTCTTTCAGGTGTGATGGCTGCCCCATAGTTTCTAACTTAGTTCAGCACCCTCTAGCCAGATTTGACACTGTGGTTCCTTGTGGGCTAGACACAGATAGAGGATATACTCTGGGTCCTGGATACCGGTTCCACATGGGCAGTCATTTATGTGGAACACTCTGGGATGGTAGAGATGACTTAGGAGTCTACAGTTACCATTTCTCAGGTGGAAGATGATGGTCTGTTGGATTCTATGTAATTGGTGTATGGGGTCAACATCATTACTGATGTCCAACCTTTTTTTCCCCACTCCGAGTGGAATTTGTTCTGTATTATGGTTTTGGCTTCTCTGTAGGTCATATTTTTTGGATAGTGTATCGGCCCTCTCATTACCACCAATTCTACAGTGGGATAGCAGCCACTAGATTACAGCTGTAGTTTTTTTGGACGGTTCTGTTAGTTCCCTTATTATGTTTTGGAGGTTGTTTATGGTGTAATAATTCTTTCTTCCTATCCAGTTACACTCGAGGTAGATGGGCCATTGTTGATGTTTTCTTGACTCTTCTCTATTTGTGACTTAGCTGTTAGCTGTCAAAGTTTAGGCTTATCCATTCCTTGATGTTGTCTTGAAATTTTTTCTTCAGTCTACCATATTTTCTTTATCTGTTCACTGTTTTACTTACTTTGCAGGATGACTATTGCAAGGCTTGAAGGGCAAGATAATGGCCATATTAAATAAGTTTGTGTTTCTTCATAGAAAGTCTTTGTAGGGACCTATAATATTAAATACTTAATATATTTAATACTTAAAAATATTTATTGTTTAAAATGAACAGTGTCTAGTTTTGTAAAAACTGACAATTTCTTTCTTTCAAAATCTTCAGTGTTTCACATGCTGTTTGTTTTCTTATCCTGACAAAATTGGAGAGTTGCGTATATCCTTTTCCAGCTCCATATTAAGTCAACAGACTCCAAGGATAAGATACAGCCTTAAAATAGTCTTTATTCAATCCATTATCATCATATTCTTGTGCCAGTTCCACAAAGAAAGGTTGTAACATGGAGCATAATTTCACTGCTTCTTGGTCTGCTGGTACAAGCTCTGGATGTTGTTTCTACACTTTATCCTTTGTCTGTTTCTAGCCCATTTACCTGATATTTTCTCTCCAAGATAACTTTCAGTTATCTAAATTATTGATCTTTATTGTAATTCCATCTTTCTTTGTAAGATTAACTTTATACTCAGGAAGTTCAGGAAATTATTACTAATACAAAATAAGGAATCTTCAACTCGAATACAAAATCAGTCCTGCTATGTGCGGTAGAAACATGGACAATATTAAAAATAACAATCAGACAAATACAAACCTACATAATTGATGCTTGAAACAGAATAAAGAGATAACACATAAAGTATACACAGAACTCTAATGAAAAATACTCTATAGGTTAGCCACTACATCTTGTGGGGTATAGGGAACAGGTTTCAAGCTCACATACTTTTTTTTCCAACTGACCATCTGCACATTAGGGATAATGTGGTCAATATCCAACTGTCTTACTTTTCAGGAGGCAAACTGGGTACCCAGTTTGTTAGAAACTGGGTAATAACAGCGTAAAAAAAATTAGCTACATTTGAAATAGAACCCAGGCCCACCTGGAAAGTAGAGCTTATACGGTTTAGTTCAAGACTAGAGCAAATAGAAAAGTTTTATTTAAGACTAGAGGAAATAAAAAGTTTTATTCAAGACTCGAGGAAATAGAAAAGTTTTATTTAAGACTAGAGGAAATAAAAAAGTTTTATTCAAGACTAGAGGAAATAGAAAAAGTTTGTTCAAGACTAGAGCAAATAGAAAAGTTTTATTCAAGACTAGAGGAAATAGAAAAGTTTGTACAAGACTAGAGGAAATAAAAAAGTTTTATTCAAGACTAGAGGAAATAGAAAAAGTTTGTTCAAGACTAGAGCAAATAGAAAAGTTTTATTCAAGACTAGAGGAAATAGAAAAAGTTTGTTCAAGACTAGAGAAAGTAGAAAAGTTTTGCTCAAGACTACAGCAAATAGAAATGTTTTATTCAAGACTAGAGGAAATAGAAAAGGTTTGCACAAGACTAGAGGAAATAGAAAAGTTTTGTTCTAGACTAGAGGAAATAGAAAAGTTTTGTTCTAGACTAGAGGAAATAGAAAAGTTTTATTCTAGACGAAGAGGAAATAGAAAAGTTTTGTTCTAGACTAGAGGAAATAGAAAGTTTTGTTCTAGACTAGAAAAGGTTTGTTCAAGACTAGAGGAAATTGACAAGTTTTGTTCAAGACTAGAGCAGATAAAAAAGGTTTGTTCAAGACTAGCTTTTCATAAGGAGCTGAAAGTTTGATAACAGCAATGACTAAAGCTGGACTGCCTCAAACTAGAGGCTTTTCAAACTGATTTCACAGAAAACTGGGTGTTTTGTGGTAAAACATGATCTCCAAGAAAAATCTTCACAAGGAAACCTGCACTAATGTTATCACTAGAGCATTCCTAAAGGTAAGAAAACACTGGATACAGATTCGCAAATTGTCTATGACAGATATACCAAGAGTATCCTTTAGCTGGACTCCAAATGACAAGAGACCAGGAGGAAGACCAAAACAGATATGGCTGATAGAGAATTGACGGAAAAAGGCTTTATGTGAGATGGTCTTGAAAGGCTGGTTTAAGTTAAATAACAGTGAAGATCTCTAATGACTACTTCAGAAGTCATAGAATATAAATAGAGGACTAAGTAAGTAAAGTAAAAAATAAAGTAAAGTATGCCAAGTGGCGGCGTATACGGAATATGGTGTTAGTGACCATACATTTTACAGACCTTCGACACATGCTTTTTGGGGTAATGTGGTCAGTATTACGCCCGTGCCGCTTTACTTTTCCAGAAAAAAAATCCGGTACCCATTTAAGGCTGGATGAACCCGGAAGCCGTCGGTTGGGATCGAACCCTACCCTTTGTAGTCCAGTTCACTAACCATTGAGCTATCGCGGCTCCCAAGTAAGTAAAGACAGACTACTAAAAGTAAACATAAACAACTTACAGAAAACACATGGTTGCCAGGAAATTCAGCAAACACAAATCATTTCTATTGTAGGAGACCCACAGCTGAAGATGAGGGTTGTTTCTGGAGCCTAGGAGGTTCTGAGAATGAAAAGCACAAAATATTGAAATCACAGAAACTTTGGCCACACAGTGGCTTTCAATTATAATTTTAGATGACAAAGATTTTTAGATGTGTTCGTTTGCTACTCCATAAATATAAATTATTGACTACTTTATAGTAGCTAGCACGAAAAAATGTACAATCTTCTTCTTCTTCTTTTCTCTTTCACTGATACCTAAAAGGTGACGTGGTTTATATCATTTGTCGTTCTTGTGCTGCTCGAATTGTCTGAATTAGTGATTTTCCTTTGTTGTTACATGTCTCTGTCACTGCATCTATCCATCTTCTTCTGGGTCTTCCTCTTGGTCTTGTACAATAATGTACAATAACAATACAATATACATATGTTATTATAAGCATATAAGTAGTAGTAGGATCATATCAATCTCATGAGAAAACGGACATAATGACCTGCATGAATGTTGGTTGAGGTTCCTGTTTCTTCCTTTGTACAGCGTCTAAAATCTGCCACCTTTTTTAACTGAGTCATATGCTTTCAGGTTCGCATTTATTGTCTGCCTTCAACTCAATCTGTCTTTATTAGCCAGCTCTTCCCAGTCAGTTATATTTATATCAAGAAATGTAATTTTACTGATGTCTTTATAGCATAGAAAGGGTCTTCCTTTGCCAAAGAGTGTCTTCTATATAAGATGTTTTTTGCAAATCTGTCCGTCTTGCATTTGGCACAGGTTGACTAGCCATTTTAGATGGCTTTGTTGGAGGTTATGTAATTGTGGACTATTTGTAGCATTATTGTCCATTACATATGTAATTGAGAAATTTGTGGTTATACAATTTTACATGAAGTCTGTGTTGATTTTTATTATAATATTCATATAATGGAAATTGCTAACAAGAAATGTGTGCCTCTGGGTCAAAACATTAATTCTGCTTTCTATGTCAAGGTTTCAAGGTGCCTCCAAGAGAAAGTGAGAAGAAAGCAACCAGACAAATGGCAGAACAAAGCATGGTGTCCTCCAGACTAAAAGGTTCTGGCCAGAAACAACATGACTACAATGTCCTATCATTCCCATTCAGCAGACTACTTTTCATGCTTCCAAAACTAAAAATGAACCTTAAAGGATGAAGACTTCACATGGATGAGATTATTCAAACAGTCTGAAGCCATTCTCAACACAATTTAAGAAAATGGCTTCCAGGAATGCTGAAAATGGCAGCACAGTTAGGATTGTCAACATTAGAAGGACACTACCTTAGGTTGTTAATGTTGGCCACTAATGTGTAAGGTATGAAATTCATTTTATTTTCTTTATGTCTCCTATACTGGTATTTTCATGACTGCACCTCATACAAGTAAACACCTCAAACAGTTTTTAAAAATGAGGATGTGTTAAAGATATTTTCTTACCACAGACTTTGTGTCACACATGTGTAATTACCTCAACAGTTTTTTAAATTGAGGATTTGTTTTTAAAAATGATATTACCACAGACTTTTTGGCATACATGTGTAATTACTACAAGAGTTTTCTTAACTTGAGGATGTGTTTAAAGATATTATCTTACCACAGACTTTGTGTCACACATGTGTAATTACTACAATAGTTTTTTAATTGAGGATTTGTTTTTAAAAAATGATATTACCAAAGACTTTTGGCATACATGTGTAATTACCACAATAGTTTTTTAAAATTGAGGATGTGTTTAAAGATATTATCTTACCACAGACTTTGTGTCACAACATGTGTAATTACCACAATAGTTTTTTAAATTGAGGATGTGTTTAAAGATATTGTCTTACCACAGACTCTGTGGCATACATGTGTAATCACCTCAACAGTTTTTTTTAAAATTGAGGATTTATTTTTAAAAAAATGATCTTACCACAGACTTTGTGGCATACATGTAACCTTCTTGAATGTTGAAGTCCACAACATCACTAATGACAACAACAGTGTTATAGCTGGAGTGAAACAGTGATTGAGACTTCAGAACTTGCATTTTCCCTGCTGGCAGTTCCTCAGTAATAAAAATGGTAGACCCATTATCGTACGGTGGAATGCCCTAAAGATACAAAAATATCAGACATGATATCTATCATAATCTCCTCCTTAAAAAATAAAAAAAGGTTTTCAACAATATTAGATCATGTATATATATTGTTTTCAGATTGTGTCTTTACAAAATTATTTTAAAATGTCATTGTTTATCTTAATTAGAAATATGGACTGACCCAAAAACAATTCAAATAACCCTTCTTCTTCAATAAGAAATATAGACAAATACAATATTTAAATATATTCTTTTCCTCAGATGAAATACTTCTTCATTTATTAGTCAGTTTCATTGCATTGTATTTTGCACATTGTGGTTCAGTGCTTTTGTCTACAGCACACATTTGTTCAGGAAACTTCTCTAGATATTGATTTTCCTTGGCCTTCCTGCAAGACAACATTTGTTTGTTGACAGATATGTCTCTTCTGGGAAAGTGATCTTTCCAGGCCAATAAGTATTTTCGGCCAAGTTTTTCCTTGTCTTAGGTGAATTGTCCACCAGGACTACCATACGCTCCCAGCATTTGATTGTTTTACTGATTTTTCTCCAAGATTATTGCCTTACCATGCTTTTAATCTGAATATTTATGTTTGAGTTTTTGTTTTCCATCAGAAGTTTAGAGACTACAATTGAAGTCTGTCTCAATGCAAAAAGTCCAGCATTGTATTTCTGTTCCTTTGTAATATATTTCCGTATATATAAGCTAGGCCATCTGTATTTAGTCAAGGGGGGGAATGTCTTTATTATGAGCACAAAACAAATAAATGTATACAACTCATAAAAAATAATATGTCAAATAAATGTCTTCAACTATGAAAGACAAAATACAAGCCTATCTGGCAAGACTTGGATCACATATTAAAAAATGTATCAATCTTACCAGAAAAATGAACGAACATGGCTGTAAACAGCTCTCCATGTATCACCAAAGTTCTCAGACAGGTAAAGCTGAGAATAAATGAAGAAATATCACATGAAATGCATGACATTCATTTGTTTAACAATAAAGACAAAAAAATGTCCTGTAAGTGATAATGTCAAAAGCAAAGTATTTAACTTCTCCATGCAAGGTCCACAGCATTTGAGGGTAAGCAAGTCAGTGCTCTTCTTTACTGTTAATAAATGTCAAAATTCAGCAAGCCAGATAACGATGTTGTTTTGCGGTTAAGATCATCATCAACACACACACTGGATGAATCCTTAATTGCTCCAATAACCTCCTTGAGAACTTCAAGAAAATCCATGAGAATCCTGATCCACGTGCATGAACTCTAAAGCAAGACCACAGATGTCACCAATGCTGCCCAAAACTGAAATATAACTAGAAACAAAAATGTGACCTTCAACATAATCTTCATTTCAACATTGTGCTACCAAAGCCAGACCTGGATTCTAGACTGTAAAACTTTTACAATAACTACTACCAAAATTAAATGTGCTAAACACAAGACAGGAAATAGCTTGAAAGAAAAGATCAAAAATGAAGCACTGAGAAAAAAGCTAGAAATAACTCCAACCATTGAATAAATAAAGAAACAACAGATAAATGGCTTGGCATGTGATAAGACAAAGACACAACACAACGAGCCCTTAATAAATGCTGTAAAAACAGAAAACCCAAGGGCCAAACACAAAAAAGATGGAAAAGATATTAGAAACACTAGGAAACATAACAGCAGGAGAGACCAATAGAAGAGCAAAAGATTACAAACTATATTTCCCCTCGATGTTCAAAGGCATATGAGGAAGGAGAAAAGTAGAGAAACAAGTATGCTGGTGAAGTCCAGACATGTCTGTTAAAAGATACATCTGTTAAAAGATCTTTAAAATATTTTAGCAGACTGTGGTGGAATCATCCCATGAAAATTTTAGTCATGTCAACCAGCATGTTGGTGGAATTATCCCATGAAATTTTTAGTCATGTCAACCAGCATGTTGGTGGAATTATCCCATGAAAATTTTAGTCATGTCAACCAGCATGTTGGTGGAATTATACCATGAAATTTTTAGTCATGTCAACCAGCATGTTGGTGGAATCATCCCATGAGAATTTTAGTCATGTCAACCAGCATGTTGGTGGAATTATCCCAAGAAAATTTTAGTCATGTCAACCAGCATGTTGGTGGAATTATCCATTAAAATTTTTAGTCATGTCAACCAGCATGTTGGTGGAATTATCCCATGAAATTTTTAGCCATGTCAACCAGCATGTTGGTGGAATCATCCCATGAGAATTTTAGTCATGTCAACCAGCATGTTGGTGGAATTATTCCATGAAAATTTTTAGTCATGTCAACCAGCATGTTGGTGGAATTATCCCATGAAAATTTTAGTCATGTCAACCAGCATGTTGGTGGGAATTATTCCATGAAATTTTTAGTCATGTCAACCAGCATGTTGGTGGAATTATCCCATGAAAATTTTAGTCATGTCAACCAGCATGTTGGTGGAATTATCCCATGAGAATATTATTCATTTTAGCCAGCATGTTGGTGGAATTATCCCATGAGAATTTTAGTCATGTCAACCAGCATGTTGGTGGAATTATCCATGAAAATTTTAGTCATGTCAATCAGCATGTTGGTGGAATTATCCCATGAAAATTTTAGTTCATGTCAACCAGCATGTTGGTGGAATCATCCATGAGAATTTTAGTCATGTCAACCAGCATGTTGGTGGAATTATTCCATGAAATTTTTAGTCATGTCAACCAGCATGTTGGTGGAATTATCCCATGAAAATTTTAGTCATGTCAACCAGCATGTTGGTGGAATTATTCCATGAAATTTTTTAGTCATGTCAACCAGCATGTTGGTGGAATTATCCCATGAAAATTTTAGTCATGTCAACCAGCATGTTGGTGGAATTATCCCATGAGAATATTATTCATTTTAGCCAGCATGTTGGTGGAATTATCCCATGAGAATTTTAGTCATGTCAACCAGCATGTTGGTGGAATTATCCCATGAAAATTTTAGTCATGTCAATCAGCATGTTGGTGGAATCATCCCATGAAAATTTTAGTCATGTCAACCAGCATGTTGGTGAATTATCCCATGAAAATTTGTGTCATTTTAGCCAGCATGTTGGTGGAATTATCCATAAGAATTTTAGTCATTTTAGCCAGCATGTTGGTGGAATTATCCCATGAAAATTTAGTCATTTTAGCCAGCATGTTGGTGGAATTATCCCATGAAAATTTTAGTCATGTCAACCAGCATGTTGGTGGAATCATCCCATGAAAATTTTAGTCATGTCAACTAGCATGTTGGTGAATTATCCCATGAAAATTTTAGTCATTTTAGCCAGCATGTTGATGGAATTATCCCATTAAAATTTTAGTCATGTCAACCAGCATGTTGGTGGAATTATCCCATGAAAATTTTAGTCATGTCAACCAGCATGTTGGTGGAATTATCCCATGAAAATTTTAGTCATTTTAGCCAGCATGTTGGTGGAATCATCCCATGAAAATTTTAGTCATATCAACCAGCATGTTGGTGGAATCATCCCATGAAAATTTTAGTCATGTCAACCAGCATGTTGGTGGAATTATCCCATGAGAATTTTAGTCATGTCAACTAGCATGTTGGTGGAATTATCCCATGAAAATTTTAGTCATGTCACCAGCATGTTGGTGGAATTATCCCATGAAAATTTTAGTCATGTCAACCAGCATGTTGGTGGAATCATCCCATGAAAATTTTAGTCATGTCAACAGCATGTTGGTGGAATTATCCCATGAAAATTTTAGTCATTCTAGCCAGCATGTTGATGGAATTATCCATTAAAATTTTAGTCATGTCAACCAGCATGTTGGTGGAATCATCCCATGAAAATGTTAGTCATCTCAACCAGAATGTTGGTGGAATTAATGGATTCATGGATGACAGTGGTAAGTAAAAGACATTTCCAGAAGAATGATAAAGAACATGAAAAGCTAGGTTTCTTATCTAAGAACTGCTTAATTAAGAAGTGAAACCAACAGGCATCACACAAAATGATAACAGACGTTGAATCTTGATAGGCCATGTGCCCAGAAGTTACCAAGACACAATCACAAGAACTACTATGTAGTGAACTCCGAGGGAAAGTGAAAGAGGCAGACTAAGAAAAAAATGGCATTAGACAATGCGAGTCAGACTTGGAGTACCCTGTAAATGGATGCATACAGACCATGCAAAATGATAATGACAATGCCTTCATGTTGTATTACAATGAGCCACAAAGCATGTACGTCACTGAATGTTTTGCTGGCCCATGACCGACGAAAAGTAGAAGACAAAATGTACCTTAGTCAGTAGCAAAAAAATAAGATAAGTTGTAAATTAGTCAGTTGCCAGAACAAATAGATAAGCTGTAAATCAGTCAGTAGTCAGAAAAAGAAGATAAGATGTACATCAGGAAGTAGTTAGTCAACTAAAGAAGATAAGTTGAACATCAGTCAGTAGTCAGAAATAGAGGATAAGTTTACATCAGTCAGTAGTCAGAAAAGAGGATAAGCTGTATATTTATTTTTTTGTGTCCTCCAAGTTCTTCAATAAAATAAAAAATAAATAAATTAGCTGACCTGTTTCAACTGACTCTGGTCATCCATGGCTAGAATGAGTCCAGGATTAACACCATTGATCTTGACTACACGGGTGAAAAGGGTAGTCACAATGACGGACAAAGTTATCTCCACAGTTATCAGTTGTAAACATGCAGCTGTTGGTTTCATCTGTAAACACATACTGTGGAGAGAGCATCAGATAGCACTGTAGTTTTATAGTTAAACATGTGAGTTGAATATGGAATTGTTGCCTGTGCTACCAATTAGGGCTGCACAGTGATCCACCGATTCAAACAGAAGTTGCTTCGGCGGGAGCAGTGGATTCCATAAACAGTTTTTTGTTGAATATATACTTCAAACTATTTTATATAACTCTAAGAGCAATTAAAACAAGTCATTATGATGAAATATTCAACAACAATAATCAATGCAGAGAACTTTATGACCATAAAATATAACCGTTAACAACAAATTATATTATTGATTTTTTTTAAAAACCCTCTGTTGGGACACCAGCCTTCAATAATTGCTCTATTCTGTCTTTACCAATCTTCTCCTGGTGTAATTAATTTTTATTGTCTCTGTCTCTATATGTTTCTATATTTTCCCTGGTTCTTCCTTCCTTGTATGTTCCAGTTAAGAACTTGTCTAGTATATGCTTGTAAATGGTAAACAAAATGTGTCTTATCTATTCCCACATCCTTGTTTTTTAATTAATTCCTTCCACTGTGAGCTGATTTATTAATTCCCCCAGTTCACCTTTCCAACAGTATTTATCCATCTGGTTCTCATTAAAATAAATGTTTAAAAATGCATGCCCACACAAAATCACTTACATGACAGTTGGATGACCTGGTACTGTAGTAATTGCCAATAACAGCATTTTTGCCCCACTCAACCATAAGCTGGCTACTGACATCGTTAAATGTTTTACCATAATTCTGGAAACAACAAAAAGTGATAAAGATATCAATAAAATGCAGAACTCCAAGTATAAATAATATAAAGCCAAAGTCTAATTAATGTTTGATTAATTAGAAACGCTATAGTATAAATTTAAAGTAATATAAAGAATAGTATAGATATAAATTAATCAAATATGCAAAATACATGCACACATTTTTTAAAAATTAAACACAAGTCAAAATATTTTTTTTAAACAAAGCAACTTTAACTTTGAAAAGCAAAAATAAATCAGTTAATAGTAAATTGTACTCTTATGACATTAACGGTAAAAGGAAAAAAAAAAGGACATTGATCACAATGAAAATAAAATGCCTAAGAAGAATACTGATTGTGACAGGTAGAGACAGAATTAAAAATGGTAATAGAAGAACGGGAGTTGGGTAAGAACAGTTCTGGATCACATTAGGAAACAAATCAAATGGTTTTGGACATGTAACATCACCAGACAGCACACCCCAGAGAGCTGTAACACTAAGAAGTAAAACAAAGAGGGAAAAGATGATCCTAAAAGATGACAGATTAATGAAATGCAGATATGATGAATTCGAAAATAAATGTCTAAGGAAAATACTTGTATAGCGTGGAACGAATTCAAAACAAACGAGGAAATTAGAGAATTCGCCAATCAACCACTAATATCTTCAGTAATAAAGAAAAGATGATGGTCATATGTTGACATGTCATGAGAAGAGATAATAACCGAATAGCAAAGCAAGCCCTCATATGGAAAACAACAGGTAAGAGGAAAAGAGGAAGACCCAGAGAGACACTTAGAAGAACATTGATGAGAGAGCAAGAGCAGCAGGATTCGGCTCCCTCAATGAAATAGAGCTGCTTGCACAGAACAGAGACAAATGGCGAGATTTTTTTTTATTACATATGGTGGTCTCTTGTAGCAATGTTGTTTGAATATGTAATCGTTTGTAAACCACTTGATGGTGCTTGTCGTCACTCATTGCTATCTTCTGGTTCTTGATGATGGTGAGGGTAATACAATGTCCCCACCACACAGTACATGCTCACTGTGCTGATCTGCTGTGATTATTGCTGAGAGAGCCTTGATATGAATTGACTCTAGAACACTATGAATAAAACCATTGACTTCCCGTTCATCCAGCGCTCTCTTCCCGTTACACAAAGAGTGACTGTGACCACCCCGACTCAACTGGAAACCGTCTGGTTTTTCTTCGCTTCTCCCAAGGTAATTAGTTCAGAGCGACTCAACACCTAGCTCCGCTCCTAGTCATATGGACTGCACGTGTTCATCATCCTCAGATTCGTTGTACTTCGCGTTGTGTTGATTGGCCTAAATCGGCAACTGGAACAGTCTATTACACAGCCACACACAACTGAGGTCACACAAGTCCTGGATAACACTATACTTAATTTGCTTTATTTCATCATCATCATCGAGTGCCTTCTCCGCAACGAAGGTTGGCTACCATGGAGCGCCATTCTGTTCTGTCTCTTGCTTTGATGGTGCAGGATGTCATAGGCTGATTGTTCATCTTTTGATGTTACTCATACATGTTAATCTTGGTCTGCCTCTGCCTCTTTTACCTTGTATTTTCCCTCCAGGATTACTTTTAGTAGGCTGTTGTGTCTTTTAACATGGCCCAAAAATCGCATTTGTCTTGTTTGAATTGTGTTTAGTAGTTCTCTTTTCATTTTTAGTTGTTTTAAGATTTCATCATTTGTTTTCTTTTCCTTCCATCCAATTCTACCTATTCTTCTATATATCCACATTTCAAAGGCTTCAATTCTCTGTTTTGTTTTCTTGTCTAATGTCCATGTTTCTGCACCATATAGGAATATTGAGAAGATGTAACATTTTGCTATTCTTAGTTTTAGCCCTGGTGTTATTTGTTTTAATATTAGTATGTTCTTCATGACATTAAAATTACTTTTTGCTATTCCTATTCTTTTGTTTATTTCAGTTGTACATTTTCCATCACTGGTTATAGTATGTCCAAGGTAGTTGTAGTTCTGAACTGTCTCCAGGTCTTTATTTACAGAGTTCCAATTATAAGCAAGCAATATACACTGGCTGGGTGGTATGACTATCCGCTCCAGTCTGTCCAATAGGTCTAATAAAGTTTTGGCTTACTACCGCCTTATGCCGCCTGCTCCTGTTCTCTGTATTTGGAATCTCCACCTACTCACTACTATTAAGAAAGAGCGTTTTGCTCTGTTACCACTAAACGATCCTGGCGCCCTAGTGGCACAGGCTGCCTCCTATCTACCTCTCTCTATGTTTTGGATCCCTCCATCTAGCTAAACTAACTGAACTCCAAAACTAAACTGTCTTTCCATCTACCCAGCCGTTTAAGTACCTCATGTTCCAACCAATCACAAATCACCTACGTCATCACTCAGCCAATCAAAATCAATCTCACCCTCTTAAGACAACTCACTCTAGAGTTTCTCACCATTCACCTACCGCACGAGATTTTTCTAATTTCCACTCACCACTACCAACCATCCCGTGCCCCTCTCTCAACTCACAGCAGTTCTCAAATCTCACATAACCCACAATGGTTCTCCCATTGTCCTTACCCTATACTCAACTCTATTTCCTTACATCCCTACATCCCCAGCTACATTATCACACAATCTAACCATTTTATTAGTTGTCTCTTCATGTATTCAACAGCAGGCATTACTCCAGGCTTTCTCTCAATACAGGTGGTACTTCACATGATTCTTGTGTGTTTATTATTGTTCTATCATATAGTTCTTTTATGTACTCTACCATTCTGAAATTTTGCTAAGTCCCATTAATATTTTTCTTTCTTTTATCTCAAACAGCATGTGGATGCTCTTCCTCTTATCACATTAATTTATTTGTACACTAATATTGTGTCTTTTTTTTTTGTTGCCCTCTCAGTTCACTAAATGCCTGGTTAAATTAAAGATGGTTTACTTCAAAACAAGTCAAATTAAATGGTTTGGACATGTCATACAATTTTAATCTCACAATATTTTCCAGAGATTATTAAAACCTAGGTGCAAAGGAAATAAAAAAACTTCAAAAATTATAAACATTATGTGCAAAAAAATTACACAGCACTGACCCAAACACTAATTTCTCCTCAGTGATGAAAGCCATGAGAGATGGAAGAAGTGAAGAGTACAAATGCCACAAACAAAAGACATTTTCATTTCCTAATAAAAGTTAATCTAACAAACAGCCTATTTTTTCAGTTATATAATTAAACAAGGGGAGCCGCGATAGCTCAGTGGTTAGTGAACTGGACTACAAAGGACAAGGGGTAGGGTTCGATCCCAACCGACGGCTTCCAGGTTCACCCAGCCTTAAATGGGTACCGGATTTTTTTCTGGGAAAGTAAAGCAGCACGGGCATAATACCGACCACATTACCCCAAAAATCATGTGCTGAAGGTCTGTAAAATATAGGGTCACTAACACCATATTTCCCTATACGCCACTTGGCGTGACGGGGTACTTTACTTTTTTTTTTTTTATAATTAAACAACTATGATTGTAGACTTACAGCAATACATTATTTTCAGTACATGTAACTTACCAACTTTAATTAAAATGACTGAGATTACAATTCAAGGACAAAGAATATAAAACTGAGAGTAAGCAATAAAATATAAAATAGAGAATTCACTTTTGACAAGAAGAGTGCACTGCTGCTCTGGTCACTGCTTTTAGCTAAGGCCATTATGACATCACTTCCTTCCCCAGCCCAATGAACCATAAGAGTTGTGTGACTGTCAAACAAGTCTGCCTGAAATATTAGAAAAGAGATTAATTGTAGAAAACTTCCTTAATAATTTCTCTCTCTCTCATGTATGGATGGATGATCTAATTACTGATAGTCTCCACCTGTTAATCATGTTGCTTTCATTAAACATCTCACTTCTGTGGTGACTAAATTCCACTTTTCACTTGACATTTAGCACTGATAACATAGGATAGTAACAACTATATTTTTTAAAAGCTGTTTCAATATGCTGGTTTAAGTTTGCACTGTTTTGTGTGTACATGTGACAAAAGGGGGCATAAGTCTCAATTTTTTTTAATCTGCTTTGCTACATCTGACGTATACCTCCTCATTTTTCCATTTCACTGTCTGCAAATGCTGCTCCTTGATATTTGAAACCTGAAACAAATTTTATATCCTGGAACTCTACAGCCATGTTTCATATCTGTTTATCTCTTCCTCTGCCAACTTCTTTTTTCAATGCTGATTTTCATTTTTTTAAACACATTTAATTTATAAGACATAAGATGATGTTGCAGTTCATACCTATATCAAGAGACTGGTTGTTCTCAAGGCAGGATGCCAGTCTCAAGACAATGAGGTTGTGAGTTCAAATTCTGGATGCACCAAGTGGGATTTTTATTTTGTGATTTCTCTCTGTGGCAACCACCCCTGGTCTCAGTAGCGAGGACTGGCTTGAAACGTCAATTATTCATTAACAGACAAAAATATGAGTACTTCCGAAGACAGAATCCTGTATGGTGAGGGACTCCCTGTGCACATGGCAGGAAGGGGAAAATGGATTAACATGCAAAATTCACTTCCTAGCCAGAAGTGAAAACTGGTGAATGCAAAAAAAATAATAAATTTAATAAAACACATATATCTGCTTTCCAGAATCTTATCATTTTCAAAGAGTAATTCACTGATATAACCTTCATTGTGGGCATTATATTTCTGGCTATTTGGTTAATATTGATGATAAAAGAATAGTGATAAAAGAACAGACACCTGTCTTAATAATCCAGATAATAAATTACTCAAATGTCGTAAATGTTTCTTTACTTGTTGAAACAACATATGTGCAATCATTGTATAAGCTTGTACATAATATAATGAGGTAGCTGCACATTCCAAACCTAGCTATTATTTACCACAGCAATAATCCAATACATTTTGTCAAACACTCTCTCTAGTAGATCAATAGCTGCAACAGATAGGTTCCTACTGCTGGATGACTTTAGTGTAAAATGAATGCAATTAAATATTTATAACTTTTTTTTATGAATTGATACACAAACAATATATATTATTGCTCTGTTGTGCTTAACATGTTGAGATTAAGAAACTATTTTCAAAATATTAAAGTAAAAACTTAGCACTGTTTTAACTATACCCCATTTTGATAAACCTGGGTCAGCTATTAAAACAGAATATTAAACTAAAACTGCATACTGAACAGGTAATTATCCTAGTTTAAGGACATCAATTATTTCAGAGAAGAGTGATCTCCTCATTGTTGACATCTTAAAAAACTAGTGGTATTCAAATGCTAAAAACTTTTAGGATGTGAGTTTAGACTTTCTTTACCTTTTGTTGTTTTTCTTTTCTCTACAATGACAGATTAGAGAACCACAGAGTAAATGCAATGCTACCCAAAGGGATGTTACTCTTCCAAAAGATAATTTATGTGCTTAAACTAGGACTTTACCACTGAAATTAATAACTTAGTGTCATAACAACCTTCTATCATCTATGCAATTGCAAAGTGAAAGATAGTGTGACTTATGCTTGCAAAATATAGCAACAAATGTATGGTATCTGGTATGTATCCTTACTAAATAAAAATATTAATATATCTGTTCATTCTGTGGTCAGATCTGTCTATCCAATGAATATTGGCAGATTCAGCCATGAGAGAAGCTACTCACTAAAATAGCGTAGCATCCAACATAAAACACTAATATTTAATATATTATTGACTGCTGACAAAATGATTGCTTGCACCAACTGCCTGACAAGATGCCAAATTCCATATTATTATTAAATATTATCATATATTATAATTATCGTTATTTATATATATAGAGAGAGAGAAAGAAAGAAAAGAGAGAGAGAGAGAGATGATAAATCAGATAATAGATAATTTAATAATTTAGATATTATTAAGATAGATTACAATGTATAATTTTGTATTGTATATTCATATAAAATCAAAGCAAGAGAGACTAGATAGCGGAATGGCGCGCCATGGTAGCCAGCTGTTGATGCGCAACGGCACTCAATGATGATGATAAATTGATATTATTATTTATATTTACCACTGATGTGCGATTTTTCGGATCAACTCCGTCATCTGTTGCCGTTGATCTTTTCGACCTCGAACTATCACTCCATAGCTCGACCACATCTCCAGATGCAGATCTCATGATACTGGCATCAATGATAAGTTTTCTCTGCGCATTTTCTGCTGGGAAATGTAAAGTTCCTTTTCAAGAAGATTTTCTTGTCGGCCTTCAGCAGCATGAAGTAGCGAAGCCAAAACAACGCATGATAAAGCAATGTGAACTGCAATGACATATAATCCTCTGGCACGAACTAAACTATTTCTCGATGTGCATGGAGGCCCCATTGAGCATAAGTTCAGAAGTGTGAAAACAAAATCTGATATGAACCACAGAAGCTATAGTTTCACTTCCTGATGTACACAATGTCGTTTGCTTGTCTTTTAACCATTTCCGGTTACAACACTCTTTTTGAATATTTATCGATATCGATTCCAAAACTACTTCAATAAGTTGCTATTTTACAACAGAGTATAAACTATAAAGTTAAAATAAATAACATAAAATAATTTAGATGTAGATAAAAAGTAGTGTTTCATCATTGTTAATATTATAACACCGGACGATCAGGAATTCCTGATAAGTAAAAATCGATATTAAGAGCAATTGTAGAGTCGAGTTTGAATAATTTCGAAACCGTTGAATCGATAACAAGTCGCATGACGATGTGACGTCACTGTGTCAATAGCTGTTCATTGTTCTGTGGGGAGAGACGCCTTTCAGTAATAACTAGGATATGCCTCGCAACAATAACTATAACAAAAATGTTAGTTTGATTACGTGACAATCATTGTTATCCGTGTTTTATATTTTGCTTTATATCACAGTATAGTTCAGTCGTTTGAAGAAATAATCATCATGCAGCATAAAAATAAACAGGACAAATGTGAAACAAGTGCAACGCGTCAAATACTGGGGCACAATAATAACATCAGATGGAAGATGCACCACAGAAATAAAAAGCAGAATAGCTCAGGCCAAAATAGTATTTCAGAAAATGAAATATATCTTATGCAACAAATCTATGTCAATAGAAATGCTTGCGTTCGCCCGATGACTTAAGGAGTGTACCTCGTCATCATCCGCCCTTAAAAGGACCTTAAGTAGGCGTGTCTGCGTTGTGTTGTGGTTTATATTAAGTATAACTGAAATTTGCGCCTTTCGGCCCAACACATCCGACTTCAGCATGACATTTTTGAGTGCCGGGTTGTCTTCCCTCTTCGATCCCTTCTCGCTTGGCCAGACTAGACAGGTTAGTCTGTTACTAGAGGCACCACGGAGAGGTGGAGCAGGGTCTGAATAGTTCTGGTTCACCGATCCTGGTGCAAGCCATCAGCTGTGGATCGCTGACAACTTCCAGCTCTGGTGCTGGGAGGCGCGCCTATGAGAAAGAGAGTTCATCGGCGCTATATAGAACCAATTCTGACCTATGGAAGCGAATCAGGGACATTAGATAAACAAATGAAAAGACGATTAGAGGCCACAGAGATGGGATTTCTCAGAGGAATGTTTGAAAGTTCCCTGGACAGCTAAAAAAAAAAGACCAATGACATTCTCAAAGAGGCCAACACAAAAATGGAGCTCCTAAAAACATCAGAAAGAAACAATCAACATTTTTCAGGCACATCACGAGAAGAATGTTGGAATACTTGGTTACAACTAGCAAATAAAGGAAAGAAATCGCGGATGACAAAGATTGAAAATACAGGATAGCTTGGTGTCATGGCATGGAAAACAGTCAATAACAGAATTTATACAACGCACTGCAGATAGAAGATTGTGGAAGGACATGATCGCCTATACCAACCGGTATGTCACATGATGATGATAGTTTAGTGAACATGTCGTCCCCAATGCACATCGAACAAGGCTGAAGCATATTCCTCAACGTGTAGCTCAATGTGTAGCTCACAGTAGCGACTAACGACACCTGTGTTGTGTTGGTTGACAAGTCTTCTTTAGGTTCCTGCTTATCCTCCCGCCTGGCATCTCTCACCTTGACATGATATTCATGTAGTCTCTTAGTATTCAAGATTGCGAATTCAGATTCTTTGTTTATTTTTTTGTTATCCTCCATCGTTCCTGAGGGCATTCAGAATGTCTGTTCGATCTTTTGCCCCACCGCACTCAATATTAGCCAAACTTGCGAGTCTATCAGCACGTTCTTTACCTCTTACATCCGCATACCCTCCCATAGGTGCTATGTCGCCTTCAACAGATAACTAAGTGTGTACATAATGATGGGTCCAGTAGCTCAATTGTGCACACATAACAACTTGTACCTCCCGGTTTTCGTTCCAATTTCATCTGTACTAGCGTTGTATTCTAACTTGCTGCAGTTTTGAACCTGCATCCTCACTGACAGTCGTGTCAATTTCTACAAGAGAACCGCCGATGGTTTTCAACCCGTTGCCCATGTGTAAGTATATCATCCCACCGCAGGTGCAGTTGAGGCTAACATATCATGTCAGCTCTTTCATTGCCACCAACTCCAACGAGACCTAATAGGTGTATCCGTACCAGTCTTTTTCTTGCATGTTTGAGGCTTATGTGTACGACAATCATGCCGGAGACATCGCTTGTTTATTTTCCGAAGCATTTCCCGTCACAATAATTTTCGCAAAATCACTTTAAACGTCATAAATCATTTAGAGCTCCAAACACCACGGTGAAATAAACAAGTTGAGCAGGACCATGACAGATATATCTGACGAGAAAGTCAGTAGATGCTCAGTCAAAGTTTTGAGCAGGCTGCAGCTTTAATCATTATATGCTGGTAGTTTAGTCTGTTAACAACGGCATATTCAGCCAGGGAGTTTCGAGTACCTTCATGCAACAGGAAGCCAACATGAGGGAGTCATGACCCACGCAGCTTAGAGTGTTCAGAAGACAATGTATTGAAGCACTTGACTGTTCCCCTTCTGATGATCAGATTGCCTTTTGTTGAAATATTTTATATAATTACTATTCAGTTGAGTCTTTGTAATCTACGGAAGGCCAAACAATAACTGTTTAACTTTCCATTCCCATACTATTCTGTGTCCTCTCAAACCCCCCCCCCCCCCCCAGTGTAAGCTTCGCCCTTCACTTAACTTTCGGAATCTTACAAAAGAGACCCGCCATGTAGGCCTTAATAACAGTACCACCTTCTTTAGAATTGTCAGCTTTATATGTCATTTTATACTGCCTTATTTATAGATATTTATATACCCTAACCTACCTCCACCCGCAAGATTGCTCTAAGTGTTATCTTGATCCAATTCGGAATGTTTCAACAAATAAAAGAGGGTGTTAGACAAGGTTGTGTGCTGTCACCAGATTTGTTTAATATTTATAGTGAGATTATTTTAAGATCCATAAGGGACACGCCTGGAATAACAATTGGAGGTCATAATATAAATAATTAAGGTATGCTAATGATACAGTCTTAATCGCTAAGAGTGAACATGAGTTACAAGAAATGTTGGACATTATAGTGAAAGAAAGCAAAAATAAAGGACTCAGCCTTAATAGCAAAAAGACAGAGGTAATTGTAACAACAAATAAAAAGACATCACCTCAGTGCAAAATAAAGACAAGTGGAACAATATTAAAACAGGTAAATGAATTTAAATATTTGGGAACTTTGTTAACCTCAGACGGAAGATGTACAAAAGAGGTGAGATGCAGAATGGCTCAGGCAAAAGCAGCTTTCCAAAAATGAGGAAGATACTATGCAATCCATTTTTGACAATAGAAACAAGAAAAAGAGTTCTTAAAT
The DNA here is from genome assembly GCA_032433765.1 of Megaustenia siamemsis. Taxonomy (NCBI): domain Eukaryota; kingdom Metazoa; phylum Mollusca; class Gastropoda; order Stylommatophora; family Ariophantidae; genus Megaustenia; species Megaustenia siamemsis. Next base: position 34,577,105 of record JAVIAB010000126.1, read on the forward strand.
GTTATGTAGAGACACTCTTAACATATGGATGCGAATCATGGACAACAGACAAGAAAATCACTGGAGTCTGTAAAAATGTGGTTTTACAGAAGAATGTTGAGAGTACCATGGACAGCTAAGAAGAGTAATGAAAATGTTCTGAGAGAGGTCAAAGCAAAAAGAGAGCTAATTTCCAATATTAGGAAGAAACAATCATCATTTTTTGGCCATGTAATGAGAAGAGAACAACTGGAATATATTGTAACAACTGGAAAAATTGAGGGACGAAGAGATAGAGGGAAGCAAAGAGAAAAAATAACAGACAGCTTAAGAGAATGGCTTGGCAGAAGGTCAACAACAGAAATGATAAATAGCTGCCGAGATCGAAAGTTGTAAAGAGACATGATCACCTACGCCAGTAGGCCCCGTACTTGATGATGATGATGTTATCTTGATTCACATAATTACTAATGCTATTGAATATTTCACTACAGAAGGAGACATATTAAAAGAGACAGCAAGGGATTGAAGGAGTTTAAAGGCTTTTCTTTATGGTCTAATTCCTAATGAAGGTTTAAAAATGCAAGAATAGAATATTTCTTTACGCTAATCAATAATTGCATACTACTAACATTGTTTTGCTTATTGATAGATTTTGCAGTATATTTTTGTTCAAAATGGGAGCCGCGGTAGTTCAGTGGTTAGTGAACTGGACTACAAAGGACAAGAGGTAGGGTTCGATCCCAACCGACGGCTTCCAGTTCACCCAGCCTTTAATGGGTACCGGATTTTTTTCTGGGAAAGTAAAGCGGCACGGCCGTAATACCGACCAAATTACCCTAAAAATCATGTGCTGAAGGTCTGTAAAATTTATGGTCACTAACACCATATTCCCTATACGCCATTTGGCGTGACGGGTACTCTTTATTTTCTTCTTCTTCTACTACCTTTTTAACTCTCAGTGGAGCATAGGTCTTCAACAAACATTTTCCACGTCATTCTGTTTTTTGCCATTCTTTTAAGATCATTCCATGTCTTCCCCATCATCTTCATCTCTGCTTCTATCTGTCTTCTCCAAGAATTCATTGGTCTTCCTCTTTGTCTTTTCCCCTGGGGATTCCAAAAAAGGGCCTGTTGTGTAATACTCTTAGTTGGCTTCCGTAGTGTGTGTCCTATCCAGCTCCATCGTCTTCGCTGTATCTCTTTATTCACTGGTATTTGACTGGTACATTTCCATGATTCTATGTTAGTGGTTTTGTCCTGCCACATCCATCCTTTTATTCTGCGTGAGAATCCATTAATTAAAGTCTGTATCTTCGTGATTGTCAATTTTGTTGTTCTCCATGTTTCACAGCCATATAATAGGACCGACTTAACATTTAAGTTGAAAATTTTTATTTTTGTATTTAACTTAATTTCTTTGGATTTCCATATGTTTCCCAGTGCAATGAAAGCTCCTCTTGCTTTTCATATCCTTATTTTGGTATCATTTTCTGTTCCTCCCTTTTTATCTATATTACTGTCCAGATATATGTAAGATTGTACGTCTAGTAGAGGTGTTTCTCCTAGTTTTATTTGGTTATTGCCAACTGTATTAATTCTCATAATGTTGGTCTTATCTCTATTAATCTTCAGTCCTAGTTGTTGTGATCTCTCATCAAGTATGCTCATTTTATCTTGCATCTGTTGATGGCAGTGTGATAGGAGAGCTATGTCATCAACAAAGTCTAAATCATCAAGTTGTTTGGTCAGTGACCACTGGATTCCATTTCTGTTGTTTTGAGTTATTTTTATAATCCAATCTATGGCCAGATGAAAGAGAAATGGAGACAGAAGGCATCCTTGCCTTACTCCTGTTCTTATTTCAAATGCTTCTGTAAGCTGTCCTTCAAGCACTACACTACATTTCGTTCCTTCATAGTTTTTATCAGGTTAATAAACTTTATGGGGATTCCGTAATGACTCAGCAACGTCTAAAGCATTCTTCTGTCTAAACTATCAAATGCCTTTTCGTAATCTATGAATCCAATATAAAGTGGGGATTTTAGTTCTTAACTTTGTTCAGCTATTATACGTAGAGTAGTTATTTGATCAGCACATGATCTGTTCTTCCTAAAACCTGCTTGTTCATCTCTCAAATGTTTCTCTATGGCCTCTTTTAATCTCTCCAGAGTGATTCTGCTTAATATTTTTCCTGGCACTGATAGTAGCATAATTCCCCTATAATGTGTGCACTCATGTAAACTTCCTTTCTTCGGTGGTTTGATCATATAACCCTCTTTCCAGTATTTAGGTATTTCTTCCCTCTCCCAAATTTTATCTAGTAGATTATGTAATATCTTGGTAGAGGTGTTAATATCTGCTTTGATGGCTTCCGAAGGAATTTCATCTGGTCCTGTGGCTTACCATTTTTTAATAGTTTGATGGCTTTCATTATTTCTTCTTTACTTAGTTTTGGAAAACCAAGTAAAGAAACCAAGTAAAGAAGCTCTTTACTTTACTTTATCAAAAAAGACTAAAAAAAAAAAAAGCAATTATCGTAAATAAAGATAATACTCAAAACCTGCAAGTGGATATCAAATTTGAAGGAATTGATCTGGAGACAGTTCAGATCTACAACTACCTTGGACATACTATAACCTATGATGGAAAATGTAAAACTGAAATAAACGAAAGAATAGGAATGGCAAAAAGTAATTTTAATGCCATCACTCTCTCTCCACTCTCTCCACTCTCTTTCCCCTTCCCTCCTCTCTCTTTCACCTTCCCTCCACTCTCTTTCACCTTCCCTCCACTCTCTTTCACCTTTCCTTCACTCTCTATCACCTTCCCTCCACCCTCTTTCACCTTCCCTCCACCCTCTTTCACCTTCCCTCCACTCTCTTTCACCTTCCCTCTAGAGTCCACTATAAGGCAGTTCTCGAGATGTATCTCTGCGTATCATCTTATCACATCAAAGGTCTGGCAGGTATCTCCAAGGTGTTTCCGCAACAGTTACCCCCTTTTCCGCAGCACCAGGCTACAACCTTGAGATGTCTATTTTTACAACACCTATAATGTTCTAAATGTCCAGATTGGTTGAATCTGCGACAAGTGAAACTTTGGATGACAGAGCTTTGTGCCAGAGTAAGCAACACTTACTAAATGTTGGTAAAGTAGTAGGCAGGTAAGTAAGGATTCACGCAAATGTTAGTAAAGTAGTAGGTTGATAAGTAAGGGTTCACGTAAATGTTAGTAAAGTAGTAGGATGGTAAGTAAGAATTCACGCAAATGTTAGTAAAGTAGTAGGCAGGTAAGTAAGGGTTCACGTAAATGTTAGTAAAGAGGTAGGCAGGTAAGTAAGGGTTCACGTAAATGTTAGTAAAGTAGTAGGCATGTAAGTAAGGGTTCACGCAAATGTTGGTAAAGTAGTAGGCAGGTAAGTAAGTAAAAAAAAAAATTAAAGTACCCCCATCACGACAAGTGGCGTATAGGTCTTATGGAAATATGGTGTTAGTGACCCTATATTTTACAGACCTTCAGCACATGATTTTTTGGGGTAATGTGGTCAGTATTACGCCCGTGCTGCTTTACTTTCACAGAAAAAATCCGGTACCCATTTACGACTGGGTGAACCCGGAAGCCGTCGGTTGGGATCGAACCCTACCCCTTGTCCGTGGTAGTCCAGTTCACTAACCACTGAGCTATCGCGGCTCCCTAGGTAAGTAAGGGTTCACGTAAAGTTTAGTAAACTAGTAGGCAGGTAAGTAAGGATTCTCGCAAATGTTAGTAAAGTAGTAGGCAGGTAAGTAAGGGTTCACGTAATTTTTAGTAAAGTAGTAGGTTGATAAGTAAGGGTTCACGTAAATGTTAGTAAAGTAGTAGGCAGGTAAGTAAGAATTCACGCAAATGTTAGTAAAGTAGTAGGCAGGTAAGTAAGGGTTCACGTAAATGTTAGTAAAGTAGTAGGCAGGTAAGTAAGGATTCACGCAAATGTTAGTAAAGTATTGGTTATTGGTTATGGAAGGCCTCGGTTTCACAGCAAACGAATTAAAATCCATAATTGCTCAACCGCCCGTGCCAGTGGAATCATCCGAATTACTAACTCGTCTCCCAAACAAAGAAAGGTAACTGTAGTCCCCATCGTAGAAGTCTCAGCACACGCCAAAAGACATAAGGCGAAACCGCGCAGAAAGTGAACACAGCCAACTGTTCCCTGTCATACGATATCATCATTCATCGTAAACAAGAGGGATATCGAAGCGGGATCAAAACAGATGAGACACACAGCTCACGGTGTGCACAGAGCACTTAACTCAGTAGCTCCTGCAACAAGCCGGACTTGGAATATGAGGAAACTGCAAGAAGAAACACTTTTCAGACATAGCCTTCAATGGTTCCTGCCGCCTATCCACCATATACCATGGGAGTTCACGTCCTCCCGAAAATGATGATCGTCATAGCACTTGATGATGTTAGGCCGTCATTGATGACTCCAATTCCAAACATATAGACACACAGTGGTGGTAAGTTATCATTTCCAATCCAACAGAAGCCACATGACCTTCAAAAACCTGTTAGTAAAGTAGTAGGCAGGTAAGTAAGGATTCACGCAAATGTTAGTAAAGTAATAGGTAGATAAGTAAGGATTCAGAACTTTCTTGTTTGTTTTCTTTTCTTTCTACTCAATTCTACCAATTTTTTAAAAAATAGACACATTTCACAGGCTTCAAATTCCTGTTCAGTTTTCATAATTAATTGTCCATGTTTCTACATCATGCAGGAATGTCGAGTAAAAATATAATAATTTACAATTCGTAGTTGTAGCCCTGGTGTTATTTGCTTTGGCATGGTTATATTTGTTCATGTTGTTACAATTGCTTTTTTGTCATTCCTGTTGTTTTGTTGATTTCTATTTTACATGTCCCATCATTTCCCATCCGTTGTTATATTTGAATCCAAGATATATATATATATATATATATATATATATATATATATATATATATATATATATATATATTATTAAGCTGTTACTGTATTCTTTCCATCTTGTATATATTGTGCCCAAAGAGGATAATTTAAAAAAATCGCTTCTGAAATTATTTCAACATGAAAGTTAGGAGCATATAATAAATACTGATTATAAAATGTCTTTCTTCTGTCAACTTGATTCATGCGTAGCTTGAAAGGGGAAGTCAAGGCAGTGTACTTGTATGGGTCTATTAATTATTAAGGCAACACTTCCGAGCATTCTTTCCGTTTGACAATAACGTTAGGATGTTGTCGGGCATCTTGTCTGGGGAAGGGGAGTGTGAAAGAGGCTAGGTTGGAGATAAAGATCAAAAATGTCGATATTCTGATATTATCTGTTAGGTGCTAGGTTAGTGGTCCTAAAAAAGTAAATTACCCCCGTCACGCCAAGTGGCGTATAGGGAATATGGTGTTAGTGACCATAAATTTTACAGACCTTAGGCACATGATTTATGGGGTAATGTGGTCGGTATTACGCCCGTGCCGCTTTACTTTCCCAGAAAAAAACATACAATACCCATTTAATTTAAAGCTGGGTGAACCCTGAAGCCGTTGATTGTGATCGAACTTTATCTCTTTTCTTTTGCAGTCCAGTTCACTAACCACTGATTTATCGCGGCTCCCATAGAGTATTATACTTATTATATATTATTAGTTATAGTAATCATTGTATATACTCAATGAATCCCGGAATCGTAGTTTGGGGGACAATTTGAGTCATTGGGGAGTGAACTTGAGTCCTCCCTCCTGTCTGTAGACGGGCTCACTAAACACATCGACAGACTTCCAGTGAATTGTTCAGAATAAGTGCCCAACGGCTGGGTTCTTGATCTATACAGATACCGATAGAGCACAAAAACACTTCTTTGATTTACTTGAAAATGCTAACCAATCGATTGATTCCAGAACGGTGGACTGGTTGGTCTCGAGGCAAGACGCCGGCCTCGAGACAGACAGGTTGTGGGTTCAATCCCGGCTGCACCGGTTTGGGATTTTTAATTTACGATTTTTCTCTGCGGCAACCACGCCTGGTCTCAGCAGCGAGGCCCGGCTTGAAACGTCAATTACTCATCGACAGAAAAATATGAGTACCTCTGAAGTCACAAGAGGTAGGGTTCGATCCCAACCGACAGCTTCCGATTCACCCAGCCTTTAATGGGTACCGGATTTTTTTCTGGGAAAGTAAAGCGGACGGGCGAAATACCGACCACATTACCCCAAAAATTATGTGCCGAAGGTCTGTAAAATTTATGGTCACTAACACCATATTCCCTATACACCACTTGGCGTGACGGGGTACTTTACTTACCTTTTTTTTTACATCCGAAATTGGAGTTATCTGCCTGTGCGGCGAGGGACCCCTGTGCACACGGCTGCCAGGGAAAAACGGATTAACACGCAAAATTCAGTTCCTAGTCTCTAGGGACTTCGTTAGAGGTAAAAGCTGGTGAATGAAAAAAAAAATTCCAGAACTAGCTGATGAGAGTTGTAACTACCGTTCTCAACAAGATAGCCCTGTGACATCTTGCTGTCCATAAATTCCTCAACTAACACCTACCAAAGAGATGGATTTTGTCCGGACAAAATTACCATGTAAGTGGCTCTCCGAGATCACAGGACTTAAATCGTTTGTGACTTTTTCCTTTGTGGGTAACGTGAAGGACAGAGTGTATGTACTTCCATTATCCTGGATGATCTGCAGGAATGCATCACTGAAGCTCTAAACTCGATAATTCCGGATATGCTGTATAGAGTCTTGCCCTATCTAGATTATCACATCGGTGTTTGCCGAGTAACGGATGAGGCGCACATCGAGTGTGTGTAATACGAATCGATGCCACATACAACTTTATGAGATGAAGTAGTTGTAGCTACCAATGTGTAAAGATTAAAAAAAATTTACATTCTATATCTGTTGAAATCATAGAGTGCTTTTGTGCTCACCCCGCATATAAAAATGTGATGTTTTGTGGAATGAGCGCATTCTCCATTATTAACAGCCAGCAGTCGGCTGTTTGTATAAATAAAATAAAAAACAAATACTGCTTATAATGAGGAATCGCCATCACTGTTTTTTCGAACAAACTCATGAATTTTTAATTCACATCATCCAGTAGATTATGAACATACTGACGGTTCCAGTGGCGTAGTGAACATGGCGTCATTGTTTATGTTGTATCAGTCACTATGAATCAGTCGTCTTAGTTGGCTAAGCTACGAGCAGTGGACAGCTAGAATCTTGTGGCAACAACAACAAAAAATTAGGGGAAAAACAGAGCGAAACAATGAGATATTATGCCAGTGAGCAACACAAGGTGAATAATTCATGACACGAAATTGCAGATGTTCTGAACAACACTTGTGTTCGACACTTCATATTACTCAAGATGTCGTCTAGATTTCGTACAAACGTTTATTTACAGAGTTCTTTAGCTCCATTTCATAGCTCATCTGGATAAATACCTTATTGCATATGAAAGTCACTTATTACACACGAAGTTAGAGAAAGACTCAAACTATGATCATAAACAAAGAAAATTCTCAAGACCTACAATTAAATATCAAAGTTGAATGAATACATATGGAGACAGTTCAGAGCTACAACTACCTGGGACACACATAACCGGTGATGGAAAATGTACAACTGAAATAAACAAAAGAATAGGTATGGCAAAAAGTAATTTTAATGCCATGAAAAATATACTAACATCAAAACAAATAACACCAGGGCTAAAACTAAGAATAGCAAAATGTTACATCTTCTCAATATTCCTGTATGGTGCAGAAACATGGACATTAGACAAGAAAATAGAACAGAAAATTGAAGCCTTTGAAATATGGATTTATAGAAGATTAGGTAGAATTTGGATGGAAAGAAAAGAAAACAAACGATGAAGTTTTAAAACAACTAAAAGTAAAAAAAAGAACTACTAAACACAATTAGAACAAGGCAAATGAAATTTTTGGGCCATGTTAAAAGACACAACAGCCTACTAAAAGTAATATTGGAAGGGAAAATTCAAGGTAAAGAAGCAGAGGCAGACCAAGACTAACATGGATGAGTAACATCAAAAGATGGACAAGTCAACCTATGACAATCTGCACCATCAAAGCAAGAGACAGAGTGGAATGGCGCTCCATGGTAGCCAACCTTCGATGCGGAGACGGCACTCAATGACGATGATGGTCTATCCCCCACTCTGACCCTATCACTCGCCTTCTATTCTCCGACCGCCATTAGTGGCTTTTAAACACTATAGGAACATTCGGGAAATTTTGATTTGGAGCCGTCTCCGTAAGCCTGACCAGAACCTGCTGGGTACGACCCACTGCAACAGATCATGTAGTACATGACACCTGCGCGAAAAACATCGCCAATTACAGTAATCCCTCAGTTATCGCGGTTAATAGGGACCAGAACGGCCGCGATAAGTGAAAAACCGCGAAGTAGTGTCACCCTCTCATTTATGTATAATATCAATAAGTGTATATGAAACCATATAAGTGCATATGTTAAAATTAGAACATTAAAGAATAGTTTCAAACATGTAAATAAAATATGAATAGTATAAATAACATACATAAAATAATGTATAAATGATATAAATATGATAATATAAACTTTTCTTTTATAACGAGGTCCGTAACTCACCTCTGACAATAGCTTCTCTTCGCTTGATCTTTATAAATGTCGATGAAACACCTGTGCAGTACGGTGGAGGTGGAGAAGATGAAGATGATTTACTGCACAGGTTAATGAGAGCTTTACTGCTCCTCAGATGACGCCTCATCGTCAGGTACAAGGGCGCTGGATCGTCGCGGGCAGCTTCGGATAGAGCTGGGGTAGCTGCAGTAGACGGCATAGATGCAGCAGGAGGCGGCGTAGAGGCAGCAGGAGAAGCTTCTGCAGAGCGATTTTGAATTGTGTGGGCACTCACTGCCTTCTGCTGGCGTGCGGGCTACTTTCGCGCCATAATTCCTCAATTTTGAATTTTTGAACAATCCGCGATGTACTGAGGCCGTGATAAATGAACCGCGACGTAGCGAGGGATGACTGTATCTCTATGTTTTTAAGATAACCTAGTTGATCATGCTCTAGCGTTTGGTTTTCTGGGGCAAGGCGCTATGCCGTGGAGTACGGGTTGGATCCAGCTTCGGACCATCTGTATTGTTCGTTATTTTTTTTTTTCTGTTTTGATTATTTGTGTTTTTTTTTCCGAGTGCTGTAAACATACCGCTTCCCCTGAAATGATTTGCTGATCCATCCCCTCTGAAGTTTCCCTGTACCAACTAGGCGATAGGTCTTTCTGTCTACCACGGGCTTCGAACACCGTACGTCAGCTTTTCAGCTAGCGGAACAGTGGTTTTAGCCGCACGGCTACGCGCACCTCATCAACAGACAACGTTGTCTAAAAAATATATATTTACCAAAAAGGGTGACGCTTTTAGAGATAGAATCTATGAACATTTATATAACACAAAACGGGCTTCTGGCATTACTGTCTCCACCCAGATCGACAGGCCATAACGCCTGTAATGACTTCCTGGTTACAGTCATTATCTCTTGTTCCTTCGATGCCCACCGTATGATGGCATTGGAAAACCGACTCATAACCGTTTTGACATTCTCCAAAGAGGATAACAATTTTTTCACTCTTTACTTTAATCACTGGTCTCCTCTCCTTTTCTTTCCTGTGTCCTATCCCTATTTCTCCGTGCGTTATCTTTATTACCTCTTTTGCTCTTCTTCCTCCTTGCCAGCCATATCCCCCCCTCTCTCTCTCTCTCTCCTTTCATCTTATTTTCGTTTTCTTTGTACCCTATGGGACATCTCCTTTCATTATTAAAACTTTTCACTGTTTAGTTCCTTTTGGTCTAATTAACCTGCCCTATTGTCTGTTTTTTCGTTAACTAAAAAAAAAATAAATAAAAAAAAAAAGCAAAGTACACCCGTCACGCCAAGTGGCGTAGGGGGAATATGGTGTTAGTGACCATAAATTTTACAGGCCCTGGGCACATGATTTTTGGGGTAATGTGGTCAGTATTACGCCCGTGCCGCTTTATTTTCCCAGAAAAAAACCCGATATCCATTAAAGGCTGGGTGAACATGGAAGCCGCCGGTTGGGATCGAACCTTACCTCTTCTCCTTTGTAGTCCAGTTCACTAACCACTGAGCTATCGCGGCTCCCGTTGTGCGATCAATGCAAGATATAAAAGCTAGACTAAAGAATAATAAGCAAAATAACAACTACTTAAATTACATGTTTTAGACGCATGACAGGGAAGAGCCTGAACGATAAGTTTACAAATGAAGAACTCAAAAAGAGGTAGGAATAATTCCCACTATTGAATACATAATGAACCAACAGATAAAATGGTTCGGCCATTGATCAGATCATTGTTGATCAGACAAAAAGATTTTTTTTAAAAACATTAAGAGTCTTTAACAAAAGCTGCGAGAACACCAGACCCTGGGGTCGCACACGAAAAAGATGGATTGACGGAACATTAGGAAACTAGGAAACTAACATCAAAATAAGCCAACATAAGAGCAAAAGACATCACCCATATTGAATATACCTCACCTCAACGCTGACAGGGAAAAAACGAGGAAGGAAAAAGAAGAAAAAGGATTAGAACTTCATCTTCGTGTCATCGCATGAAGTGCTAGTACAAGAGTTGTTCTGTACACTTGGCTTTGCGATCTCTCTGTTTTGTTATTACTCATGTTGTGTTGTCACTGGCACATTAGTTTTGTTTCCTTGATGCCAACGGTTCTATTATTCAGGGAAATTATAATATTGCCATGGCGATCGTTGAGGCTTTGTTTTTAAAGCCACATTACTTAAAACCCTAGTCCTTACACAACACGATGAATGATGAATGCGCTGGAACGCAGCCTTTACTTCAATTTCAATAGTTAACCACTAGGCAGGTCTCTAGGCAGGCCTCTAAGCAGGCTACTAGGCAGGCCTCTAGGCAGGCCACTTGGCAGGCCTCTAGGCAAGCCTCTAGGCAAGCCTCTAGGCAGGCCACTAGGCAGGCTACTAGGCAGGCCAATAGGTAGGACTCTAGGCAGGCCACTTGGCAGGCCTCTAGGCAAGCCTCTAGGCAAGCCTCTAGGCAAGCCTCTAGGCAGGCCACTAGGCAGGCTACTAGGCAGGCCAATAGGTAGGACTCTAGGCAGGCCACTTGGCAGGCCTCTAGGCAAGCCTCTAGGCAGACCACTAGGCAGGCCTCTAGGTAGGCCAATAGGCAGACCTCTAGACAGGCCACTAGGCAGGCCACTAGGCAGGCAACTAGGCAGACCTCTAGGCAGGCCACTAAGCAGACCTCTAGACAGGCCACTAGGTAGGACTCTGTGTAGGTCACTAGGCAGGACTCTGTGTAGGTCACTAGGCAGGCCACTAAGCAGACCTCTAGACAGGCCTCTAGGTAAGCCAATAGGCAGACCTCTAGACAGGCCACTAGGCAGGCCTCAAAAATGGATTTGGGTCGTAATATATATTTGTCAAAATACGACTGTCATTATTGCTATTGGAATGTGTGTCAGTTAAATGAATAAAAACTGTTCACAACCAATATGTGATCAAGATGGACACATTTGACTGTTAGACATAAAACACGGTGCAGCGATTTTCGCTAATCAAACAAAGGATAATACAATGTCTTTAAGCATGTCTTTAGCACTCAGATCTCTTTGAATTTGTAAAATTGGTTGATGTTATTTAATTGAAGCCATTAATTTTAACCTCTTTTTGAAATGTTGCTTTGGTAACGGCACTGTATCTTTTAATTTCTATATTAAAATATTTTAAGCTGCGTTTGTTGAAGACAAAGTACCAACTGCATCGTATATAACAGATCAAATTAAGAAATGCTTGCTAAGGAAAATATCAAATTCGACGACACATATTTAAAATCCGAGTTGTTACAGCTTGTAAGGAATACAAATAAGAAAATGGTGTATCATTTTGACAGAATAATTGAGGAATACGGCCACTCTTCTCTGCGACTCCCCAGTAATCATGCGCACTACAATCCGATCGAACTTGTATGGTCTGAAGTCAAAGGACAAGTTGCAGAAAAGAACAGGACGTTTAAAAATGTGTGATGTTGAAATTCTGACAAGTGAGTCCCTCTCAAGTATAGACATTAAGTTCTGGAAGAAATGTGTTGTACATGCTCCGGTTGGAAGACGAGTACTGGCAACGAGATGGATTACAATTTGTCCAGCCATTAACCATTATCATCCTCTTGGAATCGTCAGATTCGGAATGATGAAGACCATATTTTGTTGACAGACTGTTATCCTGGGATGATTAAAAGTATATTGAGCTATTGGTTCAGTGCATGTAAAATAACAAATATATTTCCTTATCAAATGCGTCTACTATCATTCAATATGGGGTGCAGTTAGGACACCGAGTGATCTAATGGTGACCGAATTATGTTTGCGATTACACATTGCGAACAACACATACGATTTACTTGATCAATAAAAGTATTATGTAGATACGCCTCTAAAAAGAATTGAACTGGAAATTAACATGTTTACTGTAAAATCTAAAATTTTAATCTGCTAATTTGCAATGGTCCCAAAAGATAAAAATGAATTCGCCGATGTGCAAAAACTGTAGCATTTGTGGAATAAAAAATTACCAATATTTTTTCGTCATAGATATTCTAAGGCTGCGTGCAAAAAATGACAGCGATGTAACAGGTAGTTTTCACGCAAATCAAAAGCAAGCGTGTTCATGAATTTATGAACGAACTATAATACTACCTTCTGGTGTGTGTTTTTTTTCGTTAGACACATGACATTGAAACTACATATAACAATGACACGTCAGTGGACAAAACTATTTATGCTAACCATGGAGAAGTTTATTTGTACCACCCGACGCGCTAGTGAAAACATTAAAAAAAAAACAATTTATGCATCGACAGTAAAAGATTTGTTTTAGATTAGACACTTTTACCTGACCTACAACCTACAATAACATTGCGATAAAATACACAGTCGACTAAACATGGACATTATAATAGGAGCACTTAAGCCCACTCTTTAATACCATCATCATGTGTCATACCTGTTGGCGTAGGCGATCATGTCCTTCCACAATCATTAGTAAAAGTAAAGTAAAGTATCCCCATCACGCCAAGTGGCGTATAGGGAATATGGTGTTAGTGACCATACATTTTACGGCCTTCGGCACATGATTTTTAGGGTAACGTGGTCGGTATTACGCCCGTGACGTTTCCCAGTTTTACTTTCCCAGAAAAAATCCAGTACCCATTGGGTAAACTGGGTAAACCAGAGCCGTCGGTTGGGATCGAACCCTACCTCCTGTCCTTTGTAATCCAGTTCACTAACCACTGAGTTATCGCGGCTCTCTCACAATCATTAGTACATGGCATCAATTCCGTTGTTGACTGTTTTTTTTATGCCATGACACCAAGCTATCTAGTCTTTCATATAGAGATTTATTAGATATTATCTCCCCTTAATAATAAGGTTTATATAGAGAAATATGAAAGGTTTTCCAAATTAAACTGCCTACTTTGAGTAATTTCAGGTGTCATTATGGATAATTATGTCCGTGGCTCAGGTGGATAATTGGTTTATTATGTCCTTGAGTATGGTGGCTGAGTGGCTAACTGGAAAATTGATTTGTATGTGACACGAATGGACAAGTGATGAGTCAATATTGTCAAAGTTGGTGTTTTTAGCAAAGAGATGTGCGTTTATATAGATGTTAGTAAGTAAACAGATGGGTTCGATCCTGCTTTGATCCATATTTGTTTCTGTTGTTGATTATTTGTCAATTTTTCCGAGTGCTGTAAACATACCTCTTCCTCCGAATTGATTCGCTATTAGCGGCAGGTCAACTGGCTCTACTTAAGGGCGCGTGGCATCACAGTTCTTTTCTTGAGCCATCTTATGGAAATGTATGCTGGTGACACCGATGCTAATTATAGATTGATTTGGGTCGCCTTGTCCCATGGCTAGAGACGTTCCAAAAGTATGAATTATCCAAATCATTGAAATATAGGTGAAGAGAAGCAATATTTAAATACTACGTGAAAGGATACCTTATCATCTCTCTCTCTCTCTCTCTCTCTCTCTCTCTCTCTCTCTCTTTCTTCCTTTCTTTCTTTCTTTCTTTATTTGACAACTGTGAAGTACAAGTCAGACAAAGGAAAGAACTCAACTCAAGCACAACCATTTGAATGAGTTCAATATTATATACCTTTAGGGTTAATCCAGGCTCTGTAAATGGGTACTAGATATTTTCTATGAATAAGTACGGCAGTCTGGTGTACTGCTGCTCCTCACATAATCCAAGAATGTGCTGACAGTTATGGATGAAATATGAAAATATGGATGAAATATGGAAATATGGATGAAACTGTAACATAATATTCCCTAATCGGATAGGGGGTAGTACTGGCAACAGAAGAAGGATGGCTGATGTCAAAACAAAATTTAAAAAATCGCTTCAAGTAGTCAAGGTGTCACATGACCGCAGGCTAAACTCTTTTAATGATACTTGTTTTGATAGTACAAAGAGCGCAGTTTCAATAAAAAGCAAACAAATATACAGTGTTTCAGATTTGGGTATATATATATACAAGACTAAACACTTAAATGTTTCGAAGAGTTTGGGTTAGATTGGCTCCTTCACCAAGATCATCAATCCTGTCGTTTGAAAAATAATGAGCAAAGAATAAGAGATTGCATTGAACCTCTACTACGGAATCAGACGAAGGAATGTGCGATTGAAGGAATGAATAAAACACATGCATAACCAGCGAGCCTCTGGAGTAGTTAGTCTTCACACTTTTCACTGTTTCATTCTAAGTTAAGCAGCAGTGTACCTTTCGATTTCAGGTCTGTGCTGACTGCAGTGAGATCAAGTCTGCTAGCTAAATGTGGAATGAGATCAGCTCTGTTAGCTAAACGTGGAATGAGATCAGCTCTTCTAGCTAAACGTGGAATGAGATCAGCTCTGCTAGCTAAACGTGGAATGAGATCAGCTCTGTTAGCTAAACGTGGAATGAGATCAGCTCTTCTAGCTAAACGTGGAATGAGATCAGCTCTGTTAGCTAAACGTGGAATGAGATCAGCTCTTCTAGCTAAACGTGGAATGAGATCAGCTCTGCTAGCTAAACGTGGAATGAGATCAGCTCTGCTAGCTAAACATGCAGTGAGATTAGCTCTGCTAGCTAAACATTAAGTGACATCAGCTCTGCTAGCTAAACATGCAATGAGATCAGCTCTGTTAACTAAACATGCAATGAGATCAGCTCTGCTAAGTAAACACGCATTGAGATCTTCAGGGTTATCAGAGTGTTTTATAATTAGGATTTTAATATCTAGATCTCGGGAGAGTGTAAGGCCACCAAGAAACAACACCTTCATAGATTACATCCTGTCTATTCCTCTGATTCGCAATGGATTAACAAAGACGATACTGCATGGACCAATGAAAGGAGAATGAATGAGAGGTAAACAGGAAAGAGATGTGAAGATAACATCAAAGAATGGACAAGCCTCGGCATTCGCAGAAACCCTAAGAATAATTGAACATTGGGATCGATGGACAAGGTTGATTAAGTCTATTTGTAGAGCCCAAACCATGAGATGAATTGAAGAAATTAAGTGCTTTATCATCTAAACCAGGGTGCAAACCCAGTGCTTCTCAGCCTAATCAATATTACCTGGAGGGAGAGCAGACTACCACCAGCTGACGTACAGACAATATCATGCTCATTAATACTCAAACAGCCGTATCTTTTTTATGTGAGGAATAATTACCCTCCGCTCCAAGATATTGCATACAACCATACGCAGACATCTTTAGACACAGCACACAAAACCAAAGCCTCAGATTTGTACTGAGGGAAGTCAGAACAAGAACTCCCAATGCTGTTTGTGAAATTGATATTTTTCCTAACTTTGGCAACATGTTTAGATCATCATCATCATTACATACCGTGCCTGCTGGCGTAGGTGATCATGTCTCCCCACCACTTTCGATCTCGACAGTTATTTATCATTTCCGTTGTTGACCTTCTGCCAAGCCATTCTCTTTCTTTACTCATTGCTTCCCTCAATCTCTTCGTCACCCGATTTTTCCAGTTGTCACAATATATTCCAGCTGTTCCCTTCTCATTACATGGCCAAAAAAAAATGATGATTGGATATTTAGATAACATACCAGATTCCATTCTCATTGCACATCGAACAAATCCATAAGTTCTCAGAGCTCCGACGATGAGCATCCTTCAACGTGCAGCGGCTCACTAGGATCCGTCAGACCAACTTCTACCATATCCATGTCGGTCATGTTCTCAAATAGTGGTCAAAAGATGTCATGGAATTCTAGAATGGTCTCCTTTTGCTTTTAGGCTTAAGACATTTTGAAGAAGTGTAAATAATTATAGGTAAATGGTCACTTCCGACATCATTCAAGACTGTCTTTCCTATCTTACTTTGTCAGCAGAGATTATAGTAAGGTCTTGTCAGGTGGTTGATTCGGGGATTTTAAGTGACAGACAGACAGACAGACAGACAGACAGACAGACAGACAGACAGACAGACAGACAGACAGACAGACAGACAGACAGACAGACAGACAGACAGACAGACAGACAGACAGACAGACAGACAGTCAGGCAGGCAGGCAGGTAGGCAGGCAGACAGACAGACAGACAGACAGACAGACAGACAGACAGACAGGCAGGCAGGCAGGCAGGCAGGCAGGCAGACAGACAGGCAGGCAGGCAGGCAGGCAGACAGACAGACAGACAGACAGACAGACAGGCAGGCAGGCAGACATACAGACATACAAACAGATAGGCAGACTGACAGGCAGACTGAGAGGCAGACAGACAGACAGACATACAGGCAGGCAAGCAGGCAGACAGACAGACATGCAGGCAGGCAGGCAAATAGACAGACAGGCAGGCAGACAGACATGCAGACAGACAGACAGGCAGGCAGACAGGCAGGCAGGCAGGCAGGCAGGCAGACAGACAGACAGTCAGACAGACAGACAGACAGACAGACAGACAGACAGACAGACAGACAGGCAGGCAGGCAGGCAGACGGGCAGGCAGGCAGGCAGGCAGGCAGACAGACAGACAGACAGACATGCAGGCAGGCAGACAGACAGACAGACAGACAGACAGACAGACAGACAGACAGACAGACAGACAGACAGACAGACAGACAGACAGGCAGGCAGGCAGACAGACATGCAGGCAGACAGACAGACAGACAGACAGACAGACAGACAGACAGACAGACAGACAGACAGGCAGGCAGGCAGGCAGGCAGGCAGGCAGGCAGGCAGGCAGACAGACAGACAGGCAAGCATGCAGGCAGGCAGGCAGGCAGGCAGACAGGCAGGCAGGCAGACAGACAGACAGACAGGCAGACAGACTGATCTCCAACTTTCTGTCTGTAAATGGTAAAAATATATCAGAAGACAATCTCGTTAACGAACAAGGAAATGTTTGGAGGTTATTGAAGAAGTTGAGGAATAAATAAAATTAAAAAAAAACTACATTAAGTGCGGGAGCCGCTATAGCTCAGTCATTGGCGAACTCGACTATTAAGGACAATACTTGATCGACAGCTTCCATGTTCATCCAGCCTAAAATGGTTACCGGTTATTTTTCTTTGAAAGTAAAGCGACATGGGCGTAATAACGACCGCATTACCCCACAAATAAAGGGTCAAAATTATATTTAAAATTATGGGCGTAAACATCATATTCCATGTAGGTAACGTGGCGTGACGAGGCTTTTTACTTTTTTTTTCTTACGTACAAGTACAGATACTTGTGTCAAACCTTCTTCTAATGTACTTTTTTTTAAAAGACAGAATGCCATTCGTGCATGGTGTTATACGTGTGTTATGTAGACTACGTCACATTATGTATGTTACAGTTAACAAAAGATGTGTTCTTCAGCTTCAAACATCATCAGCATCATCCTGATCGTCATCATCATCACCACCATCATTATCATTATCAGACGCCATGCCAGATCATGTCTCTTCGTCTTCCTCAGTCCATTTAGCGATTGTCATGTCATATTCTTCTTCTTCTTACATTCCTCATTTGCCTTTCAGCGCGAGGTGATATAATTTCTAGTCTTCTGCTCTTCTGTTGGCCTCTCCTACTGTTATGTTTTCTAGTATTTCTAATATTCTATCAATCCATCTTTTCGTGGTCGGCACTTGGATCTGGTATTCTCGAAACGTTTATTGAAGGCTTGATGTGTTGTGCTTTGATCTTTCTGCCTTATCACGTGGCCAAACCATTTTATCTTTTAACTGTTTATGTACTCCACGGCGGGAACTATTATTAACTTTTTTTCAGTTTTTTATTTCTTGTCTTATCTATCAGACTGTTTCCCATTTATTCGTCTAACACATTTCATGTCTGTAGTATTTCCATGTCAGTTAGTTAACTCTTTCTGTATGGAAGCTTTTTATCAATTTAGCGGTAGAGATTTCAGAGACAACATTTTTTTCATGTTTTTTAAATATTAATCTACACGTTTATATTTATCTAACACTTAACATATTATATATGAATGTTTAGATAATTAAAGAAGGAATTATATTTCACCAATTCTATGATGATACAAGATATATAAAAAGAATATGGTTTGATGAGTTTACACTAATTAAATTGAGAGTGACGCACTGTGCGGCTAAACGTACATGACCGAAATCGGCATGGCGCATGGTGTGTCGAACCGTACATAAAGAGTTAATATTATTTTGTAGGAAAAATGTACCTCTTTATGAAAAATGTCAATGTTTTTGTGCTTTTGTTTGACGTGCACTTCTCTTCAAAGTTTACTCTTAAAAGGAAGTTGAGTTTGAGTTGATGTGCTGTGGTTTACCACAAGATGCAATATCTGTCTTCAACGTCCAACACCAGCACGTAATTTTTTTTTAGCACGGAGTTGATTTCCCTCTTCGAACCCTACTTGCTTTGCTAGAATGGTTAATCTTCCCACATCATTTCCTTCCCACATAGTTGAAGGATATAAGATCTTGATCTGTTAGCTTTGAACTGTTTATCGTTTTCGTCTCATAAGTTTGTTGTTCACACTGGATGTTCACTATTAGAACGTGCTTTTACCGTCATTATTTCTGTACTAATTGCATATTTACTTACTCTTGGCATTTGCCATGCGTTGAAGCCAGATCATCGGTTGGTGTCGATGTCTCGGTAGTGGCTGATTCTTCTTCTTCTATCTTTCAACTCCCCGTGGAGCATAGGTCTTCACCAAACACTTTCGAATGGCCGTTCTGTTTCTTGCCATTCTTTTAAGATCATCCCATGTCTTCCCCATCATCTTCATTTCTGCTTATATCTGTCTTCTCCATGAATATTTTCTTTGAAGGACAGTTCAGTTACGTTCACTTTCGGTGCTTATATGCCTAATATCTTTTGACGTGTGCTATGTTTGGTATGATGGGGACTACAGCTGCCTTTCTTTGTTTGGATATTCGATTAGATATTAATTCGGGTGATTCCACTGACACGGGCGGTTGAGCAATTATGGATTTTCATTCGTTTGCAGTGATATCGGCGCCTTCGAATAACCATAACGATAACTATTTTCGTCCTTTGTCTTTTTCCTGGTGATTCCAAAAAGGGCCTGTTGTGTAATACTCTCAGTTGGCTTCTACAATGTGTGTCCTATCCAGCGCCATTGTATATTTTGTTCTATTAATTTTTCCCGGGCAGAGATCGGAGTAAAGTCTAGAAGAAACCACGGATTCGATTTTATTTCCCCAATCGCTTGTGATGGGAATCAAACCCGAGATCTTTTTGCCCAGAGACCGGCGTCTTACCTCTAGACCACGCAGCCGCGCCATTCCCGGCATAATATGGTGATACTTCTTTCATATTTATCTCCCTTACGACCTTACATGTTGAAAAGGAACATCATTAAAAAAACAAACTAGTAGCTTGTGGGCTCATACATTTTGATTCATCGCCGATGCCATGTATAAAGCATTTTTTTTTTTATCCTGGGGAGTTTGTAGATCATCTGCCCAGCTAGGTCTAGAACCAGAAACATAACCACAATGTAAAACATAATTTTGTTCTACTTCAATTGTCTGTGACCTTCCAGGATGTCGTAAGGAGGCGTAAGAGGTTGATCGATGGCTTGACAAGCTGTCATTGTAAAAATCATTGTTATGGAACAGAACCATAGATTTTAGAAGCAGTGATCTCTGCAATATGTGCCACTTCGGCACGCAGGGGTTTCTGTTTTTGAGATTGTAGTTCTGCCCTATGTGCCGTCTTCGGCTCGAAAGGACAATAGAGACTTCAGAATTCTGTAGCTAATGCAGTTAATAACAATCATCATCATCATGTTTCATACTGGTTGGCTTAGGCGATCATGTCCTTCCACAATCTTCTATCTACCGAGCATCGTATCAGTTCTGTTGTTGATTGTTTTCCATGCCATGACAACAATCTACACAGTATTTTTTCTCTTTGTTGTCCGCGATCTCTCTTTCCTTTTATTTTGCCAGTTGTAACCAAATATTCCAACTTTCCTCTTCTCATGATGTGCCCGAAAAATATTGATTGTTTCTTTCTGATGTTTTTTAGGAGCTCCCATTGTGTGTTGGCCTCTTTGAGAATTTCCTCGTTGGTCTTTTTTAGCTATTAAGGGAATTTTCAACATTCTTCTGAGAAATACCATCTCTGCGGCCTCTAATCGTCTTTTCAATTGTTTGTTTCTGGGTCAATGACTCGCTTCCATAGATCAGAATTGGCTCTATGTAGCACCGATCAACTGTCTTTCTCACTTGTATTGACATAAATTTGTTGCATGAGATGTTTTTCATTTTCTGAAATTATATTTTGGCCTGAGCTATTGTGCTCTTTATTTCTGTTGTGCACCTTCCATCTGATATTATTATTGTGCCCAAGTATTTGAAGCGTTGGACTTCTTCTTTTCTTTTTTTTACTGGTACCTAAAATGTGTCGTGGTTTATATCATTTGTCGTTCTTGAGCTGCTCGAACTGTCTGAATTAGTGATTTTCCTTTGTTGTTACATGTCTCTATCACGGCATCTATCCATCTTCTTCTGGGTTTTCCTCTTGGTCTTTTTCCATGTATTCTCGAGAAGAGCGCCCTTGATGGTGATTGGTAAGGATTCATTCTGACCAGGTGGCCAAACCATTTAAGTTGTTGTTGTTCTATATATTCTTGGCAGGGTTTAGTTCCTACCATTTTTCTATGGTTTCATTTGGTATTCTATCTCTTCTTGTGTTGTTTGTTACTTTTCTCAAGCATCGCATCTCACATGCACTGATCTTTCTTAAATGTGATTTAGAAAGGGTCCATGTTTGACTTTCATAGCACAAAGTTGGTATGAAAATGCTATTTATTATTTGTTGTTTAGCTGGCATAGAAATGTTTGGATGTCTTAGCAATGGTGAACGCTGGTATGTGACAGCATTTGCTTTTTGTATTCTCATGTCAATTTCTCTGTCTAGTTTTCCATCTTCTGTGAACATTGTGCCTAAATACTTGAATTCCTCTACTTGTTTTATTTCTTTATCATTTATGTTAATGTTTAATGGGTCTAATTTGTCCTGTTTATTTTTATGCTGTATGCTGGTGATGATTGTTTCTTCGATTTGGCCATTACTTCTATATTCTTACTTTTCAGACTGAGACCTTTCTTGTTGCTTTCTTTTACTATTATGTCTATCATTTCTTGTAGTTTGTTCTCTGTCTCTGCTAGTAACATTGTATCATCCGCATATCGCATACTGTTTATGTTGTGACCGTTTACTTCATTTCCTTTTATATCTACCAATGATATCATAATATTTTCGCTATAGAGTGAAACCAAATCTGGCGACAGAACACGGCCTTGTCTGACTCATTGTTTTATATATTGGAACTGTCCTGTATCCCCAACCATCAGCGCTGAACTTCCTATCATTTTAGACATAAACCTTACTCTTAAAGCAATGAGACTTCATATTCTTAGCTACTCTGTTCCAACAATATCGTTTTCTCATATACAACCTGTTTGCTCTGGATATTATTATTAATTAACTCTTTCCATACGTTTCACCGCACTTTGCGCCATGTCGGTTTCGGTCGCGTATGTTTCGCCGCATAGTGCGTCACCATTAGTTTAATTAGTGTGAACCGTCATCAAACCATACTTCTTTTACTTGTCTTGTATCATCTTGGTATTGGTGAAATCTAATACCTTGTTCAATGATCTAAAAATTCATATATAATATGTTATATGCTAGATAAATATAAATATGTAGATTGATTCTTAAATCCATGACAAATGTTGTCTCTTAGATGTCTTACGTTGCGTTGATTAAAAGCTTCCGTACTGAAAGTGTTAATCCATTTGAATCTTTGCCTGCCTTTGTTTTATTTTCCTTGCATTTTTTTTCCTTCTAAGATGACTTGACTCTACCTTCATGCCAGTATGTTATATCTGGTAAAAGTCTGAAATTAAATGTACTTTATATAAATTCAAAGTGAAAACAAGTTTGCCCTATGCATGCTATATAATGCGGTTGTTTCTCAATAAGCATCAGCATCATGTGCCATACTGGTTGACGAAAGGATCATGTCCTTCCATAATTTTTTATCCACAGTGCATAGTATGAATTCTGTTGTTTACTGTTATCGTGGCATGACACAAAGCTATCCAATATCTTCCCTCTCTCTATTTTTTTCAGTATCTTCTCTCTATTAAAACTGTGTCATCCGTATATCGCAGATTGTTTACGTTGTGCCCATTAACTTATTTCCTTTTTGTTTACTATTATTGATCTCATAATATTTTAGTTGTAAAGTTAAAAGTGAGAACAAATCCGGCGACAGAACACATCCTTATGTGACTTCTTGTTTGATATACTGGAACTGTCCTGTTTTGTTGTCAATTTTCTTAATATAACATTCTGCTTTAATACCACGTTAACTTAAGTTTAATTTCATTCTCTTACATTTGTGTATGTTTGTTTTTGTTTTAAACGTAAGTAACAGGTCTAGGGATTTCCCCCTTACCGCTGCTGCCAATTCTGCGCATGCGCCAGGCAGTACCGCTAAAGTAGAGTACCATTCAAGAGAGCAGACGAGAAAATGGTTGAAACTTAACTAACCTCTTTACTATTTCAATTCAAACGGATTAGCCTACATTTGGAAATATGCTGCTGGATTGGTGTATATATCAGGCATTTTACTTACGACGTGAAAAGGTAACATTTATTTCTGAGTTTTACTAACTTTTGTGAACTTTGTGCATGTTCAGTTCAGAAGAAGGCGAGTTGAGAAAAGTAGATAAAAGTTTTGTTAAAGCTGAGCCCGGTCGGACTGATGCTCATGTCGAGATAGTGTGGGGGTACATCAGCATCTTACCGTAAATAGAAACCAAAATGGCTGAAGCGTTCGTTATGCTTGTTATTTATTTATTTTTTATTATCGATTTCTTGTTATTAAGAATTGTTTATCTTTCTTCTCCTTGTTGCGTTGTGGAGTATATATTTTGAAATAAAGAAGTTCGTTTTCAAGAATCACAAAAGAGGGTTAATTTGATGTTAAAGTATAATTTATACTTTAAAAGTAAATTAAATAATTTAGTTTATTTATAAATAAAATACAATAATAAAAGACCATTATAATATAACTTCAAGTAAATAAAGTGTTACTGTCAGTACTAGTTTTAAGTATATAAATAAAATGTGTTTTTGTTACTCATTTAGTCCCTCTAGTCCCAGTCCAGATGGATACATTTATTTTATTATATAATATAAATAATAATAAACACTAAAATAACTACCACTTAAAGTAAAGGAAACAAACTAATAATACGACACATCGTTGTCATATATTTTCAAAACATTTGATGATTTATTTTACAAAAATATAATTACAATTTACTTTAAATACAAAAACAAGATAAAATGATTAAAATAATAAATCAATAAGTTTAAATCCTAATCCATCAAAGTTAAAAGTTTAATAATGCATGATAACTTACTACTAGTAGTAGTTATAACAAAAAAAATGTATAACAAAAAGTTATATTCATATTTTTAGTTAGTATGTAGTAGTACTACATACTAACTAAAAATATGAATATAACATTTTGATCAAAAAGTAAAAGCCTGTTACTATAACTTAACACACAGACAGCTATTGTTATTATTAAAAAATAAAAAAATGGAACACTAATAATAAAAAAAAAGTAATTGATTCTCAGTCTGAATAACAGGAAAATGAGGGTGATGTGATACATTAACAAAAGTCTCAGTAAGTCAGTAGCTGAGTAGCTTACTAAGGGATAATAAGTACTTAGAACATTTTCAAACGTATGAGTGTAAGAAATAAAAAAACAAACCCAAAAAATAGATCTTAAAAGAAGTTACGTAAAATAAAATTGATAAACTTATAAACACAAGATATTTTACATTTTAAAAATTCATTAGAATATCAACTAAACACTTAGTTAAAATAAAAAAAAAACACTTAATATTAAAATTGAGCAAATAACTATTTGTCAGCAATTTGAAGTAAATTTTGTTTGCTAAATAATGAAACTAAACAAATGTTCCCACCACACTCTCTCTCTCTCTCTCACAATACTCACATCTTTTTGCTCCTGTTGTAGCACATCCTAATTTTTGTCTCCTATTCATCCAACATGTTTGTGTCATGCCTTATTTCAAATTCAAGCAATGGCATAGTTATAACTCCATTAATTGTATAATTAAAATGGTTTTCTTTAAACAAATGCAGTATGCACTTTTGTACTTTTTAAAGATAACATCCACCATATATGACTTTTAAGCTGGCCTATGTGCTCTTGTTACACACACACACACACATATATATATATATATATATATATATATATATATATATATATATATATATATATATATATATATATAAAATATCTTTTCATCTTGTCAGACAGTCAAGTGGAGGCTATTTTGACAAACACACACGGTTACATTAGTTATTAATATTAATGACATCATATCTACATATGCTCTTGAAAATCTGGAAACTCTATATTAACATATACATGTGTATACACATATATATTAACCACATAGATATAGTAATTAGTGAACTGATCTATGGATGATAAAAGGTTGTATTTGATTCTGATCAAAGGTTTCTATGTTTACCCAACCTTAAATGGTAACCAGAGATTATTTCTGGGACAAAAAGATGGCATAGTACTGAATACATACAACAAAAAGAATGTCCTGATAGTTATTCAAATTATGGATAATAACAATACCATATTCTGTGTATGCCATGATACATGAACAGGTTTTCTTTTCCTCTTTCTTCCTATATTGACATATTGATGTTAGTACGGGATCTGTTATTTAATATTGCAGAGAAACAATCTTTGATCATTGCACCTTATTATTGTTATAACATTTTGCTGCAATACCTTTAATTATAGAAACAAATCTAGAACAATTTTCATTTATAATAC
Organism: Megaustenia siamemsis; assembly: GCA_032433765.1. Lineage (NCBI taxonomy): Eukaryota > Metazoa > Mollusca > Gastropoda > Stylommatophora > Ariophantidae > Megaustenia > Megaustenia siamemsis. The sequence continues at coordinate 34,602,648 of JAVIAB010000126.1, forward strand.
TGACAATTGTGTCTAATTAAATAGCTGGAAGCACTAACACTTAGACAATTAACATGAGTATTTATTATCTGTTCCAGTAATTTTTATTTTTGGTGTGCTCATACCTTCAGAATTGATAACCAGAATATTTGAGGCCAAGGAAAACAATTTGAATAATTGGAGGAAAAGACTCATATACACACACACACACACACATATATATATATATATATATATATATATATATATATATATATATATATATATATATATATATATATATATATATATATATATATATACACCAAACATTTTGTTGATGTGAAGAGTACAATATATGAAAATGGTCTATCACTGAAATTTAACTTTGTGTGAACAGTTTTTGTAGCTGTTAAAAATTCAATTCACATGCAAAGTTTACTTTGTTTTAATACTTTGGTCAAGCTGTAGGAGAAGAGACGTAGATAAGAGTTTTCCAAACATATATAATATTCTAAAATTTGTGTTGGTACATTTAGGAAGTACAGTATGACGTCATTCATCATCTTGTGCCATACTGTTTAACGTAGATGATCATATTCTTCCATAATTTTCTATCCGCTTTGCATCAATTATGTTATTGACTGTTTTCCATGCCATTACACCAAGCTGTTTAGTATCTTCTCTTTGTCATCCTTAAGCTCTCTTTCCCTGTATTTTGCCAGTTGTAACTAAGTACTCCAATTTTCCTCTTCTCATGATGTGCCAGAAAAATGTTGATTGCTATTCTCTATGTTTTTTAGGAGCTCCTTGAAGGAATTACACTAATAATAATATGGCCTTTGTTGTCTTTACAGATGGTTGATAGCAAGAAATCATGATTTGTCAGTAGTTTGGTATTATTTAGTGTCTTATGCTGGATGCTGTTTTACTGAGCAGCTTCTCTCATATCTGAATCTGCCAATATTGGATAGACAGATCCAACTGCAGAATGAATATTGTGGTAGCTGGCTTCATCTTCTTTCTTCTGTGCTTTTTTGTCTTCTGGGTTTGACATCACAGCTTTATTGACTGTTTCTGTGCAGTTAAAAAAAATTTGTGTACATGTGCTATAATTTGATGTCTGATTTTCCCAGTTCTTTTAGCTGATAGAGAGTTAAATTCATAGAATCCCTGCAAACATCATTATATCTCAGCACTGGTCTGCCCTTGACATTAATTGATGTAGGAAACTTGTATGTAGCATTTATATCACCATGCAAGAAGCAAATGATTGGTCAGAGATATTAATGACCACAGACCAGGAGCCTCCAGTATGATTGATACAACTGTTGCACCAAGCATTTCATCAGCAGAGCCATATCTATGGAATGTTAATCTGACATTGTTCTTGAATGATATCCAAGTTAATGAGACATCAGAATTGTGTGGCGGCAGCTACAAGAAGGGAGCGGAGAACATCAAGTTCTGCTGCTATAAAGGAGACTTGCCTTGCTATCCCAGAATTGCCTTAAATGGGATCACTGTAGTTGAAAACTTATCCTCTTGTGTAAACTACACATTCACATCTAAGAGTGAATCAGTGAAGGTCACAAAATCATATTCTCTCTGTGGTTTTACTAACTACAGGTCATGTGGCTTCTGTTGGATTGGAAATGATAACGTACCACCACTGTGTGTCTATATGTTTGGAATTGGAGTCATCAATGACGGCCTAACATCATCAAGTGCTATGACGATCATCATTTTCGGGAGGACGTGAACTCCCATGGTATATGGTGGATAGGCGGCAGGAACCATTGAAGGATATGTCTGAAAAGTGTTCCTTCTTGCAGTTTCCTCATATTCCAAGTCCGGCATGTTGCAGGAGCTACTGAGTTAAGTGCTCTGTGCACACCGTGAGCTGTGTGTTTCATCCGTTTTGATTCTGCTTCGATATCCCGCTTGTTTACGATGAATGATGATATCGTATGACGGGGAACAGTTGGCTGTGTTCACTTTCTGCGCGGTTTCGCCTTATGTCTTTTGGCGTGTGCTGAGACTGCTACGATGGGGACTACAGTTACCTTTCTTCGTTTGGGAGATGAATTAGTAATTCGGATGATTCCACTGGCATGGGCGGTTGAGCAATTATGGATCTTAATTCGTTTGCTGTGAAACCGAGGCCTTCCATAACCAATAACCAATTAAAGTAGCAGAAGAACAGTGTAAGAAAAAGTTAATGAAATAATCCATTTTATTCTTGTCTTTGTTTACTATTGATTAAGACATATATCCAGCCCTAATACAGTAATAATTTTAGTATTAAAATCAGTCTACCAAGTTATGAAATTTGGCGCTAAATTGGCATAAGTTGTGTTGTAGCAGGGTTATGAGCAAGCTATGAAATTGGTACCATTTGCTTCAAGCCATCCAATTTCAGCACAGCATATCCAACTTCTGAAGTTTTTTTTTTTCTATTCAATCCCTATTTGTGCTACCAATGCCAGTCCTGGACCCTAGATGCAAGAACAATAAGAAAAATAACTTCTGCAGAGATTAAATGTGTTAGACGAATGACAGGATACAGCCTGAGAGACCAGATAAGAAATTAAGAACTGAGAAAAAAAGCTAGGAATAGGCCCCGCCATAGAATATATAAAGAAACAACAGATAAAATGGTTTGGCCACGTGACAATGCAGAGTGATCAAAACACAACTCAACGAGCCCTCAATAAACATTGCGAGAACACCAGACCCAAGGGTGGACCATGAAAAAGATGGATAGACGGAATATTAGAAATACTTGGAAACAACAGCAGCAGAAATGAACAGAAGAGTAAAAGACTGCAAATTATATCTCTTTTCGATGCTGAAAGGCAAATGAGGAAGGAAAGAAGAAGAAGAATCCCTTTTCACATGGCCAGACTGGATAGTCTGTTCCTGAGGTGCCCATGGGGAGTTGGAACAATTCTTGATCAGATATAGTTCTATTATCCTGATGGTAGAAGTACACTATGATTTGTTGACCACTTTCATCTTCTTCTATGCTTATGCCTTGTAGAATTGGGGATATGTTAGTATATATTATGTGATTGTTAACTCTATTATCTCTTTTTCTTTTCGAGATTAAACATTGTCTACTCCTTAATTAAATGTTATATTTTAATGTATATTGTCTCTTCACTTCTATGTTATCTTTAGTTAGTATTTTGAAGCATGTTATATTGGGTTATGGTTAGAAATTGAGTGCAGTATTTTTGTTTAAGACCTGTGGTTTTACAGGACCCACATACTTTAATACTTTACAGAATTAAGAGGGTGAATTGTTTACCGTGCAACAAATTTGTATCAGTGGAAGTCATATTTCATTGGTTCACAGCTTTCTCTGTTATATAAAAAAACAAATATGGGAACACATTAATTTAGGAAGTTACTGAGTTGTTTTATAAAAAAGAAATTTAAGAATCTTATGGACAGCATTGGGGGAGGGTCGTTTAATAAGCCAAGGCACTCAAAGTTAGTAGTCTCACAATTCAGGAAATAGACTTAGCTCATTTGTTCATTTGCCTTTACCTGATCACACCCCTTCATCATCCGCCCTTAAAAGGACATTAAGTGGGCATGTCTGCAGTTGTTGTGGTTTGCAGTAAAACTGTGATATTTGCGCCTTTCGGCCCAAGATATCCAATTTCAGCACAACATTTTTTAGTACAGGCAGGGTTGCCATCCTTCCTTGATCCCTACTTACTTGGCCAGATTAGACAGGTTTTGTCTGTTTCTGGAGGCACCATAGAGAGGTGGAGCAGGGTCTGGATGGTTCTGGATCACCGATCCTGGCACGGGGCATCAATTGTGGGTCGCTGACAACTTCCAGCTCTGCTACTTTGAGGCGCATTTACCTCCTGACCTAGCTCGGTGGGTATGTTAATAAATGATACTGATTAAAACACACATTTTTTTCCTTTAAAGGACACCGTTTATGGGAAAAGGAACTGCATAATAACATGAGAATAATTGTCTCCATCCAGCTGGCATAAATGTGCTCAGTACATTTCCTAAGACAGGAAGGAATATATGTGTCGATAATACTGTATCTTGTGTGTTAGGTATCAATAGAAACAGCTAGGACATAGGACAAAGTAGAAAAACAAAGATTTATGACAAAGACTGTTCCTGGTATTTAATTGCGATTCGAGATTGACCTATCGGTGATAGGTCATTGTTTTTCACTGTCGCGCCAGGCAGACGGAAATGTCCATTCCGAATTGTACAAAGTCTGCAACGGTGGATTGGGCGGAAGAGTCAGAAATGACCAACGGCCCAGAAAGCGAAAACAGCAAAGTGTGTGGTTCACAAGAGGCATGTTCAGGACACGAAAGACGAATGTGGCTGATCACCGTGAAAGAGATTGGAGCCTCATCACGTACTAGTCCAGAGGAAGCCATGGAGAGTAACATCAATAGATGGACAAATCAGCCTATGACAACCTGCACCATCAAAGCAAGAGACAGAGCAGAATGGCGCTCCATGGTAGCCAACCTTCGTTGCACAGACGGCACTTGATGATGATGATGATTTAATTGCATGTGCCAGTCTGAAAGACACCAAAGGGATATATAATATAAGCAGACTTGTCCTTAACCGGCACTTTCAGTGGGACGGATATGGATAGTGGGCATAACAGTAACAGAGCAAACGGACTTTCTATACGATCGTTGCGAAAAAATGTAGAGCTTACTCAAAACAGATCTAGAATTAGATTTCGTATACAGATAGTAACGAGACCGAGTGAACATAATGCCATTTTTTTTCGCATGTGTTTATGAGGAGCCCGATGAAATTACGATGGAGTGAATGAGTGACAAAAACAACGGAGGAACAATATCTTGCTTATTATAATTAACTTCAGCATTTCTGCATCGTCCTTGCTGTTTTATACATCATCTCTGTAGTACCAATTGTAGTCTCAACCCGTGACTGATTAACGTTTGTATAACTAGGAAAGGGTGAAGGTTTACGTCAGCAACAGAGCTTAACACTGACAGCGACTCATAGATGATGTCTTGCGTCAGGATCGGTGAACCAGAACTATCCAGATCCTCCACCACATCCTGGCGGTGCCTCTAGAGACAAACAAACCAGTGTAGTCTGGACAAGTGAGTAGGAATCAAAGGGATGGCAACCCGGTACTCAAAAACGCCATGCTGAAGTCGGATGTATTTGTTTTAAAGGCACAAATATCGCAGTTCTGTTGCAAATCACAACGCTTCTACTTAACGTCCTTTTAAATGCGATTTCCAAAGATGGCTATTCATTCCTTTAATCATCGTGTAGAAGCCAGAAAGTATAGATAAACAATTTCGGGCCCCGGACCTCCACAGAGATGGATCTCCCTTGTCACTTAGGAAGAAACTAAAAAAGAACTTAATCTCCCATACTTTTTATGATGTATAAGGAATATAATGTTAGTGTTCATATTTTTCTTAATGTCGGCTCATATTTTGTAGCTTAATCAGTATTGTTGAGACAGTGCCCTCTTTCGGTGATAACCTAAAGGCAGAAGAGCAGGTGGCCGAATGGAAAAACTGATTGTTCCTCCAGACCAAGTGGACGCGCGTTCAAATCACGAGTAGGTCGAACCGTTTTTTTTTTCTATCGATCGGAAATGAAATAAAATAAAAATCTGACCCAAACACCACGTTGTGACTGCTCTGAGCATGTGGTTTTTATTCTCCAACCATATAGTCTTTAGAAATGGGATAAACACTGTATTGATAGTTTGATAGAACTAGAAGCCGTCGATAGGGTTGGGATCAAACCCCTCTTGTCCACAGTAGACTTATTTACTATCCATTGCACGCGGCGCTGTTGGCATCCAAGAGTCCACGGCAGTTTGAGAGCAGAGGTACTTTCATTGATGATATCTGTTGTTGTGGGAACTTCAAAGCTTGTTATAATTGTAATTAAAAATTAAAGCTATGTATGTGTTAACATTCATTGGAGATTGAACAGGCTGTTGGTGATGAAGGTATTCTGAATATCGGGAGTTATGCATTGTATGTCACGTTGTATTGATTGTTTTATCTTTTCTGACAACGTATTTTCATGATAATCGACAGAAGCAGGCGCATGCAGTGTTGCTGTCGCATACTGTGTTTTAATAAACGGGCATGCACTAGGGTTTCCTGAGAAGTGACGTCGTAGTTTAAACTTTTCAGAATAACTTTGCTAAGATAGCCATGGGATCGCTATGTTTAATTACTTTTTTTTTCCGACCGTTCGGTCGCATGCCCGCATAAACGGATATTTTGAGATGTGTTCATCCAGCATAAACCACAATGTATCCAGTCAATTTTGTTTGTGCTTGTTGTAGCACCATGTAAATGTTTAGGATGTTGCTTTTGTGAGGGCTTCGATATTTTGTCCAGCCAATATATTCCCAATCAATCAGCAGAGATAATCCATGCATCTGTGGTTTCTTTTTTCCCGCCATTTCTGGTATATTTTTTATTTATCGAATCAGTTTCATTGCAGTCAGAGCATCTCCCATATCCGTTTCACCGTACGTCCTAGCTTTTCTTGAATCGTATGCAGGCTGATTGTTACTGAAAGGTGTTGCTTGTAGATACATCCACTAAGCACTTCGGGTCGACCATATTCCTTTTCCACCGTAAGACTGACCAGTCTCAATATATACGTCCTTGTCCCACCCATCCTGCTCTTCTCTTAAGAAGTGAAAAATAAACTTGGCGATGTCCTCTTTGTTCAGTCAGGCCACGTTCAGTGCCAGAGACACCAGCGTGCCCTGGACAGTACACCAAGGACAACGCGCACACGTTAGAACCACCCAAGAGCTGCATCCACTCCTGTCGCAGAGAATGTTTGCCAATCTTCCGTTGCATAATTTCCGAGTACGTCACCAAAACTGTGGCACGTTGTGTGTAACCAATCATGTTGTCGCCAACGTTGCTGCTTCTTTCACCATTATTATGCTGGACATGGTAATGCTACAGTTGCCACAATCCCTAACCACTTTTCTGCTATGTTGGTATGCCACATAACTCAAACCGCTATGCTGTCAGCTGGATACAAAACCGTCCGTGTGTATAGATGATGAGGGTCCTGATTTCATGACACTGTTTCGATGAATTCCCTAATTACGACCTCCATAGCTCTGTAGGCCCAGTTGCGCGACTTCTTGCCACGCTGAATGATTACTTTGGTTAGCCTCTTTTTTTCCGACGTTACTTCTACCCTGACCTTGCCACACTGTAGAACCTCATTCTGAACCCTTTCCAGCCTTGCGGTCAGAGTTAACGAAAGAGTGGTCGTCTATGCACCATAATCCAGTACTGATAGCACAAAATCCTAAGCAAAAATAGTAGCGATTTCTATAGGTTCGCTGTGGTCATGATATTGATGGCGCTGACATCTCTCCTTTTAATGACGTTGCTAAAGTGGTGATTGATTGAAAGAATGCTGTTTCCAAATATTTAATAATCGAATTCCTCAAGATGTGTGTTTGCACCTTGGCGGTTTATGGTGTCCTTAACTATTCTGTTATTCAGTGAACAGCACATGACAGTATCATTGTTTGATCTATTATTATCCACGTCTCATTGGTGTACACCAGGCCAGTGAGCACAAGTGGTTCGGTAAACTCTCAGGTTCATGACAAGGTTATTCACCTTCTAATTCCACGAACTGTATGTAGCACGATTTTCAGAATGTTGCACTAATTTGGAGATTCTGTTGTTGACTTCAGAGTTGACTTTTACATATTTAATGATGTGAGCCGCGATAGCTCAGTGGTTAGTGAACTGGACTACAAAGAACAAGAGGTAGGGTTCGATCCCAACCGACGGCTCGGGTTCACCCAGCCTTTAATGGGTACCGGATTTTTTTATGGGAAAGTAAAGCGGCACGGGCGTAATACCGACCAACTCACCCCAAAAATTATATGCCGAAGGTCTGTAAAATTTATGGTCACTAACACCATATTCCCTATTCGCCACTTGGCGTGACGGGGGTACTTTACTTTTACTTTACTTTTATTTAATGATAATACTGCAACGGTTGATTCAACTGACGACTAGTAGGCGTTTCTCGTGTGTTAGATTTAGATGTCTAACTTCTGGCAATGCACTCTAAGAACAGCCTCATATGACCTTTATTTTCTTGGCATAGTTTGTAGAACCAAACCTATAGCAAGTTGTTTAAAACATTAAAACATCTATTTTCATTAGGGGGCAAGATGGCTGCTAGCAACCAGACTGAGAGCAGTCAGCGACTCAAACTAGGTGCAGCCGTTAGAATTGGCGAAAATCGGAGCTGATCCTGATTCTACGACACCTTCGAGTGGTGCCCATTGAAAGGCTAATTATTTTGGCCAAACGAATGGAGATCAAAGAAGAAATGCAACATGGTATTCTAAATGCCATGCAGAAGACAGGTGTGTCGTGCTAAAAGGCGCAGATTTCGTAGCTTGCTGTAAACTAATGATACAACATATCCACAAACAGTTAACGCCCTTTATATGGGGAATAATGAAAAATGTTCTTCGTGCGAACGCTGAAAACGAGAAATCTATCTCAGAACCTGCAGCGAGGGAGAGTACCATCATTAGCTACTATTTTGATATTGTTGTGTAGGCATGTAACCGTCTGAAATTAAAAATAATTTTCCATTTGTCTTACATTGGGATCTTTACTGCTTTACGTCGTTGATGATGTGCAATTCTCTAATTCTCCATCAATCAACACATGCCCTCGTGAGACTGTTGAACGATCTTTAGGAATTTGTTTGAGCTGTCATATTTTTTAATGTTTTCAATGTCCACTGACGAAGTCATTCAGTCCAGGAAGGACGTTGCTCTTCTGATTTGCCAGTTTTGAATATCTTCTCTTGCTTGGTCTAGTCGAGTTGCTTTGTCTCACTGAGTGGTGGGAAGACTGTAATGTCTTGACACCATTGTCTTCTAGGTCGTCCCCCCCCCCCCTTTCTCTGGGAATTACACCAAACTGATGTAGTTAAAAAAAAAAAAAAAGTAAAGTACACCCGTCACGCCAAGTGGCGTATAGGGAAATATGGTGTTAGATATCCTATTTTTTTTACAGACCTTCAGCACATGATTTTTGGGGTAATGTGGTCGGTATTACGCCAAACTAATGTAGTAGAAACAATAATAGTTTGCAAAAAGGGGGTAATAGTTCTATATTAAATGCATTCGATAAATGTGACTTAATCGCTTCTTATATAACAATTGAAAAATTGAATTTCGCAGTTCATTTTCAGAATCCATAAGATTCTCTTGATAATGATGATATTATCTGTTTTCTCAATATCGATATGATTCTTTAGTATTTATAGGCTCTTAATACGTTTGGTGAAATATTTGATACGCTTACACCGTTTTATAACATATTTCAATTGTATATCACCTTCTGCTGTATTTCTCGATTTCGCTGCATAACATTGAAAGTAACGGAGATCTAAAAATATGCTACAGTAGACACGGTCTCTGAGAGAAGAATACTATCCTATACTTCGCGATGAAGTTGAAACAGGTCTAAAACAAGTAACATTTTCTGGCATGGATAACATTGCAGATGTACTGGTTCTGGCTGGTCCCGCTCAATGCACTCACTGTTATCTAAAGATCTGGTAGATAGGAAAGTGGCCATCATCATGGACCTAGTCCATAGTTTTTACTATACCAAAGAAAGGAAATTTGCACTTATGTCATAACTACAAAACCATCAGTCTTATCAGCCATTCAGGCAAAGTTATATTAAAAATCTTACTTAAACCGATTAAATCTACAATCAGAAAATGATCATTGTATAGAAACAGACAGGTTTTCCTGCTGGTCGAAGTACAACAGAACATATCTACGGTCTTAGAATTAGCTGCGAGATACTTCCATCATCAATAAGAGCTATATTATGTGTTCGAAGACTTCAATAATGTTCTTGATAGATTTTAGAATGCAGTCTTATGTGCGACAATGCCGGTACCAACATAGTTCGCAGTATTTAACATCTATAGCTACCAGCCTAGAACTTATCAATGGAAACCGAAGAGAATGGTTCAGAACAACAGTTGATTTTTTACAAGGTTGCGTGCTATCTTACCATATTTAACAAATTGGTACTGATCACAGTAGATGCTTTAAAAGATAATATAAGTACTGCAAGTATTAGTGGCAGATTAATAACCTGCAGTTTGCTGATGACGTCGATGGTTTAGCAGGAACAGAACAAGAACTAACAGATCTGATAGAACGACTAGTTTCATGCATATGTTGTATACAACATGGAGATCAGTTTTGGGGAAAAAAAAACCAATCAATAACACTCATTGTTGCAAAAATTATAATAAATGGACAAGAACCAGAAACAATTGACGAATCCAAATAAGTATGATCAGTTGTCAGTGATTAAGGCTAGAAACTTGAAATATTAGCTAGAATAGCGTAAATCATAGCACCGCTTGCAGGACTTAAATCTGTTTGGAAGGATAAGAATATCACTTTTGTATCTAAAATCAGACTATACGCACCATGGTTATATCGATGTTTCTATACGCTTGAGAAATATAGACACATACGGCAGAGCTACTGAAGAAAAAAAGAAGAGATATTTAGATGAAATGTATTCGTAAGGTTTATGTCATTTTTTACATTGATCGTATCATAAATGAAAACGTTCGCAAAAGGATACAACAAGCAATAGGGGTACCTGATGAGCTTTTAACTATTGTGAAGAAGGGCAAAATGAAATTGTTTAGTTACCTATCTTGGTCGTTTGGACTGGCAAAGACCATTCTGCGGGGAATTGTAAAAGGAGGAGAAAGGAGAGGTAGACATAGGAAAAGATGGGAAGATAATATAACATTAATTACCAAGGCACATTGTTAGGTGATATCGTCGGTATCGCGCCAGGCTTTCTTTACTTCCCACAAAAATATGTGGCACCCATTTTTAGAGGCTGGCTGAAGATCGAAGCCCTGTGAGAAAAAAAATCCGCCACTTCTGGGAATCAAACCCTTTACTGCTACTGCTGCTGCCGCCGCCGCTACTGCCGCCGCTGCTACTGCTACCGGGTCATCATCGCCGCCGCTACTGCTACAGCTAACAATTGTTGATATTTACCCTGTGTGGCTACCAGGACTCCCACGGTGATGGGAGAATAGAATAGTAGAATAATAAAAGTACGCTCGGCAGGCACAATAGTCAAGGAAGACAATGGTGCGTACGTTATGACCACGAGTAGTATAACGATGCAGTTAATGGTACTGGCCATGGCATTCGTCTAGTTAGAGTCACAAGACTACACCCATGCCTGTATACTGAGTGATTCGATGAGCATGATAAAAAAGTGGAGGCGGGCTTTGTACGCATGCAATGGGTAGAGTCATTTCAGTAGTCAAAAATACGTAAGGTCTCTACGTCCCAGGACATGCTGTAGTACGGGGAAATGAAAGAGCGGACAGGTTGGCTAGCTGCGCTGTCGTTGAAGACGGTCAACCAATGGATTGGGCGGACATCAACACTGACCTCCGAGATGTGGGAATGGCACAGGACTTCGACAACCATGAGTCCATGTCACTCCTTCGGATGAAAGAGATGGGAATTAAGATGGGCAACGCCAGAAACGAGAAACTTAGTGGGCGTATAAGAAAACATATCAACCAACACAGAACTGGAGTCGTCAGTCGCTGGACACTGCGGGACTTGCTGAGGAGGGGATCTAAGCACCTATAGACATGTTTGGAGTGAAATGATGATGACTCGCTAATAACTCAATAACTGTCGAGTAGAATGTGCACAGCTTGCCCTCAGAATTTATCCATGCATTTTGGAAAATGTGACAATTGGTGGGGCGGATATGGGGAATCCTTAACTGCAATGAAACTGGTTCCATGGATAAAATGGAATGGAATAGTCGATAATTCGCGTATTGAAGATGCTACTACTAGTATTAATGCAAACGCAGATATTCTTTTTGCTATTTCAACTCACTACATTAGTTAGCGAACTGGCTCTCTAAGAGCGCGAAGATCAGGTTCAGTACTAATCGACGACACCTAGGATCACCGAGCCTTAATGTGGTAGGTGATTTTTCTTGTAAAAAAAATGGTCTGGCCACCACGTGACCTTTAATATATGTAGTTGGCTATTGAAAAATAAGGTCATCATAATCATCAAGTACTGTGTCTGCTGGCGTAGGTGATCATGTCTCTCCACAACTTTCGATCTCGACAGTTATTTATCATTTCTGTTGTTGACCTTCTGCCCAGCCATTCTCTTGAGCTGTCTGGTATCTTTTCTCTTTGCTCCCCTCTATCTCTTCGTCCCTCAATTTACCCAGTTGTTACAATATATTCCAGCTGTTCCCTTCTCATTACATGACCAAAAAATGATGATTGTTTCTTCCTAATATTGAAAATGAGCTCTCTTCTTGTTTTAGCCTCTTACAGAACGTTTTCATTACTCTTAAAGCTGCGCATTGTATTCTCAGCATTCTTCTGTAAAACCACATTTCTACAGCTTCTAGTGATTTTCTTGTCTGTTGTCCTATTGTCTATGATTCACATCCATATGTTAAGACTGGCTCTACATAGCATTTAAGAACTCATTTTCTTATTTCTATTGTCAAAAATGGATTGCACAGTATCTTCCTCACTTTTTGGAAAGCTGCTTCTGCCTGAGCCATTCTGCATTTCACCTCTGTTGTACATCTACCATCTGAGGTTAACAATGTTCCCAAATATTTAAATTCATTTACCTGTTTTAATATTAATCCACTTGTCTTTATTTTGTACTGAGGTGATGTCTTTTTCTTTGTTGTTCCCATTACCTCTGTCTTTTTGCTATTAAGGCTGAATCCTTTACTTTTGCTTTCCTTCTAAATGTCTAACATTTCTTGTAACTCGTTTTCACTTTTAACGATTAAGACAGTACCATCAGCATACCTTAGATTATAATAATAAGGTACAAACATCATATTCACCACCACCATTTATATATATATATATATATATATATATATATATATATATATATATATATATATTGTTGGCTCTTGAAAAATAAAAGAAAGGTATAAACACCATATTCACCACCATCATTAATATATGTAATTGGCTTTCGGAAAAAAATAAGGTACAAACATAAAATTCACCACCACCATTAATATTTGTAGTTGGGTATTGAAAAATAAGGTACAAACACCGTATTCACCATGTGTCTTAAGGCGTGGATGACGTAAGCATTACCTTATCATCAGGTCACATGTCCTTTGCTGAATGTTACATTTACCACAGCCCGTCCGGAAGAATCTGTAACCAGATCTCCTACTTTGTCTTGTTGATGTATTGAAACACATTCTTCTTGGTCTGCCCCTGAGGCGTAGTTGTTGAATCATGCCTTCCTAATTATTGTTCTTTCCAGCCAGCCGTGTCTTTTAGCGTGGTCAAAGTATTTTTATTTCCTCTGTAGAATGGTGCTTTTATGCCAATTCTTTTAAATATATTTTAATAGGTCTTGTGCATTGCTCTTTTATAATTATTTAAGGTATTGTAAGCATTTCTAATCTTTACCACTATACTTTTATTGCAGATCATAATATTAATAATACAGTTGACTGCTGATATTATCACTACAACAATTGATGTTAATATTTATACATCCGTTAATACCAATAATTCTTCAATCGAATATACCAATAATTCTGCATCACCTAAAACTATAGTTACCATAACTGCTGTCATCAATATTATTACTGCAAAAAGCATTACAAATAATATTGAAACTATAACACTAATAATACTGCAACCAATAATAAAGTATTACAATCGCTAATAATAACACTCACCGTCGTCGTCATCACCACCATCATTATCAAGTACCGTGTCTGCTGGTGTAGGTTATCATGCTTCTCTACAACTTTCTATATCTACAGCTATTAATTAATTTGACTAATAATACTACAATCGCTAGTACTAATAATATTACAAGCGTAAATACTAATATTACAACCACTAATATTGTTTGTACTGTTGCTGAAACTAATATTGCGACAACCGCGGATGCTGCTAATATAACTACTGTCTCGGATAATTACTGTTACTATAATGGTTAAGAGGTCAAAGCAAAAAGAGAACTAATTTCCAATATTAGGAAGAAACAATCATCATTTGTGGCCATGTAATGAGAAGAGAACAACTGGAATATATTGTAACAACTGGGACAATTGAGGGACGAAGAGATAGAGGGAAGGAAAGAGAAAAAAAAACCAGACAGCTTAAGAGAATGGCTAGCCAGAAGGTCAACAACAGAAATGATAAATAACTGTCGAGATCGAAAGTTGTGAAGAGATATTATCACCTGCGCCAGCAGGCCCGGTATTTGATGATGATGATGATTTTCTGGGTGAAATCCGTTACTTTTGTTTTAACAATTAACCAGGAGATATTTTTGTTCTGCAGAATAGCTGAGCTGGGGTTTTTTTTTTACGAGCTTCAGAGTACATTGATGTCAGCAGGGTTTGCTTATCTGCAAAGTCAAAGTGTTCTAGTAATTTTTTAATGATTCCATTTTATGTCTAATTATTGTTTGTTCTTTATGCATGTTCTTTTTTTTTTTTTTAAACTCATATTAACCTTTATTATTAATGCGGCTAAAGCTTAAACGTTTTTACTACTGACGTTGATACTACGACTACCACTATTATTACATTACAATGACAACTCTCATATGATTTTATGAATTTCATTTACTGATATCGAGCTATGTAACAACTGTTACATAAAATGAACGCCCACAGATACTGGTACTTTCGCAATTTTTCTTGCACTAATTTAATGTCATGCTTTTATTAAGTATACTGGACATAGATCCAGACGTTTATCTATTGGTGACCATTAATTAATTCATTAATTCATTCATTTCAATCATTTTCCTCTCGGGCCGAAGAAGACAGATAGGACAGAAGTCCTAGTTCACCATGATTGACGATTGCAGATGATAACCATTGCAGAAACATTTACATATTTTAAATAACTTTAAAACAAATTTGAACAAAATTGAAACTACAGTCACTTTTCAAATGCACCTGAAGTCAGGGCGGTACGGGTCGAAATTTATTTTTATGTTTTAAAATGTTATACCTTAAAGAAACCAAAAACGTATGCTGGGAAAGATACACCACAAAATAACATATATTTGTATACTACATAAATTATGCCGTGTGTTACCAGTAAACTGGTTCAGGAACAAAATTATATATAAAATTATCAAGTAAAGGTAAAGTAAAGTACGAGACTTGAACCTGAGTCTTAGCACGCGAGTTTACACCCATATGTGCTCGGTCGCCTATCCAGAAATGTTCGGAAATTTCTGTATAGTGTCGCCTCAAGCATCGAAACTCAGATGCGAGGCAACATTCCTCACCTTCCAGGGAAATACCCTGGTATCCATTTCTGCCAACGGCTGGGTCAACCATGGGGGTATTTTTTTTTTCCAACCACCAGTACAATTCACACTGCTCCCAGTGGGAATCGAACACGGGTTGTCCGAACGTCGGTAGTCCAGTCGGGTGGTTTTCCCAAATAGGCTACCGAGGCCCCCAATTATCAAGTTTCTATTGCAATTTGGAAGTAACATAAGTGTTTTCGTGAGTAAAGAATTTCCATTTTATTAGTATACGTACACTTAATAGCAATTGTGTCAAAATAGCCCTGTATAATGTATGTCTTTCTCATTCTCTCTCTCTTTCTCTCTCTCTCTCTTCTCCTACACTTCCGTATTCTCTATCCCTCTTCCGCCTCCGTTCATTCACATAGTGTTTAAAACATTAAATGTATGCACTTTTCTTGTACACACCGTAGTAGATTACCAATAAAGACGTGAGAATGTAAGTGATGAAAATGGTTACGATTTGTCACTTGAAATAACACATCACTTTGGTCCTTTCACATTCTCATATAAATATAAGTAAATAAATATATGCACTTTTTTTGCCCAAGCCGTCGCAAAGTGGTGTCATCTAGGACGTAAGAATGGAAGAGAGATTAAACCTGTAACATTTATACCAACTACAAATCAGTTGAGATGTTGCATACCCTCTGAAACGTTTGTAAATGGGAAATATATGTTCATCATCATCATCAAGTACCGGGCCTGCTGGCGTAGGTGATCATGTCTCTCCACAACTTTCGATCTCGACAGTTATTTATCATTTCTGTTGTTGACCTTCTGCCCAGCCATTCTCTTAAGCTGCCTTATATTTTTTCTCCTTGCTTACCTCTATCTCTTCGTCCCGCAATTTTCCCAGTCGTTACAATATATTCCAGTTGTTCTCTTCTCATTACATGGCCAACAGATGATGGTTGTTTCTTCCTAACATTGGAAATTAGCTCTCTTTTTGCTTTGGCCTCTTTCAGAACATTTTCATTACTCTTAATAGCTGTCCGTGGTATTCTCAACATCTTTCTGTAAAACCACATTTCTATAGACTCCAGTGATTTTCTTGTCTGTTGTCCTATTGTCCATGATTCGCATCCATATGTTAAGACTGGCTCTACTTAACATTTAAGAACTCTTTCTTGTTTCTATTGTCAAAAATGAATTGCATAGTATCTTCCTTATTTTTGGAAAGCTGTTTTTACCTGAACCATTCTGCATCTCATATCTTTTGTACATCTTTCGTCTGAGGTTAACAAAGTTCCCAAATATTTAAATTTATTTACCTTTTTTAAATATTGTTCCACTTATCTTTATTTTGTACTGAGTTGATGTCTTTTTCTTTGTTGTCTATCATTACTACTGTCTTTTTGCTATTAAGGCTGAGTCCTTTATTTTTTGCTTTCTTTCACTATAATGTCTAACATTTCTTGTAACTCATTTTCACTTTTAACGATTAAGACAATACCATCAGCATACCTTAGATTATTTATATTATGACCTCCAATTGTTATTCCAGGTATGCCCTTTTTGGATTAAAAATAATCTCACTATACATATTAAACAAATCTGGTGACAGCACATATAACCTTGCCTAACACCCTGTTTTATTTGTTGAAACATTCCAAGTTGGTTTCTAGTTACTATGGTCGCTGTTTGTTGCCAGTACATGTTCTTTATTATTCTTAGACCTTTTGCTGCCTGCATTTATGATTCTTAGTAATGTCTTAGTTATGTGACTCATAAGGCTTATTGTGCGACGATCATCGCATTCAATCGCACCAGATTTCTTTGGCAGTGCTATGAATATTAATTTGAGCAGGTCATCTGGTATATATCCGCTGTTATAATAGATACATGTAAATATATGTTACGCATGACATAACAAAAAAAATGCAACATTAATATTTGAGAAACCGCGATGTCGAAGTGCACTCTTGCAATGACCAAGTGGTCCGGTTTTTAACGTTGGCGAATATATATTTTTTTTCGGGGGTAAAGGCATCAAGATGCATGGAGATGCGAAGCTGCTGTAAAGCTGATGATAATGAAAATTTTAAGAAAAAAGAAGAAAAAAGTGGTATGGTAACAGCTTTGCTACAGCCTTTTTTGTAAAGCTGTTACCATATCCCTTTTTTTCTTCTTTTTACTATATATTTTTTTTTCTCCGACCGACAATGTTTCGGGGTTCAACCATCCTTATCAAAATGTACCCTAGATTTGTTTCTTGGAAAGTTGTGTGGTGTAGTGTGCTACTCAAATAATGAATACACGTACCGTTCTTCTTCCTCATTTTAACTCCACGTGGAGTATAGATCTTTAACAAACACTTTCCAAACTGTCCTTTTTCTTGCCATTCCCTTAAGGTCGTTCCATATCTTCCCCATCCTCGTAATCACTGCTTCCACCCGTCCTTTTATCTCCTCCCCTGGGATTCCAGAAAAAGGGCGTGTCGTGTAATACTCTTAGTTGGTTTCAGCGGTGTTCGTCCTATCCAACGCCATCGTCTTTGTCTTATGTAAACGTGACATTGGTCATGGAACAAAATACGGGCACTGACATCAGTGTTCCCATACGTCACAAGGGGTAACGAGTATTTTTGAAGTTTTTATAACTCTTGAGAAAATGAAGAAATATCGCAAGTATTTGTATACAATAAAGGGAGCAGATAGAGTGTATTGATGCACATAACATTTGAGTGTGTGTATGTATATGTATAAACATCATCAAGTACCATGCCTGCTGGCGTAGGTGATCATGTCTCTCCACAACTTTCAATCTTGACAGTTAATTATCATTTATGTTGTTGACCTTCTGCTTAAGCTGTCTGGTATCCTTTCTTTTTGCTTCCTTCTCTCTATCTCTTCGTCCCTCAGTTTTTCCAGTTGTCACAATGTATTCCAGCTGTGACAGTATATTCCAATTGTTCCCGTCTTATTATATGGTAAAAAAAATATGATTGTTTCTTTCTAATATTCGGAATTAGCTGTCGTTTTGCTTTGGCCTCTTTCAGAACGTTTTCGTAACTCTTCTTAGCTGTCCTTGGTATTCTCAATATTCTTCATCAAAACCACATTTCTATAGCCTCAAGTGATTTTCAAAGAAGTCCTTATAAAGAAGACCTTACAAACAACCTTATATCTCAACACTGGTCTGCCCCTAGGTCTCTTTCCGATCCTAAGTTCGCCATACAATAATTGTTTGGGAATACGATTGTTTGCAATTCTTCTTACATGACCCAGCCACCTAGGTCTCTGACTCCTAAGTTTTGCCATGATGGATGGGAATTTGGCTCGTTGCAAGACATTAGATTTGGTTACTTTGTCTTGCCATTTGATGATCATTATCTTTCGAAGGCAAAGCACATGAAAGTTTTTAATCTCATGCCCTGCATAGGTAGTCCAAGTTTCTGATCCGTATAAAAGTGTACTAAGAACACACCTTCGGTAAATTATAATTTTAGCCAATGCTCTATCTTTAAGTTTACCAAACGTGGAACCTGCCGCGATTCGGGAATTTAAATTTTCTCCAAAGAAGATAGTGTTTGTGACCATATAACCAGGTAGGTGAACTCTCTCACAGATTCAAGGGGTGTGCTGTTTAATGTTATAGTATGGCTACACCTTGTTGGAGCACCTCAGTCTTCTGGATACCTATTGATAAAGACAATGAATCACATGATCTAGCTAAATTTTCAATCTTTGACTGCAGGACATTTTTATCGTTGGCTACCATGGCATGATCAGCGAATAGAAGAATAGAAGCTTTTTTATTGGGGTGTCAGTTTTCTTAAACTTTAACCTCAGACATACTACATTTAATGAGCCATCAAATCTTGTTCGGATGTTGATATCTCTAGAGACGGCTTCAAAAGTATTGTGTAGAAGGGCAGCGAAAAAGATTTTGAATAGGGTAGGGGCAAAGACACATTCCTGTTTTACTTCATAAAACATATAAACAAAACTGGGATGATCTGCTGTCGAAGTGGATAATGTCATGCTCTTTGTTGTGAAATGACTTGATCGTCTTGAGTAATGCACGTGGGCACCCTACAGTTTTCAGCAGCTCATATAGACCCGCTTTGCTCATATCTATATATACTCACAGGTGATCTGTAATTTAATATCTCAAAAGTTAACCTTAGATTGGACTGTAATGTACGATAATTAACAGTAAACAAAAGGTAATAGTTTTAGGTTGACTAACAAAATGAATGTTATCTTAAAGTCAGTTATTAAAAGCAGGACAAACAGTAACACAAATGTGACACAAAGAAATGGTGAATATGAAAGTAAACATCTCTCATTTATTCATAACTATGCATAACACGCTGCGCAAGTCCCGGATAAAAACTGGCCTATTATATACATTTTGCTGCAAAACATCGACTAAAGAAAGTTGTGATGGACAACTAATATTACCGTCTTTTTAAATAAGTACAATACAGCACAGTATGGTACAACAGTACAGTATAATGTAATGTTACATAATGATTTAAAAAAATTGCCGAATTTATTATACATGACTGAAAGACGCAGAAAACGCAACCTTCTTTCTTTTGCTGAATTCGCTCTACGACAGCTAGTCTTCAGTATCTGCTCAAAAAAAGGACATTAGATGGGCGCAGTTGCGCTTTCTTGTGGTTTACACTAAGCTGCAAAATATTCTTCTTTTGATCCAACATATCCGACCTCAACATAATATTGTGTGGCCCCGGGTTATGTTTTCTATTTGATTTCTACTTACTTGGCCAAACTGATTAGTCTG
Organism: Megaustenia siamemsis; assembly: GCA_032433765.1. Lineage (NCBI taxonomy): Eukaryota > Metazoa > Mollusca > Gastropoda > Stylommatophora > Ariophantidae > Megaustenia > Megaustenia siamemsis. The sequence goes on from JAVIAB010000126.1 coordinate 34,622,821, forward strand.
TTGCTACTAAATCGGTTAGGTGGAGTAAGTCTTGACAAGTTATGATTGACAGGTGCCAACTGACGATTAACGTGTTCGATCCGTAACGCTGTTGTAATAAATTATCACACAAATAACTTTTTTTTAATAAAAGAGGAACGTATTTTGTCTTAATGTTTATCTTTTTTTGTGTGCTCAATTTTACTCTAAAATTGATCATTCATATTTTTTAGTTCTTGTGTTCTGTTTTAGGTTGTCTTATTAAAAAAATAGTTAATAAAAATAATAGTTTAACTGTTAGACATGGTTAAATAAATACCACATTTCTATGAGCAGATGTAAGGAAAATTAGTAAAAGGTTGTAACAATTTTGACTAGTAACAAATATTCCTTAAAAACAGACGCAGACCACTGTATTAATATTCCTACACGATGGGCAGACCGCATTTTCACATCAGGATAAAGCACGAAAGTCATAAAACTAAAGAAGCTAGTCAGCGAGTAATAATTCACCCCATTACCAAGTATACAGCATGTGAGCATCGTGCGCTTTATGTTGGTGAAGTATCATGGGAAGAGTGGGTCGGATCAGGTCAGAATGAGCACGATGTATGAGACAAGACAGCCTAGATAAGCCTATACACGACTGGGTGCTGTAAGTCGAATATTCCAGCCTGGATGTATCTGATAGTATACAAGCATTCCCTACCTGTCACAGGCCAGAAGGAATGCACGCTGTGGCTGAGCGTTATTTGATATATTTTACTCGCGCAGAGGGCCTGGCGGGGAAGAAATAAGACTGCGAAGAATGATGGTGAGGATTCGGGACGTACCGGAGAGTATATCCGATGGAGAACGACGCTTGGGTTTTTTTTTTTTAAGGTCAGAATCTTTCTTTTAAGAAAACATGTTTTTTTTTTTAACTTTTAAAAATATTCTTTTATAGAGCCTGCTGATGAAGAAAGAGGATTCAGATAAAGATTGATAGTTAAAATTGCAGTAGTACCGGAGTATGTCTGGCAGAGTTAAAAAAATATGTTAGTTTGTTGTATGAATGTATATTGTGTACCCGACCGATAATTCTTTGTGTCGAGTGGGTTTATATGTTATATATATTTTTTAAAATAAGTTACGTTATTTTTTTTCCTTTTAAAAATATTTGTTAATTATGACAGTATGAGGGAGCCCCGATAGCTCAGTGGTTAGTGAACTGGATTACAAAGGACAAGTGGTAGGGTTCGATCCCAACCGACGGCTTCCAGGTTCACCAGCCTTTAATGGGTACCGGATTTTTTCTGGGAAAGTACAGCGGCACGGGCGTAATATCGACCACATTACCCCAAAAATCATGTGCCGAAGGTCTGTAAAATTTATGGTCACTAAACACCATATTCCCTATACGCCACTTGGGGTGACAGGGGTACTTTACTTTTTTTTTTTAATAGCAGTATGAGCGCGCATCATCTATCTATCTATTGACCTTTCGAGCCGTAGCCGGCCCATAGGGCGTAGACCAAGATACTCCTTCTCCTATCTGAATTTTTGTTCTAGCAGTTTTCTTTTAAAGATATTTTATCAAATTTCGCCATTTGTCTCTGTTCTGTGCAAGCTGCTCTATCTCATTGAGGGAGCCGAATCCTGCTGCTCTTGCCTCTCTCATCAATGTTTCTAATAAACTTCTTGCAGCTATCATGCACACTTTATAATAAAATCATAAGAGTAGAGTTGGCACTCCTCAGCGAACGCTTACGTTTGTGTTTTTGTGCGTGCATCCTGATAAAGCGATGATTGGTGTTAAGGTAGGGGCACTGACCTCAGAACCCAGTGACCATTGAGTTGTCCCACGACAAACTCGTCATGTTAGTATTGATCTGCCTCTGCCTCTTTTACCCTGTATTTTCCCCTCCAAAAATACATTTAGTAGGCTGTTGTGTCTTTTAACATGGCACAAAAATCGCATTTGTTTTGTTTGAATTGTGTTTAGTAGTTCCCTTTTTATTTTTAGTTGTTTTAAGAATTCATCGTTTGTTTTCTTTTTCCATCCAATTCTACCTATTCTTCTATATATCCACATTTCAAAGGCTTCAATTATTTTTTTCTGTTTTCTTGTCTAATGCCCATGTTTCTGCACCATATAGGAATGTTGAGAAGATATATTATTTTGCTATTCTGAGTTTTAGCCCTGACGTTATTTGTTTTGATCTTGGTTTGTTTTTCATGACATTAAAATTACTTTTTGCCATTCCTATTCTTTTGTTCATTTCAGTTTCCATTTTCCATCACTGGTTATAGTATGTCCAAGGTAGTTGTAGTTCTGAACTGTCTCCAGGTCTATTCCTTAAATTTTGATATCCGCTTGTGAGTTTTGAGTATCTTCTTTGTTTATGATCATAGTTTTAGTCTTTTTGGTATTCTTATCTAATCCATATTTTTTGCTTGTCATGTTTATTTCATTAAGTAATTGTAGATCTTTAGGATTTTCTGTTAGTAGAACAGTATAGCTCAGGCCAAAATGGCATTTTAGAAAATTAAAAATATCTTATGCAACAAATCTATGTCAATAAAAATGAGAAAAAGAGTTCATCGGTGCTATATAGGACCAATTCTGACCTATGGAAGCGAATCATGGACAGTAGACAAACAAATGAAAAGACGATTAGAGGCCACAGAGATGGGATTTCTCAGAAGAATGTTGAAAGTTCCCTGGACAGCTAAAAAGACCAATGAGGAAGTTCTCAAAGAGGCCAACACAAAAAGGGAGCTCTTAAAAAACATCAGAAAGAAGTAATCAACATTTTTCGGGCACATCATGAGAAGAGGAAAGTTGGAAAACTTGGTTACAACTGGCAAAATAAAAGGAAAGAGAGATCGTGGGCGACAAAGAGAGAACATACTGGATAGCTTGGTGTCATGGCATGGAAAACAGTCAACAACAGAACTGATACGCTGCACTGTAGATAGAAGATTGTGGAGGGACATGATCACCTACGCCAACCAGTATGGCGCATGATGAGAACAGTATCATCAGCATATCTTAGGTTATTGGTTATCTTTCCATTAATGTTTAGGCCTGGCATCTCTGTGATGTTTTTAAAGATTTGCTCACTGTATAGATTGAATAAACTTGATGATAGGACGCGTCCTTGTCTTACTCCTCTTTTTATATCAATGGGTGTAGAGTTCTCTTTGTTATATTTTATTATTGCTGTCTGTTCCCAGTATAGATTACATATTAGTCGTATGTTCATGTCATCTAGATGTATCTCTTTCAGGCATTCTATAAGTTGTTTGTGTTGTATTCTATCAAAAGCTTTGGTGTAATCTATGAAGCAGGCATATATTGGTTTGTTTACTTCTGTGTACTTTTCGATTAATGTTCTCATGCACTATATGGCTTCTTTTGTCCCACTATTTTTCCTAAATCCAAATTGCTGCTCGGATAATTCAGTATTGATTTTATTCTGAACACCTTCCTTGTATAACTTTTAGTAAGATTTTTGTAACATGGCTCATTAGGCTTATTGTTCTAAAATCACTGCATTCAACTGCACCATTCCTTTTAGGTAATGCAGTGAAAGTTGATGTTTTTAGTTCATTTGGTATGTATCCTGTATGGTATATGTCGTTGCATATCTTGCTAGCTACTCATATACAATTTCGATGTATTGAAAAAGATCGAATAACAAATTCTACAACGGATGCAGTAAATATAAGTCCAAAATTAAAGCATATGCATATGTTTTATGCATTACAAGAAAGCTTGTGATAGACTGCAGCATAAGAAATTAGTTAAGTGCTTCAAAGAAAATCACCTTAGATCTCATGCACATACATCGGCAAACTATACCAGGAACATATGTTCATCTGAAATTGAGGAAAAGAGAAGAGTGAGACGGGTAGCATTGGTCTTAAAATATTTTATATAATAAGATATTTTATATATGTGTGTGTGTGTGTGTGTGCGTGCGTGCGTGCGTGCGTGTGTGTGTGTACTGAGTTTTTGCTTACACGTCGAAAGAATGTTAATATTAAACACTAGTGGCAAAATAACAAAGGAATACAAATATGCAGCTGGCGCGGTATTGTTGGCTGATCGTTAATATCTGCAAGAGTTATAGAACAAATCAACAGAAGCAATCCATATATTTTGAACATCAATATTGCTAAAACTATTATGTATGTTATGGTCAAACTGAGGAAAATTTAAAATTAATAAGAACATGTATCTTCCCGATAACGACATATGATTGTAAATCATGGAAAATCTCTGCAAACTGCAAGGAAGAAAATACATTCATTCAAAACAAAATGTTACAGAAAATCCTTAAGAAACCTTGGATAGTGAAAAAGAGCAGTGAAGACATTAAAAGACTTGAATATTTTAAAAAAAGGAAATTAAAATAATATGGCCTTGTCAAAAGACACAGCGGGCTGGAAAGAACAATAATAGAAGGCATGGTTCCTGGGCGACGCATCAAGGGCAGACCAAGAAAAAGGTGGTTTCAAGACATCAAGGAGACCTCGAACATGACAACAGAGGAAGTGGGAAATCTGGCTAGAGACAGATTCTTTCTGACGGACTGTGATGAGTGAGATGTTCAGCAAAGGACATGCGACCTGATGATGAAGGAAAAATCGGTGATAAAAGTAGGAAAGAATGAAGTAAATAGTTACGTATATCTTGAGCACACACTGGCAGAAGATAAAATGATACACGACACAGTTATTAACAACAGATTTGGAATTGCCAAATATATATTCAACCCCATGAGAGGCATTATATCATTATAAACAAGAACATGTTGGAAATGAGAATTGTCCTTCTTTTGGGCATTATAGACGTTTGAGTACTACTCCAGAAAAGTGACGTAAAAAAATGGAAAACACAATACTAGTATTTTAATAGAATATACTTAAAAAGGTTAAGAGTAAGCAATAACGCTTAGAACATCACTTGAAAAAACGATGATTAATTCAGAGTTGGAAGATAAGGAAGGACACATGATATAAAGGGTTAGGCCTCACGACAGAAATTGCCATGTTTATTCTATGGCGGGACCTATTTTATAATGGCAGAATAGCCATGAAAATTTTTTTGTTGTTGAGACAACGCCAAGCAGTTATTATTTAAGATCGAAAATAATCTACTTCCAACCGTCTGTAAATAAACTACCCAAGTATGTTGGGAATTGTGTGAGACTTTAAGAATTAATCACACAAGGAAAATGTATAATAAATATCTATACAACGTATTCTTGTATATAAAAAAAATTGAAACGTTTAATGCAAGGAGTTTAGATGTGTTGTAACAAATCGCATAAATAACGAATAAGGAAACAGAGGGTGACACCAATACATGATACTTGATGGCTTTGTGGTGTGAAGAAAGTCTACATCTGATAGACAACACAAAGTACGGGGGCATTGTTGTAATCCGTGATCCACAGTCCTAGTCAACATGTCACGCGATGATGATTATTAAGACAAGCGAAACGTCGTTATAGTACTTCGCTGGCAAACGCACAAGAAATGGTTGATGCAAGAATTCCTAGTTGAAATGTTTTTGATTTGCATAATAAAAAGCCAATATTAATGAGAAGAGAACAACTGGAATATATTGTAACAACTGGAAAAAATTGAGGGACGAAGAGATAGAGGGAAGCAAAGAGAGAAAATACCAGACAGCTTAAGAGAATGGCTTGGCAGAAGGTCAACAACAGAAATGATAAAGAACTGTCGAGATCGAAAGTTGTGGAGAGACATGATTACCTACGCCAGTAGGCCCGGTACATGATGATGATGAATAAAAAACCGCGGGCCAAATAAAGTGAAGTGATGGATTACAGAGGACCCGGTGAATTAGCTGCGTGAAACAGCTTATTTTATAAAATGCTCCAGGCCACATAATACGTAACCGTCGGCGAGATAGAGACGGCCTAACCGGGTAAATGAGATTCTTCAGCCTTGTATGGAAGGCAGTTTACCTAGAATAGATATGGAAAGCCTTACATGAACTAAGGGTAATATAAATAAAAAAAAATATGGAGGCTGGAGATAGCCAGATAACAATCACTTATTGAAGCCCTTGTAAAAATAAATTACTTAATTTGTTAGCACAATTTACTGTAATATGGAAATAATATTTATAGACAGTGATGGATGGATGGATTAATAGGTGGGTGGGTTTGCGATGTTAGGTTGGTGGTTGGTGGGTGAGATGGAGGGAGAAAGAGAAGAATTGATCAATGAATTATATAAGAATACTTATCACTTTACTGTGAGAGTTGTGCTGGAACTTCCAGCTTAGCCTGTACAAGTCTAGTGATTTTTGAATAACTGCAAAATCTTTGAAACGTTCAATGAACTGTCAGATTATTATTAGCGACATCCGCATAGCTGGTGAAATTACCAAGAATTTGTTTCTGCTCTCCAGCCTTACACATACACTTTCCTTGAAGTATATCATCTTCTACGGTTTCAGTTTTTTAAAAATGGAAATCAGTGTACATGTCCGTAACATGTGTGTTTCAGTTGTCCTTTTGTCTGTAACTTAATATTATTCAAATGGTGAGTAATAACAACTAAGAACACGAGCTGACAGATCAACAGATAGTTTGATAATTCTTTGACCGGGCTCTCCTTATGTCCATGAAAATTAGGCTTTAACTCCGTCGGTCTTAACATCGTTTTTTTCCTTGACTCAACAAACCTACTTCACGGTAGTACATTATGTACTATTGTATTTTAAAAAAATACCCCCACGGTCGACCCAGCCGTTGGCAGAAATGGGTACCAGGGTATATTATCCTGGGAAGGTGAGGAATGTCGCTTCGCATCTGAGTTTCGATGCTTGAGGCTACACTATACAGAAATATCCGAACATTTCTGGATAGGCGGCCGAGCACATATGGGTATATACTCGCGTGCTAAGACGCCGGTTCAAGTCTCGTACTTTACCTTTACCTTTTACATTATGTAGTCATGCGCGAAACCGATGTCCTGAAGGATTGTTGCAACTGTCGACGGTTGATTTCTCTTATTTTGTGTAAAGTTCATTACCTATACCTCCGTTTTTAGAATGTAAGCGATTTTGAACACTTTGTCACACGCATTATCTTGATGAAAAATACAATGTAAAATGAGACACCAAGGTTATTGAAATGAACAATACAATGTAAAAATGAGACACCAAGGTTACTTAAATGAACAATACACTATAAAAATGAGACGCCAAGGTTATTTAAATGAACAATACAATGTAAAATAAGACACCAAGGTTATTGAAACGAACAATACAATGTAAAAATGAGACACCAATGTTATTGAAATGAGCAATACAATGTAAAAATGAGACACCAAGGTTACTTAAATGAACAATACAATGTAAAAATGAGACACCAAGGTTACTTAAAATCAGAAATAACAAGTGGGCTTTTGTTTTGCCAAGAAATGCCAAAAATTCAGTAGCGGGTGTTTCGGCTGTTGTCACTCCACAAGACTTGTTCCAACTTAATCCGAAATATTTAAAAACGAGATTTAACACTTTGAAAATGTCCTCGTCAGCATGGTGTCCTTCAGCACTAATGGGTACTGCATAATGTGGAAGAATTTGTCACTGGTCCTAAACAACATAACTGCTCTGTCATATCCCTAGACTGACTCATCTAAGGTAACGGAGATGCTAGGAATTCTAAGTAAGACACGCTCCTGTAATTTGAATTTTACATACTTTGCCATATCATTTATGTGCCTTCCGGCAGTTTTCCGTGATAAACTTACTTGGTGAAACAAATCTTGTAAAATCGATAAACCATTTAACTACACATTTAAAACAATTTCACAAATTCATCGTTGAAAAAAAAATGTTTCCAAGCTTTTGGCATTTTTTTTTTTTCAATCTGAACATTAATTTGCATTGAAATTACACACTGCTAACCTTCCAACATTTATGTAAATGTGAAAATTTATCCTGCCTCCCTTGTCCTTCTAGTGAACTGTACTTTTCATGTTTGGTTTGATGGTGTTTCAGGTTATATTCTTTAAGAGTAGACACTTTAATTACATGTTAAACGCGTTATAAACATATTAACAGGTTATCGCGATAAAGAATAGAGAAATAATTCGAAGTGTACCTTAATTAGAGATAAGACCAACATTATGAGAATTAATGCAGTTGGCAATAACCAAATAAAACTAGGAGAAATACCTCTACTAGACGTAAAATCTTACATATATCTGGGCAGTAATATAGATAAAGAGGGAGGAACAGAAAATGATACCAAAATAAGGATATCAAAAGCAAGAGGAGCTTTCATTGCACTGGGAAACATATGGAAATCCAAAGAAATTAGGCTAAATACAAAAATAAAAATTTTCAACTCAAATGTTAAGTCGGTCCTATTATGGCTGTGAAACATGGAGAATAACAAAACTGACAATCATGAAGGTACAGACTTTCATTAATGGATGCTTGCGCAGAATAAATGGATGGAAATGGCAGGACAAAGTCACTAACGTGGAATTATGGAAATGTACCGGTCAAATACCAGTGGATAAAGAGATACAGCGAAGACGAGGGCGATGGATAGGACACACACTACGGAAGCAAAATTAGAGTATTACACAACAGGCCCTTTTTTGGAATCCCCAGGGGAAAAGACAAAGAGGAAGACCAAGGAATTCTTGGAGAAGACAGATCGAAGCAGAGATGAAGATGATGGGGAAGACATGGAATGATCTTAAAAGAATTGAAAAAAACAGAACGACTTGGAAAGTGTTTGTTGAAGACCTATGCTCCACTGGGAGCTAAAAGGTAGAAGAAGTACCTTAATTGGAAAGTACGAAATTTTTTTTCCCCTTATTTCCGTAAAAGAAATGTTGACTTTTTGCAATTTATTAAAATGCCGGAATCTGTGGTACTTTTCAAACATTTTCGTGGGTAGGTCTGAGTTGCCTGTCAAGCGGGTTCTGACCCACGAGCAGAGGATGCCAACCCCTGATAGAAAACTTTTTGAAACCCCTGTTACCTTTCGGCTATACCGACACGCGGGAAAGGCTTTGGGAGTACATCCTGAGATATAACGATTTAAACAAAAAAAGAGAATAAAAAAAGTGGTATGGCAACAGCTTTACGTGGTATTTAACAAAACAAAAGTCGATGTTTCGGGAAATAGGCCTTCAGCTGGAACAACAAACAACAACACAAAAATATATAAGGATATGTACAGAATCTAATTACATGGCAATAATATGCTATATACTCGAGAAAGGAATAAAAAAGGTCACTACCCTGTTTTCCAGAGCGTGGTCAGCTTCTGAATGAACTAAAATTAGGCAGAATGACCAGCTATATATATCTCACTGACCAGACATTCAGGTGGGAGTACGGAAGGGTTCTAAATATATGGGCAGGTGGGTACAAGATACGTATAAACTGTGTGTATCTAACTGTGTGTGTGTGCAACGAACATATGTAAAAAAAAAAAAAAAGCATGTGTACCTAACCATAAATGCGCGCAGGGATAAATCCGTATATATTACCACAAAGCACACAAAAGAAAACCCGATGTCTAAATGTGCCAATGCATATGCAGATAAATATACATACATGAATTGGTTCGGTAGCGCATGGCGGTAAAAAAATGTGTGGTAGGTGTCCTGTGTATGAGAGCGGTATGTTCATGCCATGGGGACACAGCGAACCCAACTGGGCAATGGGGCGATTCTCAAGGGCGAACCGGATGCGATTGCTGGAGTGACACGAGACAATTCCGGTAATTTGCATGTTCAGGTTTACCACTATGGCCGGGGGAGTTGAAATGGGCAGACACCGGGCTGGCCTGTCTTTTGCTCCAAAGATGCTCACAAAATCTATTACTCAAGCGTCGTCCAGACTCACCCACATACGTCATCTGGCAATGTTTACATATTATTGCGTAGATGATATTCCGTGACACAAAAGTAAACCCTTCCTTGATCTCGAATAGCCTATTAGGGAACAAGACCGAATCGGCGCAGAGCACGTAGTCACAAGTTCTGCAAACTCGACGTCCACAGCAGACAGTACCAATGTGTACGTGGTTTGAGCGGGGGAGGTGGCTCGTGACAAGAATGTCTCTCTGACTCCTGTCGCGTTTGAAGGCTACTAAAGGAGGATCACTGAAAAGTACGTGGGTAGTGGGATCAGAGTGGAGAATGGAGTGGTACCGGTTAAGGATTCTCACCGCAGCCAAGTTGTGAGGATGGTAGGTGAGAGTAAATATGGTTCTATCAGAGGAACGGCTGGTGGATGGGATGAGTGCCATAGGACGAGAAATATCGAGAGCTCGCTGGAAGGCAGATTGAAGAACCGAGTCGGGATAGAGACGACGCCTAAAGAAACTTCAAGTGGGCCTGTTAGAGAAAATCTTGATCATCCTGGCAGATACGACGAAGTCGTAATAATTGAGAATATGGAATTGAATCTCTGCAGTGAGATGGATGAGACGAGGTGTAAAGAAGATAACAGTGGGCGTCTTTGTGTTTATATAAGACGGAAGTTTGTGGAGGCTGGAGGTACCAAAGGAGACGATCAGATCAAGAAAGGTGACGGACGAGGTAGAGATATGTGCTATAATTTGGATGGATTTATGAAAGTTGCCAATATAGTCGATGGACCTGGAGATGTCATCTTCCGGCAAATCAGTCAGTCCAAAATCGTCGTCGATGTACCGGGGTTTTTAAGAGGAAGGGGGCCATGGTACGAGTTCAGTATTTGATGTTCAAGGTAACCCATGAACAGGCAAGCATAGCTAGGACCCTTCTTGGTTCCCATAGCTACACCACTGACTTGGTCATAGAACTGACAAACCGACCATTGAATTTGAAAGTATTGAGGTTGAGAACAAGTTCAGTGAGGCGGAGAAGAGTAGAAGTATCCACAGATGGATGTATTCTTTGGTCGAGAAATAATTGAAGAGCTATTAGGTCATCAGCATGAGGGATAGAGGTATACAGAGAGCATACGTCGGGGACAAAAAGTCATTACGAGCGTTCTGGGTAAGGGAAAAGGAAGAGAATATAGTGAGGCCATGACTCGTGTCCTTGACTTAGGTGGGAAGAGAAATATTGGTGCCTTTACTCCTGAGATATAATCAGGGAACAAAAGTCCAGAAGGCTATCGGCCATTATATTAAATGTCTCTCTTGCAATTTACTCGACGCTGCTGGCCCTCAAGTTATGTTGGCCTAGTAGTTTCTTTGGATTACTTCGAACTGTCATGAACTGTGACTGGATATCACAATGGTCAGGTGGACAGAAGAGAGCAGTAGCCTCAGACACAGTCCACTAAGTCTATACCACTACTACCGCTGGCAAAGGTATGATTTTTAAAATGATTTCTTCAGAATTTCTTGGACTAAACCAATTTCTTGATGTAATGAATTCCTGGTCTCCCCCAATTTCAATATTTTAAAACAATGTTGACGTCAACCATAGCAGTTTGTTTCAATCTTTTTCTGTCTCTCTTTCTCTTCCTCTCCCCACCTTTTGTTTAGACGTATCCATCATTCCTCTCTTTCTCTCATCTCTCTATCATCATCTCCCCACCCTTTGCTTAGACGTATCCACCATTCTTCTCTTTCTGTCTCGTCCTCTCACCACCCTTTGTTTAGACGTATCCACCATTCCACTCTTTCTGTCTCTCTCTTCCCCTCTACACCATTTGTTTAGACGTATCCACCATTCCTCTCTTTCTGTATCTCTCTTCCCTCCACACCCTTTGTTTAGACGTATCCACCATTCCTCTCTTTCTGTCTCTTCCTCTCTACACCCTTTGTTTAGACGTATACACCATTCCTCTCTTTCTGTCTCTCTCTCTCTCTTCCCCTCCACACCCTTTGTTTAGACGTATCCATCATTCCTCTCTTTCTGTCTCTCTTCCCCTCCACACACTTTGTTTAGAAGTATCCATCATTTCTCTCTTTCTGTCTCTCTCTTCCCCTCCACACCCTTTGTTTAGAAGTATCCATCATTCCTCTCTCTTCCTCCCCTCACCCTTTGTTTAGACGTATCCATCATTCCTCTCTTTCTGTCTCTCTCTTCCCCTCCACACACTTTGTTTAGAAGTATCCTTCATTTCTCTTTTTCTGTCTCTCTCTTCCCCTCCACATCCTTTGTTTAGAAGTATCCATCATTCCTCTCTCTTCCTCCCCTCACCCTTTGTTAAGACGTATCCACCATTCCTCTCTTTCTGTCTCTCTCTTCCCCTCCACACCCTTTGTTTAGAAGTATCCACCATTCCTCTCTTTCTGTCTCTCACTTCCCCTCCATACCCTTTGTTTAGACGTATCCACCATTCCTCTCTCTTCCTCCCCTCACCCTTTGTTTAGAAGTATCCATCATTCCTCTCTTTCTGTCTCTCTCTTCCCCTCCACACCCTTTGTTTAGACGTATACATCATTCCTCTCTTTCTGTCTCTCACTTCCCCTCCATACCCTTTGTTTAGACGTATCCACCATTCCTCTCTTTTTGTCTTTCTCTTCCCTCCACACCTTTGTTTAGACGTATCCACCATTCCTCTCTTTCTGTCTCTCTCTTCCCCTCAACACCCTTTGTTTGAGAGTATCCATAATTCCTCTCTCTTCCTCCCCTCACCCTTTGTTTAGACGTATCTACCATTCCTCTATTTCTCTCCCTCTCTATCTTCCCCTCTACACCCTTTGTTTAGACGTATCCATCATTCCTCTCTCTCTCTCTCTCTTCCCTTCCCCACCCTTTGTTTAGAAGTATCCATCATTCCTCTCTCTCCCCTCCCCACCCTTTGTTTAGAAGTATCCATCATACCTCTCTCTCTCTCTTCCCCTCCCCACCCTTTGTTTAGAAGTATCCATCATACCTCTGTCTCTCTTCCCCTCCACACCCTTTGTTTAGACGTATCCACCATTCCTCCCTTTCTGTCTCTCTCTTCCCCTCCACACCCTTTGTTTAGACGTATCCACCATTCCTCTCTTTCTGTCTCTCTTCCCCTCTACACCCTTTGTTTAGAAGTATCCATCATTCCTCTCTCTTCCTCCCCTCACCCTTTGTTTAGACGTATCTACCATTCCTCTATTTCTCTCCCTCTGTATCTTCCCTCCTCACCCTTTGTTTAGACGTATCCATCATTCCTCTCTTTCTCTCTCTCTTCCTCTCCCCACCCTTTCTTTAGAAGTATCCATCATTCCTCTCTTTCTGTCTCTCTCTTCCCTCCCCACCCTTTGTTTAGACGTATCCATCATTCCTCTCTCTCTTCCCCTCCCCACCTTTGTTTAGAAGTATCCATCATTCCTCTCTCTCTCTCTTCCCCTCCCCACCCTTTGTTTAGAAGTATCCATCATTCCTCTATCTCTCTCTTCCCCTCCCCACCCTTTGTTTAGAAGTATCCATCATTCCTCTATCTCCCCCTCCCCACCCTTTGTTTAGACGTATCCATCATACCTCTCTCTCTCTCTTTCCCTCTCCACCCTTTGTTTAGACGTATCCATCATTCCTCTCTCTCTCTCTCTTCCCTTCCCCACCCTTTGTTTAGAAGTATCCATCATTCCTCTCTCTCCCCTCCCCACCCTTTGTTTAGAAGTATCAATAATACCTCTCTCTCTCTTCCCCTCCCCACCCTTTGTTTAGTAGTATCCATCATACCTCTCTCTCTCTCCCCTCCCCACCCTTTGCTTAGAAGTATCTATCATTCCTATCTCTCTCTCTTCCCCTCCCCACCCTTTGTTTAGAAGTATCCATCATACCTCTCTCTCTCTCCCCCTCCCCACCCTTTGTTTAGAAGTATCCATCATACCTCTCTCTCTCTCTTCCCCTCCCCACCCTTTGTTTAGAAGTATCCATCATACCTCTCTCTCTTCCCTCCCCACCCTTTGTTTAGAAGTATCCATCATTTCCTCTCTCTCCCCCCTCCCCACCCTTTGTTTAGAAGTATCCATCATTCCTCTATCTCTCTCTTTCCCTTCCTACCCTTTGTTTAGAAGTATCCATCTTTCCTCTCTCTCTCTCTTCCCCTCCCCACCCTTTGTTTAGAAGTATCCATCATTCCCCCCCCCTCTCTCTCTCTCTTCCCCTCCCCACCATTTGTTTAGACGTATCCATAATTTATCTCTTTCTCTCTCTCACTCTTCCCATCCCCACCCTTTGTTTAGACGTATCCATCATTCCTCTCTCTCTCTCTCTCTCTCTTCCCTCCCCACCCTTTGTTTAGAAGTATCCATCATTCCTCTCTTTCTCTCTCTCTCTCTCTCTCTTCCTTCCCCACCCTTTGTTTAGAAGTATCCATCATTCCCCCCTCTCTCTCTCTTCCCCTCTACACCCTTTGTTTAGAAGTATCCATCATTCCTCTCTCTTCCTCCCCTCACCCTTTGTTTAGACGTATCTACCATTCCTCTATTTCTCTCCCTCTGTATCTTCCCCTCCTCACCCTTTGTTTAGACGTATCCATCATTCCTCTCTCTCTCTCTCTCTCTTCCCTCCCCACCCTTTGTTTAGAAGTATCCATCATTCCTCTCTTCTCTCTCTCTCTCTCTCTCTTCCCTCCCCACCCTTTGTTTAGAAGTATCATCATTCCCCCCTCTCTCTCTCTCCCCTCCCCACCCTTTGTTTAGAAGTATTCATCATTCCTCTCTCTCTCTCTTCCCTCCCCACCCTTTGTTTAGAAGTATCCATCATTCCTCTATCTCTCTCTTCCCTCCCCACTCTTTGTTTAGAAGTATCCATCATTCCTCTATCTCCCCCCTTCCCACCTTTGTTAGAAGTATCCATCAACCTCTCTCTCTCTCTTCCCCCTCCCACTTTTTGTTTAGACGTATCCATCATTCCTCTCTCTCTCTCTTTCTCTCTTCCCTTCCCCACCCTTTGTTTAGAAGTATCCACCATTCCTCTCTCTCCCCTCCCACCCTTTGTTTAGAAGTATCCATCATACCTCTCTCTCTCTTCCCCTCCCCACCCTTTGTTTAGAAGTATCCATCATACCTCTCTCTCTCTTCCCCTCCCCACCCTTTGTTTATAAGTATCCATCATCCTATCTCTCTCTTTCCCCTCCCCACCCTTTGTTTAGAAGTATCCATCATACCTCTCTCTCTCCCCTCCCCACCCTTTGTTTATAAGTATCCATCATTCCTCTCTCTCCCTCCCACCCTTTGTTTAGAAGTATCCATCATTCCTCTCTCTCTCTCTTCCCCTCCCCACCCTTTGTCAGAAGTATCTATCATTCCTCTATCTCTCTCTTCCCTTCCTACCCTAAGTTTAGAAGTATCCATCATTCCTCTCTCTCTCTCTCTTCCCCTCCCGACCCTTTGTTTAGAAGTATCCATCATTCCTCTATTTCTCTCTTTCCCTTCCTACCCTTTGTTTAGAAGTATCCATCTTTCCTCTCTCTCTCTCTCTCTCTTCCCCTCCCCACCCTTTGTTTAGAAGTATCCATCATTCCTCAATCTCTCTCTTCCCCTTCCTACCCTTTGTTTAGAAGTATCCATCTTTCCTCTCTCTCTCTCTCTCTTCCCCTCCCCACCATTTGTTTAGACGTATCCATCATTCTCTCTTTCTCTCTCACTCTTCCCATCCCACCCTTTCTTTAGACGTATCCATCATTCCTCTCTCTCTCTCTTTCCTCCCCACCTTTGTTTAGAAGTATCCATCATTCCTCTCTTTCTCTCTCTCTCTCTTCCCTTCCCCACCCTTTGTTTTGAAGTATCCATCATTCCTCTCTTCTCTCTCTCTTCCCCTCCCCACCCTTTGTTTAGAAGTATCCATCATTCCTCTCTTTCTCTCTCTCTCTCTCTCTCTCTCTCTTCCTCCCCACCATTTGTTTAGACGTATCCATCATTCCTCTATATCTCTCTTTCCCTCCCCACCCTTTGTTTAGAAGTATCCATCATTCCTCTCTTTCTCTCTCTCTCTCTCTCTCTCTTTCCTCCCCACCCTTTGTTTAGACGTATCCATCATTCCTCTATATCTCTCTTCCCCTCCCCACCCTTTGTTTAGACGTATCCATCATTCCTCTCTTTCTCTCTCTCTCTCTCTCTCTCTCTCTCCTCTCTTCCCTACCACACCCTTTGTTTAGAAGTATCCATCATTCCTCTGTCTCTCTCTCTCTTCCTCTCTCCTCCCTTTGTTTAAACGTATTATTCCTCTCGAGTCTCTATTCTTCTGTCTCTTGTTACAAATGCGTTAAGCGCGGTTTAGTGATGGAAAAATTGGCTGTGAAACTAAATATGCTCGATTCACACTATGTCAGACGGCTGTTTGTCTTAGTGACATAGCTTCAAATTCGTTTCTGTCAGGGAATAGCATTAAAAACTAATGTGAACATTTTCTGTCTATAAAATTTAACAGAATCTTGAAAACAGTGCATTTCTGGAAATAATTCGAATATACAATATATATAGTAATTCCTCAAATTGCTTTTTTTCTCCATTTTTTTTTTCTCTGATAATATTCGTGTTTTTTTCTCTCCCTAATTTTATTCTCATAATTTTCAACAGTAGGAGATTTTAAAATTCTCATTTTGAAATTAATTTTTTGTGCATTTAACCTTCCCGTTTTATTCTCCATAATTTATAAAATGTAAGTGGTATAAATCTTTCAAACGACACATGTAAGGCCATCCCTTGTCTTGCTGGTTTATTAATTGTCCATGATCCGCTTTAGACAGTGTCAGCATTATGTTGCATTAAAGGATTCCTTGATTTATTACATTTGGCCGTATTTTTATTGCTGGAGATTTTACTTACTTCGGGCGTTTATTTGAGAAGACATATGTAGTAGCTATTAAACTACGTAGGTATTAGCTTTAAATTATGTACTATTCAATTTATATAGCATTTTAAACTTGTAAAACACGACGGTAAATGACAAATATAATACAGTGTTGAGCCTTCTAACACCAATTGACCAAATCAATGTATGAATTATTTAAATAATGTATTTATTATTAAATGTATGGTAATGTGTGTTGACTGAATTAATATTTCTAGCAGAGAGATACGCGCATGTTTAATCATGGCGTTGCGCTTGACAGGTTTTACTGAATACATATCGTGTACTGATCGTAATGCATGCATATTTTATTAGATTTTTTTTCGTTAACAAAAATAAAAGAAAAAGGAAAATAATAGTATTACAGTTAGGTTTCGTTACAGTAGTCACTTCAAATGGTGTGTACTGTTCTTTTGCAAGGTAATAAGTACTTTTGAAAAGCTTATTTATAATAATTCATTAAAATTTTTGGATATTTTCTTTCTTTCTTTTTAATATTTTCTGACACTCTTGTACTCAGTTTCTCTAACTATTTCTTTTATCCTTCTCTTTCTCTCCGGCCCACTCTCTCCCATTCGTCAAGCTCGCTCTAGTGAACCTTTCACATATTCTCTCCTGTGCTGTGCATGTTTAGTGTCCATACTAGTGCTGCTGACAAAATAACCCTTGATCAGAACAATGGTCTCCACCCGCCGACGTCTGAATTGTTTCAAGACAGGCTGTCCAATCACTGTCTTTATCAGTTGCATTGATTGCCTATTCCAAAGAAACCTTTTTTTCCCGGAGTGATAAGATGGGCATTGTTCTTTGAATTGGACGATTTAGAATTCGCAGACAGATAGCAATGTATACAAATTAGTTACTACCAATATGTCAGAAAGAAAAAAAAATGCACAGATGGAATCCATTTGAATGAGTTCTGTTCTCTCACATTTTTTCAAGTCACTAAGCAAAACTTTAAATCCTTTGAGCAAAATATTTTCAGTTCAAAGCAAACGGTGGCAATAATAATCTTCTTCTATCATTTGTTCTTTTTCTTCTGCATTAACTTTTAAACGTCGTGGGGAGATTTTTTGCTTTTTGCTCTTCTGTTGGCCTCTCCTGCTGATATGTTTCCTGGTGTTTCTAATATTTCATCAGTCCATTTTTATCGTGGTCGACCCTTGGATCTAGTGCTCTCGTATCATTTGTTGGAGGTTTTGCCTTATTGTATTTTGATTTTCTGTCTTATCGCTTGGCCAAACCAATTTATATGTTGTTTTAAAAAAATATATTTTCAGTGGCAGAAATTATTCCTAGCGTTCTTCTTAACTCTTCACTTCTAATCTTATCTCTCAGACTGTATCTGTCATGTGTCTGACACATTTAATTTTAGTAGAGCTTATTTGTTCTTAGGGAGCCGCGATAGCTCAGTGGTAAGTGAACTGGACTACCACGGACAAGGGGTAGGGTTCGATCCCAACCGACGGCTTCCGGGTTCACCCAGCCTTAAATGGGTACCTGATTTTTTCTGGGAAAGTAAAGCAGCACGGGCGTAATACCGACCACATTACCCCAAAAAATCATGTGCTGAAGGTCTGTAAAATATAGGGTCACTAACACCATATTTCCTATACGCCACTTGGCGTGACGGGGGGTACTTTACTTTACTTTATTTGTTCTTGGGTCTAGCTTCCAAGTTTGGAAGCTCACTGGACTCACCCAAAGCTAGTGACGGCTGACGTCATTGTACCCACAACCGCACTGTTTGAAAAGTGTTCCTTATTGCAGTTTCCTCATATTCAAGTCCGGCTTGCTGCTAGAGCTACCGAGTTTAGTGTTCTGCACACACCCTGAGCAGTGTATTCCATCTGGATCGTGTTTTGATATTCCGATTTTTTACGATGATTGATGATATCGTATGACAAAGAACGTTTTTTTTCTGAATTCAATTTCGGTGCGGTTACGCCTTATGTCTTTTGACGTGTGCTGGAGCTGCTATGATGGGGACTGCAGCTGCCTTTCTCTGTTTGGATCCTTCATTGTGATTAGATATTAATTCGGATGATTCCAATGGCACGGGCGGTTGAGCAATTGTGGATTTTAATTCGTTTGCAGTGATACCGGGGCCTTCGACTAACTACAATAGTCACAACTAATTAACCGAATTAACGATGTATAATAACAATGTACCTTAAGTGAATCTTCATGAATCTTAATGCTGGGGAACGAAAGTGGAAGAAACAGCAAACCGTTGTCCACATTAACACGTCTTGGCGAACATTCATGGCACATTTTAATATTATAAAACCGGAGTCACGGATTGCTGAACAGGTGTGTCCAAGACTAAAAAAATGATAGCAGTAATATGAGTATTAATGGGCAGAAGCTAGAGCTGGATAGGCTACGTAGATAAACGAGATTCATAAAACATGAACAAAACTAATATACAGTAAGACAATGTCGCTTAATACAGTGACAGTAAGTTGCAAATTCACTCCTTTTGACTTTGTGGAAAAAAAATTGCCAGTCATTGAAATCACAAATGTGAAGATTTTTGTTCTTCTAAGAATACAGTCTTATTGAGTGTTATAGTTTTCTTTCTTTCTTCTTTCTTTCTTTCTTTTCTTCTTTCTTTCTTTCTTTCTTTCTTTCTTTCTTTCTTTCTTTCTTTCTTTTCTTTCTTTCTTTCTTTCTTTCTTTCTTTCTTTCTTTCTTTCTTTCTTTCTTTCTTTCTTTCTATCCTCCTAAACCCCCCCCCCACCCTTTTCGTTCCTGCCTGCCTCCCATCCATTCTTTCTTCATCCCTTCCTTGTTACACGAACCATATGCCTTATCTTTCAAATACCTCATGTTAAACTTCAAGAACCAGACGATGCTGTATTTAATTACCGATATTCTTGCATGTATTTTGTCATAGTTAATATGTCGATGAGCTTCAAGTTTTATATTTTTTTTAGTTTCTTTTATGTTAGAGGATGGAATTTTAAATTAAAACATTTAAGATGGGAAAGTGCAAGAGAATATATTATGATGTTATGTTGGATAAAATGTTGGGGCAGAACATATTTGCTTAAATTAACATTGTATCTTGATAATGTAAATACCAATATAACCTACAGTGCTGTCCTATGAAAGTATATTGAATAGTTTATTTTGTGTTATTAATTAAGACTTACTTTGTTTCACGTCTATGGCATTTCAACTATATTTCCTCATCTATTCCGTTTCTGGGGTCTGTGGGGAGAAATAATAAGACCACAGAATAAGTGCCGCTTGTCCAATGTGGTCGACACTGTTTGGGTCAGTTTTTTTTTCTATTTTCATTTTAGCGGCGAGAGGGGAAAAAGCATGAGTATTCAGGCGAGTGCTTCATTCAGTGGCGAGAAATTTAAAAAAAAACTATAAGGAAAAAAAAATTGTAAAGAATAAAAAAAACGGTATGATTAAAGCTTCACGTAACCAGTGGACAGCACAAACCAGAACGATGTTTCGGCGCAGTAGGCCTTCAACTGGAATAAACATACAACTTTACGTGTTCCAGTTGAAGGCCTACTGCACCGAAACGTTCTAGTTTGCATTGTTTACTTGTTACGTGAAACTTTAAACATACCGTTTTTTTTCCATTTTTAATATATATATTTAAAAAAAATTTCTCCTCACATTTTAGCTTCGCTGCAGCTTCGCATTTTGATGCATTTATGTGCATTTCTTTGCATTGATCCTGCTTCATTCAATGAATGTGCGTGATGTTCGTTGTGTATGTCTAATATTTGATTTACTGTAGCATTTTCTCTGGAAAATATAAAACATAACTTCAAAAGATGGACACGCCATTCTATGACAATCTGCACTATCAAAGCAAGATCACGAATGGTGCTCCATGGCGACCAACCTTCGATGCGAAGACGGTACTCAATGATGATGTTATATTTAAATTTACAGATGAATCACTGGCTGGGTGTATCTTGTACTCTCTTGTAGGTCAGTAACGGAACACTGTTTGTGTGTTCCGTGGAAATATTCATCGGTTTCTACTGTCCTCAACCATACCGATCTTAGTCTACCTCTTTTTCGCCTCTCCTCCCGAACCATTGCATGGCAGTTCTTGTATAATGTTTCTAATATCTTACAAGCATGTGGTCTCCTTTCCAGCTCTATCATATATCTGTTATAATTCTGTGTCCTATCACGCAAATGATCGCCCTTCGTGAGCAATTATTAAATGATGATTCCGGCCAGTGTAATAAAATAAATAATAATATAAATACTGTAATACAAACAAATAGAAACATTATAATAATCCTTCATTATCATTAATAGATAATATAACACTTGGTGCGTGAAAGTACCGTCATCTGAGTTTTGATTTTAAAAATAATGTCAGCAAATTTTTAGAATTAATTCTAAACTGACAACAAAAAACATTGCTGTGTTGGGTTTTCTTATTCTTATATAATTTATATCGTTTTGTTTTTAAATGCTGTACAATTATATTTGCACATTGTTGAGCTGCCTTCACCTTCAAAATGTTATAAATTTCTTGTCCAGACGCGAATAAGCTCCAAGCTAATTATTTGAACAGCTAATTAATATATGATTTTCATTAATTCATTTGTTCAGTACACTTTGCCATTGTAAAATGATAGTTGGCATCAATAATAGAAAATATATTCTCAGTTTAGTGCAATTTTTGTTTAAGGGGAGTTAATCATAAAGTTTTTCCTAGTTCCTAAAGTTAACTGCTTTATCTCCCTTGCTCTAATGCCGGGATCTGATTTTACAACTTATTATTTATTTAGAATATTACTAAGAATCATCATGAGACGTGTAAGGAACAAAATAAAATAAAAAATAAGTGAGGAACAATGTGGATTGTGGAAGGAAAGAGCACCAATAATGAAATATACATCTTAAGAACATTGATAGAAAGATCTATAGAGGTAAAGAAAGATCTATATATGTGCTTTATAGACTACACGAAAGCATTTGACAAAGTAAAGCACGTGGAAATAATAAATATGCTGGAGAAATTAAACATTGTTGGCAAGGATCTGCGAATCATAAAAAAAAAACATGTACTGGCAACAAACAGCAGCTATACGAATTAACAACCAAAAAGGACAATTTCAATTTATAAAACAAAGAGTCAGACAACGCTGTGTTCTGTCGCCGGATTTGTTTTCACTTTACAGCGAACATATTATGAGATTAATAGTAGACAAAAAAAAGAGATTGAAGTCAACCATCACAACATAAATAATTTACGATGTGCGGATGGCACAGTCTTAATAGTAGAGACAGAGAATGAGCTACAAGAAATGATACATATAATAAGTAAAAGAAAGCAACAAGAAAGGTCTCAGTCTGAATAGTAAGAAAACAGAAGTAATGGTTATATCGAAGAAACAATCACCACCATGCAGCATACAAATAAACAAGACAAATTTGAAACAAGTGCAACGTTGAAATACTTGGGCACAGTGATAACATCAGATGGAAGATGCAACACAGAAATAAAAAGCAGAATAGCTCAGAAAATGAAAAAAAATCTTATGCAACAATTCTATGTCAATAGAAATGAAAAAGAGAGTTCATCGATGCTATATAGAACCAATTCTGACCTATGGAAGCGAATCATGGACAATAGACAAACAAATGAAAAGACGATTAGAGGCCACAGAGATGGAATTTGTCAGAAGAATGTTGAAAGTTTCCTGGACAGCTAAAAAGACCATGAGAAAGTTCTCAAAGAGGCCAACACAAAAAGGGAGCTCTTAAAAAACATCAGAAAGAAGCAATCAACATTTTTTGGGCACATCATGAGAAGAGGAAAGTTGGAATACTTGGTTACAACTGCAAAATAAAAGGAAAGAGAGATCGCGGACGACAAAGCCCGAAAATACTGGATAGCTTGGTGTTATGGCATGGAAAACAGTCAACAACAGAACTCATACGATGCACTGTGGATAGAAGATACGGGAAGGACATGATCGCCAACGCCACCGGTACGTGATGATTTATTTAGAACTGATCCGTAGCTGGTCATTTCATTCCAGCATTTGCGGGTAATGTCTCACTCGTTGTCGTAGGTTCGACAGTGATTGACATAATTCAGAATTGTTGAAATCTCTAGACTCTATCATTATGGTTATCATCATCATCATGTGCCATACTGGTTGACGTAGGCGATCATGTCCTTCCACAATCTTCTATCTACAGTGCATTATGGTTGTACACTACCTAATTCATATTACTTATAAACAATTCCAGGTTTGTGTAATCTGTGCTGTCTGAACTGATTTTGTCAGCACGTACATTTGTCAGTACCCTCTGTATCAGCATGTCACTGTCGGTGCATTAGCATGGAAATGTCAAGGGAGCGTTAATATTAAACTCATTGAGTCTGCATAACTCATCATTTGTCGCATTATTCTCTAGTTATTGCATTCCATTGGTCATGTCATTATTCATGAAATTATGTACTTTTCTGTATTTTCACAACGACTACTACTCATATCGTCAGCCACTCACTAAAACGGGGTTAAAGGAAGACTCTTTAGTTGTGTTTTACAAGAAAGCTTTGGTATATACACCTTTCGGTCCAACCACCCGACTTCAAAGCGACATTTTTTAGTGCCAGGTTGTCTTCCCACAACTGGCATGTTTGAGCAGTATGTTTCCAGGTCCATCACGGTCAGGTGGGGTAGAATCTTATCAGTTTTAGTTCACTGAACCTGAACATTTGTCGCACTGGGAAACATTTGGAAATCCAAAGAAATTAGGTTAAATACAAAAATAAAAATGTTTAACTCCAATGTAAAGTCAGTTCTATTATATGGCTGTGACGCTAGGAGAATAACGAAAATGACAATCATGAAGATACAGACCTTCATTAATGGATGCTTGCGCAGAATAAAATGATCGAAATGGCAGAACAAAATCATTAACGTAGAATTATGGAAAAATACCAGTCAAATACCGGTGGATAAAGAGATACAACGAAGACGATGACGCTGGATAGGACACACACTGCGGAAGCCAACTGATAGTATTACACGTCATGCCCTTTTCTGGAATCCAAAGGAAAAAGGCAAAGAGGAAGACCAAGATATACCTGGAAAAGACAGGTGGAAGCAGAGATGAAGATGATGGGGAAGACACGGAATGATCTTAAAATAATGGTA
Organism: Megaustenia siamemsis; assembly: GCA_032433765.1. Taxonomy (NCBI): domain Eukaryota; kingdom Metazoa; phylum Mollusca; class Gastropoda; order Stylommatophora; family Ariophantidae; genus Megaustenia; species Megaustenia siamemsis. The sequence continues at coordinate 34,646,739 of JAVIAB010000126.1, forward strand.
AGAAACAGAACGGCTTGAAACGTGTTTGTTGAAGACCTATGCTCCACAGGGAGTTGAAAGGTAGAAGATGAAGAACCTGACGTAAGCAGTTCACTATGAGTCGCTGAACTACTTCCAGCCCAGGCGCTCTTTGATGTCTTGGACATAAATATATGACTTTCATGTTGTGAAAATTTTTTTCACCGATGCACTCAGTAGCGGCAACACTGATAAGCTTCAGCAATAAAGGTTAGGATGAATTAGGAGAAGCGCTCCACAATGTGTGCCAGGTACATCGCTAGACCGGCTGTACGCTAATCTTACGGTCCATTGTTTGATGTGCGACGGGGATAATCTGACGTCTAACTGTGTGTCTATATGTTCGGAATTGGAATCAACAACGATGGCCTAACATCATCAAGCGCTATACATTTAAAAAAAAAATACAACGATCATCATTTTCAAGAGGACGTGAACTTCCGGTATATGGTGGATAGGCGGCGGGAACAATTGAAGGCTATGCATGAAAAGTGTTCCTTGTTGCAGTTTCCTCATATTCCAAGTCCAGCTTGTTGCAGGAGCTACTGAGTTAAGTGCTCTGTGCACACCTTGAGCTGTGTGTCTCATTCGTTTTGATCATGAAACGATATTCCAATTGTTTACGATGAATGATGATATCGTATGACAGGGAACAGTTGGCTATGATCACTTTCTGCGCAGTTTCGCCTTATGTCTTTTGGCGTGTGCTGAGACTGCAACGATGGGGACTACAGTTACCTTTCTTTGTTTGGGAGATGAGATAGTAATTCGGATGATTCCGCTGGCACGGACGGTTGAGCAGTTATGGATTTTAATTCGTTTGCAGTGATACCGGGGCCTTCCATAACCAAATAACCAAATGTGTGCTAGCAATGGGGTAGAAAAAAAAAAAATAAACTGCGATTTAGTTAATTTCTCTCACTGTAATATTCATGTAAATAATGAGGCTGACAAGTTGACAAAGGAAGGTGGAAAACAATCTCAGATACATATATAACTAATGAAGAGCCAAAAATATATCTAAGGAGCACGCACATTAGCAAGTGTAACGCCAAGGGAAAAACGATGCTGACTTACTAATAGAAAGACACAGAAAAAAAAACATAGTCAGAATATTCAAACTCCCTATATGTCGTAACCCATGAAATATCACATTCTGAAACCCCTTTAAATAAAGGTATAGTACGAGACTTAATCGGCGTCTTAGCACGCGAGTTTTCACCCATATGTGCCGGTGGCCTATCCAGAAGTGCTCGGAGACTTCTTGATAGTGTCGCTTCAAGCATCGAAACTCACGGTGTGAGGCGGCATTCCTCACCTTCCAGATTACTACGCTGGTACCTATTTTGCCAGCGGCTGGGTCGACCGCGGGGGTACTTTCTTTCCAGCCACGAGTACAATTCCCACTGCTTCCTGCGGGAATCGAACACGGGTTGACCGAACGTCGGTAGCCGAGTCGAGTGGATTTCGCAACCAGGCTACCGATGCCCTCATACTTATCCCTTTTGATATAAACATTCAATGATTGTGCTTGAGAGCGTCAGTGACGTAGTGAATAAAACACTTGCTTAGTGACAGAGAGAACGTGGGTCATCACAGCTCTCCAGTCAACCCATCTGAATATATAATCTAAGAATGGGTACCTGGGTCACTGAGTTTGGGAAACGTAATGGCAGCGAGGAAGTAAATGACCCCATCACTTGCAAATGATACTCCATAATTTTTAAATAAATATTTCTGTTTTCACTCCCGTACCACATGGTATACAATGTCACGGGACATTACTTACTACTGACCTATCATAGCAGATTTAATACCATGTTTTTAATTCCCGAAGGATAGGAACATCCGAGTAGCGTGACAAAAGTGCTGATAAAATAAGTGTCGATGGATCATATGCTACAGACGTGCGTCGTATACTGTGAAGATAGAAAACTCACATGATTATGATCAACACCATTTCAGTATAATCTCTATGGTAATGTTACTCATCATCATCATCGAGTGCCATCTCCGCAACGTAGGTTGGCTACCATAGAGCGCCATTCTGCTCTGTCTCTTGCTTTGATGGTGCAGGTTGTCATATGCTGACTTGTCCATCTTTTGATATTAATCATCCATGTTAGTCTTGTTGTGCCTCTGCCTCTTTTACCCTGTATTTTCCCCTCCAAGATTACTTTTAGTAGGCTGTTGTGTTTTTTAAAATGGCCCAAAAAATCGCATTTGTCTTGTTTGAATTGTGCTTAGTAGTTCTCTTTCATTTTTAGTTGTTTTACGACTTCATCGTTTGTTTTCTCTTCCTTCCTTCCAATTCTACCTATTCTTCTATATATCCACATTTCAAAGGCTTCAATTCTCTGTTCTGTTTTCTTGTCTAATGTCCATGTTTCTGCACCATATAGGAATATTGAGAAGATGTAACATTTTGCTATTCTTAGTTTTAGCCCTGGTGTTATTTGTTTTGATGTTAGTACGTTCTTCATGACATTAAAATTACTTTTTGCCATTCCTATTATTTTGTTTATTTCAGTTGTACATTTTCCATCACAGGTATATTATGGCCAAGGTAGTTGTAGTTCTGAACCGTCTGCAGGTATATTCCTTAAATTTTGATATCCACTTGGGGTTTTGAGTATTTTCTTTGTTTGTGATCATTGTTTGAGTCTTTTTGATATTCGTATCTACTCCATATTTTTTGCTTGTCATATTTATTTTATTAAATAATTGTTGTAGATATAATGTTACTAACATTGTTTTAATTACTGCTTTATTTTGAGCTTATTAAAGTTGACGTGTATAAATGTACGCTGAAATAAATCTATCTGTAACGCACAGAAACTATTTCCAGTAGAAAAAAAAATGATATAAATGAGAACTGTCAAACTGGCAAATGTAATTTATTTAACTGCTGCGGTGGAAACAAAAGATTCATACTAAATTCTATTATGTAATTGGACCCAGGAAGTTGCGGGTTTAATAACATGCGTTATAGCAATTTTGAAGTTTGCGAGATTCGTCAACTAGTGAATGCTTGTATAGACCGCGAAAAAAACTGGCAGTGCACGAAAACGGGCCTCATGAATAGCCAGGACCACCAAGACACATCATTTTATGACGTTTTAATTTGACTTAGTATAATGTGAACTATTTTAAATGTTTGTGTTTCATCCGCCGCGCCGTTCTTGACTATGCCTTATGTCTCTCTAAAGTAAACTGGAAAACTCAAGGCTAGTTAATCAGTGATAATGATTTAGTGCAACATCCACCATAAACAGGAATTGTGTACATTCGATAATGCGCTTATACCATTAACATCTTCATGTTTATTCAAATTGAAGAACCATAGTTCTGTCGACTTTGCATGACATGATGTCGTATTATCCAGTTCTGTCCTGCCCTTGATCGACAATAGTGTCACTAACCATGAAGCTTTTCTGTGTCTCAAAACACCATACAACATGTCCCTAAAATTTTATTGATCTTATGTTGTCATTTTGTTTGTGTGGAATGGCTTTTTTTCCCAATGAAATCCTGTTGGGCTTTGTGAACTGTCTTATATGCGTCGCTCCAGTCTTGATGGAAAATGTATTATAGTATGTGTGAATGGGCCATGTTATCAGTTATTGCTGCTTCAATCAAGCAGCCTAGCATCAGCAACCATTTATATTTCGGTTTCAAGTTTGATCCCATGAACTACACACATAGTGCAGTAGTTAACTGTGCAAGGACAGCCCTATCTTTATGTGAGCAGATGGTTTTGAGCTAAATGAGAATGTACATCAAATATTTTCGGCTGTTAAAAATAATTGATATAAATGACAAATGTCAAACTTTGAAATATAGTTTATGAACCTGTCGCGACAGAAACAAAAAACCATCTTAAATTCTATCCAGTAATTGCCTGTCGAGCCAGGAACTTGTAGCTTTATTAACTTGTGTTATTATTCATTCGAAGTTTGCGTGATTCCATTCATTACCAAGTGGATTCTGTTATGGACAACGAAGAAAGCTGCTGTGTTATGTTCTGTCAATGTCGTAAATCCTAGTGCTTCCCCGAGACGCTTGTTTGGTGGTCATAATAATATGAAGAACCAGTTTCCAGTACAACAGAGGTACATCATACATCTGGTAGATTAAAGGAACGGTTTAGCTAGATTCATCCTGGCAACAGTGACGTCATAACAGTTCCCAAAGTGACAATGAGATCAGCTGGAAACAATCTCTGACCTATTGTTTCTTTCCAAATACTTCCACGTGTTACAGTATCTGTATGGCAATGTTTGTTTTAAATTCGAGAGTTACTTTCTCTTGATGAATTCTTGCCGTCTTCCAAGCTAAACGAGCGTCATCAACTTTAGAAATTTGTTGGCCGCGTCCCTTAACTCTCTCAACTCATCTTAAGAAGTTGTTTCCGCCATAACTTAAGACCTACTATGAGAAGCTACACTAAACATATAAAGCAACTTTAGCGAAGTGCTTAGTTCGTTCTCTTATTGATCTGATTGTTCTGGATTCAAATTTTCTTCCGACAGAAACGGCTGCGGGGTTAATCTAATCGCAGAAATTGGTTACTAGATATTCTCTCCGCCGTAGCAGAGCAGCCGCCAACCGAGAAGAATACAGACCACATCATGCTTAAATATGAGCACAAATATCACATTCTCCATTACAAATCAATTCAGAGGAAGAGGTATGTTTACAGCACTCGGAAAAAAAGACAAATAACAACAACAGAAATAAAAAAAAACAAAGAACAGTATATGGACCGAAGCAGGATCGAACCCATACTACTGCGCCTTACCACGAAAAGCCAAACGCTAGGGAACACTGCCACTCAGCGTAACTAAAGTGCCACTGAGTACGGGTTCGATTCTGCTTCGGTCCATATACTGTTCTTTGTTTTTTTTTCTGTTGAAGATTATTTGTCATTTTTTCCCGAGTGCTGTAAACATACCTCTTCCTCTGAATTGATTCGCTGATTTATCGCCTCGGAAGTTTCCCTGTATAATAATATTCATTGATTATTATTTGTCTCCATTCTCCATTACACAGAAACACCTACGTGGGGAGATAAAGTTTGTGGACTTCTGCTCATCTGTTGGCCTCTCTCGCTGTTACTTTTTATGTTTAAAATCATTCCATCAATCCATTTTTTCATGGTCACCTCTTGGGTTTTGTGTTCACGTAGCGTTTGATGATGGCTCTTTATGTTATAATTTGATCTGTCTTATCACATGGTCAAATAATTTTGTCTGTTGTTTCTTTTTGTCTTCACTGACTGTGTTTTTTCCCCTAACTCTTCTTATTCTTCGTTTTTGATCTTATCTCTCAGACCGTTTCCTGTGATTCATCTACCGCGTTTCGTTTTGGCGGTGGTTATTTTTTTAAATTATTGTTCATGAATCTATCGCCTTCTGGGCCTTCAGTATAAAACCCCTCCTCTTCTTAGCGTCCACCCCTTAAGTGGGCGCCGATGCGCTGTGTCGCTAGTTTACGGCAACGCCGCGATATCTGCGTCTTTCGGTCCGACACATCCGTCTTCTGCTTGGATGAGTTGATTTGCTTAACAATTTTTGGCCGGACAGCGGCCATTTTGGCCTACTCTTTTCGACTTTTAACTGCAAAGGGTTCTTACCCAGGGGAGGGTAAAGTCACGAAGAAATCACGAATTCGATTTTTGAAAAATTCCCACCGCCTCTGATCAGAATCGAATCCGAGACTTTCTTGTCCAGAGGCCGACGTATCTACAGTATAAAACACGAATTCTTATATTCTTCCATGTTTGCTGCAGTGAAATTGCTAATTTGTCATAATTGTCATAATAGAAGACATTCGTGTGTGTATGTGGTATATATTTTTAAAATTGTAATTAAAGTTATTATTAAAACTTTTTCTATATTTTATTTCCAGTTACATTTTTTAATGAAGTAAATTATTCTATATAACCCAAACCTTATTTTCCTTAAAATACAATATTTTATATTTTCACGACATGTCTTTTAATCATTTCAACACTATGTTATAAAAATTGAAATTTTTATAATCAAGAAGAAATACGATGAATATTCTTGCCTATTTTGACATGTAAATATATCCCACCGACAACATGCACTGGAACCTAAATGCAGAAGCAACATGGACAGGGAAAAATAGATCTAGAAGAAGATGGAATAATGAAATAGTTGACATCACAATTAACACCATGCATGAACTACAATGCATCATTGGTTAGAACATTCTATTTTCTCTTGGCGCTGAAAGTAACAGAGGTGAAGGAAGGTAACGGAAGTAAGTATTTTTCCTGGTCCGCCCCGGGTGCGGGAAAACTCTCGGTACGATACTGTTAACAATAAATGGCAATTCGCCACTGCCAGCATGATCCGTCTGTTGTGCCAATTCTCCAGCACCTATTTCATCATTATCAGCAATTAATGTAACTGCTGGCTGTCATCAAGTTTAGCCAGCACCGCGTGAACTGCCTTGTCTGTGTGGCTGCGCCGAGCTTCCTCTCTTCCTGATGAGTAGGACAGAAGCAAACTAAACAACACATAGCTGGCATATCAAACAAATAAAATGGGAAGTAAGAAATGAACTGATTAGTGTCAACTTTTTTTTATCAATGTCAAAGAAATTATGTTCACAATTAGGACACAATTCTTCAAAATCGGTACTTTCATTTCTCCATGCACGTTTCCTCTCTTAGTCATCTATCTAATCTGTCTCTCTTCCTTGTTCTTAAACATTCTGTACCTGTCTGTCTGTTCGTCCGTCCATCCTTCCATCTTTAAAATTTATTTAATTTATTATTTAGCTAACCCCCTTTTGTGATAAAATTTGTCTATGATCTTTTCTCGTTATCTCCTTTCAACCATAACTCATCTGGTATGTTTTTCTTGCTCATTCATTGCAGCTTTCGACCATTTCTTCTTTTCAGGAAACGCCATTCCTAACCATGATGTGATTAACAAGAATAATAATGTTTGTCAAAACATTCAAATAGTATAGGGTTTCTTGTGTTTATTTATTTGTTTTAAAACTATGAAATAAAGTTTACACCTTAGGCCTTGAGGGAAAATGATATTCTACATACCCCTTCCCAAGCTGAGATGACGTTTGAATGGAGCTAATCGCCAGGAATTTTCGCCACATGGGGTTCCATGTGAATGGACGAGTTGGAGGTTAGACGCTGAATAAGCAGCGGAGAAACAAAATAAGAAAAGCTGCCGCGAATGCAGAAAACA
>JAVIAB010000126.1:34658997-34936902 GCA_032433765.1 Megaustenia siamemsis
TAGACAACCCTTGAAATTCATGATTTTCATAAATTACAGTTAGTTCACTTTTAAGACGAATAGGATCATATATGGTTCCATAAACTAATCTTAATTTACATAAAGCTGGGAACCATCTGATTATTTCTAGAGATGGCCTTAGCGCTTGCTTATTTTAATAGTCAAACACTAGTAATTATACAATTTTACCGACGTATTTACAATTTTACCCCACAAAAATGACAGGGCGAGTTATTTCTAAGTTAATAAAAATGTAAAATACTGAATTAATAACATACTATTAGAAAGACACTGTTTTGTGGATGCTGTTTTTCATGTTCTATTCAGTACCTTTGCTGTTAAGTCCATTTAAATGTTCTTGTAGGTCGTATATTTTGCCATGTATTAGTGCCCTGTTCCGCTGCAAATAGTAACTCCTCTGTGTACGATGGGTTGGCTAACTTACATTTGTAGTTCATGTAGGTAATAAACAATACACAAAGACGGTACGGCACTGAAATATGTTCTCTTTACTCCATCTTCTCTTCATTTTCCTTCCGGTGTCCAAGAAGAGTGAAGAGTTAGTTCGTAGTGTTTTGCACTTTCGTTTGTCTCTTCTAATATTACGTTTCTTAGTGTTTCAAGTATTCCGTCAGCTATACTGCGCAGATAATTTTTGATTTATTTTGTTTCTGCCTTCCTCATCGTGAGGGTCATTGGGACACCACTGACAGCCTTCATGCACTTTCACCATTGATCAATATCTACAGTCAGTCTTTGGGACTCTGCAAAGTCGAGACCTGTTCATTAGTTGATGTTATCTTCACATCTTTTTCTGACTCCTTCTACTTGTCCGTCTTCCATTTTTCACAGTTCACTGCACAATGCTCTTTGCCCAGTCAGATGATCGAGATACGTGACCAAACCATTTCGTGTTGCGTTTATTCACAATAGGACATAATTTATATTACTAGGAAGGAAAGCCGCAAAGGAAAAAAAAATGTGTTTAAGCTTCTAAACAGAAGATTTAAACATCTGCGGTCAGACTGATTAAATAGATAAATATATAAACTATGAGCTTCTAAAATAATTGGCTTCATTTTTGGAGCACGGAAATTAGATGTTTCTTGTATCATTTGACTTTAATTAAACATTTGAGATTTTACAAATATAATGTCTGGACATTTTAATGTTTTCTTGTAATTGCTTTTATTATTACTATTACTATTACCATTAGAATATCATTAAAAGAAGCGTATTTAGAAGGCAAATTTATATATATTGTTCTTCATTTAGATTTCTGGACATAAAATGAACTTCCTCCGAAAGAAGTTTCAATTTCTCAATAGGTCGGTTTTTTACGCGACTAGCGCTGAGACTGTTGTCGATTCATAGCTGAGTAGTTCTGTCTTAACTAATGAAGTTTCTGCTTCAATATCCGGCGATAACTCTGGAACCGGTCTGGCCAAGTGAATAAGGGTAAAAGAATAGGGAAAAATAAGCTACCCAAAGAATGCCACACTGAAGTCAAAGTTGTTGGTCAAAAGTCACGTATGTCGCAGATTAATGTAAACCACAACTCAACGCAATTACGGCCACTTAACTCCTTTTGAATGGCGGACGACGAAAAGGAGTAATCTTTGGGCGAATACAGAAGTAAAATAATAAAAAAAAAGACTAGCTTCCAGAGTCGCGAAAAATTGCTTACTAAACTTGAGCAACACTATGAATACCCTTGCATTGAAGCCGACTGTGTACTCAAGAAATGTAGACGCTGTTAAATGCGTTTAAGGTCAGAAGGTTTCGATTATCCCCCTTACGGAAAAACATAATAGAGTAAAGTGCCCTGGCATGCAAGCAATGAGAAATCGTCTTTACCCGAAGAACACAGGAGATAACGTGTAATTACTCATCTGAGTTCAAACGTCTTGAGTTCCTTCTAAGCTGCGCTATGGCAGTGTTACAAATAGATGTTAAGAACAGTTATCGAAGTGCCTTGGGCGGTTTTAAGAGAAGAACGTTTTCTCCACATGAGCAGCTGTTGTTGTTTGTCTAGATAGTTGAAATCGAACTGGGGCCAACAGAAGGCGTAACAAACGTGATTGATGAAGAGACTTCTTGGCTGTTATAAATAAATTGATTCCAGCTTGAGTGTAACGCTAAACTCAGGTAGCGGATTAACTAAACTGTGTTGCTAGTTTGGCAAGTAAATAAATACCTTTATACATTAAATTCATTTATTACACGTTATTTGTTAACAAGCATGGTTTGTTATTTGCGAAATGGAAGCTACATATTGCGCTGTATGCATCCCTTGCGAATTCAGTGAACATACGCACGCACGCGCGCACACACATAGGTAAAAAAAAATATATATCCTACTTACATTACAGAATAAGGAGCAAAAAGAAGAGGTAGGGCTGTTGGAGAATTCGCAACAAATGCTGATCTAATATGCTATCCTTCCGGATACCGATCCTCGTGTCAGCAACACAACAATTTATGTTGTTTCTTAATCCACTTCCTTTTTTCACTTTGTGGTACCATTTTCCTGACTCTCATCTGCGAAGGTTTTCTTTTCCTCGTGCTTATTACATACATACTTATAACAGTAACATTTTGTTGTAAATTGAGTGTTTGTAGACAGTGCTCACACTTTATATGTTTTTATTACATTTAGTAAACGAGTATAAACATTGACAATTGGATTGGCTTGGAAGTTTCTTGATCTGGCTGTCCCTTTATTGTATTAAAAATGGTAAAGTTTGAAGGCTTCATCACGATCTTTTAGATCAACAAGAACCCACAGTATAACTCATAGAATGGTGTGATAATATGTGAGACGAACCTTACTAGCAATTCAACTATGGATATATGATTATGTGTGCCCAATGTATCAAAGCATTGCTAACTTTGTTAACATCAGATGGCAGCTTTCCAAAAAATGAGGAAGTTGCTATGCAATTCATTTTTGACAATAGAAACAAGAAAAAGAGTTCTTAAATGTTATGTAGAGCCAGTCTTAACATATGGGTGTGAATCATGATCAGTAGGACAACAGACAAGAAAATCACTGGAGTCTGTAGATATGTGGTTTTACAGAAGAATGTTGAGAATACCATGGACAGTTAAGAAAAGTAATGAAAACGTTCTGAAAGAGGCCAAAGCAAAAAGAGCGCTAATTTCCCATATTAGGAAGAAACAATCATAATTTTATGGCCATATAAATAGAAGAGAACAGCTGGAAGATATTGTAACAACTAGGAAAATTGAGGGACGAAGCGATAGAGGGAAGGAAAGAGAAAAGATACGAGACAGCTTAAGAGAATGGGTTGGTAGAAGGTCAACAACAGAAATGATAAATAACTGTCGGGATCAAGAGTTGTGGAGAGACATGATCACCTACGCCAGTACGCTTTATATTTGATGATGATGAATGCATAAAAAAATGTCTTTTATATATGACATTGCACACTTAGCTATAAACACAGGCCTGGCTACCTGGCTACATTAACCGATAATGTGATACAACGCACTAATCTACGACATTTGAATGACTTTAATTCAGAAGCCATCTGAAACAGCTGCTAGGTTATTCGGTTTAGGACAGAGAAAGAAGTTATTTTACGCTCCTGGCGGCCATTATTAATGCAAGACTTTGGCAAAATTACTGTTTAGTTTAATCTATGAAGCACACTTCGAACTTCATTGGAGAGGTGACCATTTGCCTCTGTACTAGATATCTGCTTCCACTAGATGTCTATTTCTGCTAGGTATCTACTTGTGGGAAGTATATATTTTTTCTAGACATCATCATCATCGAGTGCCGTCTCCGCAACTAAGGTTGGCTACCATGGGGCGCCATTCTGCTCTGTCTCTTGCTTTGATGGTGCAGGTTGTCATAGGCTGATTTGTCCATCTTTTGATCGTTTGTTTCTTTCCTTCCATCCAATTCTACCTATTCTTCTATATATCCACATTTCACAGGCCTCAATTCTCTGTTCTGTTTTCCTGTCCAATGTCCATGTTTCCGCACCATATAGGAATATTGAGAAGATGTAACGTTTTGCTATTCTTAGTTTTAGCCCTGGTGTTATTTGTTTTGATGTTAGTATGTTCTTCATGACATTAAAATTACTTTTTGCCATTCCTATTATTTTGTTTATTTCAGTTGTACATTTTCCATCACTGGTCCAAGGTAGTTGTAGTTCTGAACTGTCTCCAGGTCTATTCCTTCAATGTTTATATCCCCTTGTGGGTTTTGAATTTTATTTTTTGTGGTCATAGTTTTAGTCTTTTTGATATTCATATCTAGTCCATATTTTTTTACTAGACATAGCACTTGATACTTGACATCTGCTTTTACTAAACATCGGATTCTGCTAGGTAACTGCGTCTACTAGACATCTGCTTCTGCAAGACCTTAGACATCTGCTTCTGTTAGTCCTTAGATATCTGCTTCTGCTAGACCTTAGACATCTGCTTTTGCCAGACCTTAAACATCTGCTTCTGCTAGACCTTAGACATCTGCTTCTACAATTTATCTGCTTCTGCTAGACCTTAGACATCTGCTTCTGCTAGACCTTAGACATCTGCTTCTGCTAGACCTTAGACACCTGCTTCTGCTAGATCTTAGACATCTGCTTCTGCTAGACATTAGACATCTGCTTCTGCTAGACATTAGACATCTGCTTCTGCTAGACCTTAGACATCTGCTTCTGCTAGACATTAGACATCTGCTTCTGTTAGACCTTAGACGTCTGCTTCTGCTAGACATTAGACATCTGCTTCTGCTAGACATTAGACATCTGCTTCTACAATTTATCTGCTTCTGCTAGACCTTAGACATCTGCTTCTGCTAGACCTTAGACATCTGCTTCTGCTAGACCTTAGACATCTGCTTCTGCTAGAGCTTAGACATCTGCTTCTGCTAGACCTTAGACATCTGCTTCTGCTAGACCTTAGACATCTGCTTCTGCTAGACATTAGACATCTGCTTCTGTTAGACCTTAGACATCTGCTTCTGCTAGACATTAGACATCTGCTTCTGCTAGACCTTAGACATCTGCTTCTGCTAGACCTTAGACATCTGCTTCTGCTTACATTAGACGTCTGCTTCTTCAAGACCTTAGACATCTGCTTCTGCTAGACCTTAGACATCTGCTTTTGCTAGACATTAGACATCTGCTTCTTTTAGACCTTAGACATCTGCTTCTGCCAGACCTTAAACATCTGCTTCTGCTAGACCTTAGACATCTGCTTCTACAATTTATCTGCTTCTGCAAGACCTTAGACATCTGCTTCTGCTAGACCTTAGACATCTGCTTTTGCTAGACCTTAGACATCTGCTTCTGCTTACCTTAGACATCTGCTTCTGCTTACCTTAGACGTCTGCTTCTGCTAGACCTTAGACACCTGCTTCTGCTAGACCTTAGACGTCTGCTTCTGCTAGATCTTAGACATCTACTTCTGCTAGATCTTAGACATCTACTTCTGCTTACCTTAGACATCTACTTCTGCTGGACCTTAGACATCTGCTTCTGCTTACCTTAGACATCTGCTTCTGCTAGACCTTAGACATCTGCTTCTGCTTACCTTAGACACTGCTTCTGCTTACCTTAGACATCTGCTTCTGCTTACCTTAGACATCTGCTTCTGCTTACCTTAGACATCTGCTTCTGCTTACCTTAGACATCTGCTTCTGCTTCTTAGACATCTGCTTCTGCTAGACCTTAAACATCTGCTTCTGCTTACCTTAGACATCTGCTTCTGCTTACCTTAGACATCTGCTTCTGCTAGATCTTAGACATCTACTTCTGCTTACCTTAGACATCTGCTTCTGCTTACCTTAGACATCTGCTTCTGCTAGATCTTAGACATCTACTTCTGCTTACCTTAGACATCTGCTTCTGCTAGATCTTAGACATCTGCTTCTGTTTACCTTAGACATCTGCTTCTGCTTACCTTAGACATCTGCTTCTGCTTACCTTAGACATCTGCTTCTGCTAACCTTAGACATCTGCTTCTGCTAGACCTTAGACATCTACTTCTGCTTACCTTAGACATCTGCTTCTGCTTACCTTAGACATCTGCTTCTGCTAGATCTTAGACATCTACTTCTGCTTACCTTAGACATCTGCTTCTGCTAGATCTTAGACATCTACTTCTGCTTACCTTAGACATCTACTTCTGCTTACCTTAGACATCTGCTTCTGCTAGATCTTAGACATCTGCTTCTGCTAGACCTTAGACATCTGCTTCTGCTAGACCTTAGACATCTGCTTCTGTTAGACCTTAGACATCTGCTTCTGCTAGACCTTAGACATCTGCTTCTGCTAGACCTTAGACATCTGCTTCTGCTAGATCTTAGACATCTGCTTCTGCTAGACCTTAGACGTCTGCTTCTGCTAGACCTTAGACATCTGCTTCTGCTAGACCTTAGACATCTGCTTCTGCTAGATCTTAGACGTCTGCTTCTGCTAGACCTTAGACATCTGCTTCTGCTAGACCTTAGACATCTGCTTCTGCTAGATCTTAGACATCTGCTTCTGCTAGATCTTAGACGTCTGCTTCTGCTAGACCTTAGACATCTGCTTCTGCTAGACCTTAGACATCTGCTTCTGCTAGATCTTAGACATCTGCTTCTGCTTACCTTAGACATCTGCTTCTGCTTACCTTAGACATCAGCTTCTGCTAGACCTTAGACATCTGCTTCTGCTTACCTTAGACATCTGCTTCTGCTAGACCCTAGACTTCTGCTTCTGCTAGACCTTAGACATCTGCTTCTGCTTACCTTAGACATCTGCTTCTGCTTACCTTAGACATCTGCTTCTGCTAGACCTTAGACATCTGCTTCTGCTAGACCTTAGACATCTGCTTCTGCTAGATCTTAGACATCTGCTTCTGTTAGACCTTAGACTTCTGCTTCTGCTAGACCTTAGACACCTGCTTCTGCTTACCTTAGACATCTGCTTCTGCTACCTTAGACATCTGCTTCTGTTAGACCTTAGACACCTGCTTCTGCTAGACCTTAGACATCTGCTTCTATAATTTATCTGCTTCTTCAAGACCTTAGACATCTGCTTCTGCTTAGACCTTAGACATCTGCTTCTGCTAGACCTTAGACGTCTGCTTTTGCTAGACCTTAGACATCTGCTTCTGCTAGACCTTAGACATCTGCTTCTGCTAGACCTTAGACATCTGCTTCTGCTAGACCTTAGACATCTGCTTCTGCTAGACCTTAGACACCTGCTTCTGCTAGACCTTAGACACCTGCTTCTGCTAGACCTTAGACATCTTCTTCTGCTAGATCTTAGACGTCTGCTTCTGCTAGACCTTAGACATCAGCTTCTGCTAGACCTTAGACATCTGCTTCTGCTAGACCTTAGACACCTGCTTCTGCTAGACCTTAGACATCTGCTTCTGCTAGACCTTAGACACCTGCTTCTACTATACCTTAGACACTGCTTCTGCTAGATCTTAGACATCTGCTTCTGCTAGACCTTAGACATCTGCTTCTGCTAGACCTTAGACATCTGCTTCTGCTAGACCTTAAACATCTGCTTCTGCTAGACCTTAGACATCTGCTTCTGCTTACCTTAGACATCTGCTTCTGCTAGATCTTAGACATCTACTTCTGCTTACCTTAGACATCTGCTTCTGCTTACCTTAGACATCTGCTTCTGCTAGATCTTAGACATCTACTTCTGCTTACCTTAGACATCTGCATCTGCTAGATCTTAGACATCTGCTTCTGCTTACCTTAGACATCTGCTTCTGCTTACCTTAGACATCTGCTTCTGCTTACCTTAGACATCTGCTTCTGCTAACCTTAGACATCTGCTTCTGCTAGACCTTAGACATCTACTTCTGCTTACCTTAGACATCTGCTTCTGCTTACCTTAGACATCTGCTTCTGCTAGATCTTATACATCTACTTTTGCTTACCTTAGACATCTGCTTCTGCTAGATCTTAGACATCTGCTTCTGCTTACCTTAGACATCTGCTTCTGCTTACCTTAGACATCTGCTTCTGCTTACCTTAGACATCTGCTTCTGCTTACCTTAGACATCTGCTTCTGCTAGACCTTAGACATCTGCTTCTGCTAGACCTTAGACTTCTGCTTCTGCTAGACCTTAGACATCTGCTTCTGCTTACCTTAGACATCTGCTTCTGCTTACCTTAGATATCTGCTTCTGCTAGACCTTAGACATCTGCTTCTGCTAGATCTTAGACATCTGCTTCTGTTAGACCTTAGACTTCTGCTTCTGCTAGACCTTAGACACTGCTTCTGCTTACCTTAGACATCTGCTTCTGCTTACCTTAGACATCTGCTTCTGCTAGATCTTAGACATACTTCTGCTTACCTTAGACATCTGCTTCTGCTAGATCTTAGACATCTACTTCTGCTTACCTTAGACATCTACTTCTGCTTACCTTAGACATCTGCTTCTGCTAGATCTTAGACATCTGCTTCTGCTAGACCTTAGACATCTGCTTCTGCTAGACCTTAGACATCTGCTTCTGCTAGATCTTAGACATCTGCTTCTGCTAGACCTTAGACATCTGCTTCTGCTAGACCTTAGACATCTGCTTCTGCTAGATCTTAGACATCTGCTTCTGCTAACCTTAGACATCTGCTTCTGCTTACCTTAGACATCTGCTTCTGCTAACCTTAGACATCTGCTTCTGCTTACCTTAGACATCTGCTTCTGCTAACCTTAGACATCTGCTTCTGCTAGACCTTAGACATCTGCTTCTGCTTACCTTAGACATCTGCTTCTGCTTACCTTAGACATCTGCTTCTGCTTACCTTAGACATCTGCTTCTGCTTACCTTAGACATCTGCTTCTGCTAGATCTTAGACATCTACTTCTGCTAGATCTTAGACATCTACTTCTGCTTACCTTAGACATCTGCTTCTGCTAGACCTTAAACATCTACTTCTGCTTACCTTAGACATCTGCTTCTGCTAGATCTTAGACATCTACTTCTGCTAGATCTTAGACATCTACTTCTGCTTACCTTAGACATCTACTTCTGCTGGACCTTAAACATCTACTTCTGCTTACCTTAGACATCTACTTCTGCTAGATCTTAGACATCTACTTCTGCTAGATCTTAGACATCTACTTCTGCTTACCTTAGACATCTACTTCTGCTTACCTTAGACATCTGCTTCTGCTAGACCTTAGACATCTGCTTCTGCTTACCTTAGACATCTGCTTATGCTTACCTTAGACATCTGCTTCTGCTTACCTTAGACATCTGCTTCTGCTTACCTTAGACATCTGCTTCTGCTTACCTTAGACATCTGCTTCTGCTTACCTTAGACATCTGCTTCTGCTTACCTTAGACATCTGCTTCTGCTTACCTTAGACATCTGCTTCTGCTTACCTTAGACATCTGCTTCTGCTAGATCTTAGACATCTACTTCTGCTTACCTTAGACATCTGCTTCTGCTTACCTTAGACACCTGCTTCTGCTAGATCTTAGACATCTACTTCTACTTACCTTAGACATCTGCTTCTGCTAGATCTTAGACATCTGCTTCTGCTTACCTTAGACATCTGCTTCTGCTTACCTTAGACATCTGCTTCTGCTTACCTTAGACATCTGCTTCTGCTAACCTTAGACATCTGCTTCTGCTAGACCTTAGACATCTACTTCTGCTTACCTTAGACATCTGCTTCTGCTTACCTTAGACATCTGCTTCTGCTAGATCTTAGACATCTACTTCTGCTTACCTTAGACATCTGCTTCTGCTAGATCTTAGACATCTACTTCTGCTTACCTTAGACATCTACTTCTGCTTACCTTAGACATCTGCTTCTGCTAGATCTTAGACATCTGCTTCTGCTAGACCTTAGACATCTGCTTCTGCTAGACCTTAGACATCTGCTTCTGCTAGATCTTAGACATCTGCTTCTGCTAGACCTTAGACGTCTGCTTCTGCTAGACCTTAGACATCTGCTTCTGCTAGACCTTAGACATCTGCTTCTGCTAGATCTTAGACGTCTGCTTCTGCTAGACCTTAGACATCTGCTTCTGCTAGACCTTAGACATTATCTTCTGCTAGATCTTAGACATCTGCTTCTGCTAGATCTTAGACGTCTGCTTCTGCTAGACCTTAGACATCTGCTTCTGCTAGACCTTAGACATCTGCTTCTGCTAGATCTTAGACATCTGCTTCTGCTTACCTTAGACATCTGCTTCTGCTTACCTTAGACATCTGCTTCTGCTTACCTTAGACATCTGCTTCTGCTTACCTTAGACATCTGCTTCTGCTAGACCTTAGACTTCTGCTTCTGCTAGACCTTAGACATCTGCTTCTGCTTACTTAGACATCTGCTTCTGCTTACCTTAGACATCTGCTTCTGTTAGATCTTAGACTTCTGCTTCTGCTAGACCTTAGACACCTGCTTCTGCTACCTTAGACATCTGCTTCTGCTTACCTTAGACATCTGCTTCTGTTAGACCTTAGGCATCTGCTTCTATAATTTATCTGCTTCTGCAAGACCTTAGACATCTGCTTCTGCTAGACCTTAGACATCTGCTTTTGCTAGACCTTAGACATCTGCTTCTGCTAGACCTTAGACATCTGCTTCTGCTAGACCTTAGACATCTGCTTCTGCTAGACCTTAGACGTCTGCTTCTGCTAGACCTTAGACATCAGCTTCTGCTAGACCTTAGACATCTGCTTCTGCTAGACCTTAGACACCTGCTTCTGCTAGACCTTAGACACCTGCTTCTCCTAGACCTTAGACATCTGCTTCTGCTAGACCTTAGACACCTGCTTCTGCTAGATCTTAGACACCTGCTTCTGCTAGACCTTAGACACCTGCTTCTGCTAGACCTTAGACATCTGCTTCTGCTAGACCTTAGACATCAGCTTCTGCTAGACCTTAGACATCTGCTTCTGCTAGACCTTAGACACCTGCTTCTGGTAGACCTTAGACACCTGCTTCTGCTAGACCTTAGACATCTGCTTCTGCTAGATCTTAGACGTCTGCTTCTGCTAGACCTTAGACATCAGCTTCTGCTAGACCTTAGACATCTGCTTCTGCTAGACCTTAGACACCTGCTTCTGCTAGACCTTAGACATCTGCTTCTGCTAGACCTTAGACACCTGCTTCTACTATACCTTAGACACCTGCTTCTGCTAGATCTTAGACATCTGCTTCTGCTAGACCTTAGACATCTGCTTCTGCTAGACCTTAGACATCTGCTTCTGCTAGACCTTAGACACTGCTTCTGCTAGACCTTAGACACCTGCTTCTGCTAGACCTTAGACATCTGCTTCTGCTAGACCTTAGACATCTGCTTCTGCTAGATCTTAGACGTCTGCTTCTGCTAGACCTTAGACATCTGCTTCTGCTAGATCTTAGACATCTGCTTCTGCTAGATCTTAGACATCTGCTTCTGCTAGATCTTAGACATCTGCTTCTGCTAGATCTTAGACATCTGCTTCTGCTAGACCTTAGACATCTGCTTCTGCTAGATCTTAGACATCTGCTTCTGCTTGACCTTAGACATCTGCTTCTGCTAGACCTTAGACATCTGCTTCTGTTAGATCTTAGACATCTGCTTCTGCTAGACCTTAGACATCTGCTTCTGCTAGATCTTAGACATATGCTTCTGTTAGACCTTAGACATCTGCTTCTGCTAGACCTTAGACATCTGCTTCTGCTAGATCTTAGACATCTGCTTCAGCTAGATCTTAGACATCTGCTTCTGCTAGACCTTAGACATCTGCTTCTGCTAGATCTTAGACACCTGCTTCTGCTAGACCTTAGACATCTGCTTCTGCTAGATCTTAGACATCTGCTTCTGCTAGATCTTAGACATCTGCTTCTGCTAGATCTTAGACATCTGCTTCTGCTTACCTTAGACATCTGCTTCTGCTAGACCTTAGACATCTGCTTCTGCTTACCTTAGACATCTGCTTCTGCTAGATCTTAGACATCTGCTTCTGCTTACCTTAGACATCTGCTTCTGCTAGATCTTAGACATCTGCTTCTGCTAGACCTTAGACATCTGCTTCTGCTTACCTTAGACATCTGCTTTGCTAGACCTTAGACATCTGCTTCTGCTAGACCGTAGACATCTGCTTCTGCTTACCTTAGACATCTGCTTCTGCTAGACCTTAGACATCTGCTTCTGCTAGACCTTAGACATCAGCTTCTGCTAGACCGTAGACATCTGCTTCTGCTTACCTTAGACATCTGCTTCTGCTAGACCTTAGACATCTGCTTCTGCTTACCTTAGACATCTGCTTCTGCTAGACCTTAGACATCTGCTTCTGCTAGACCGTAGACATCTGCTTCTGCTTACCTTAGACATCTGCTTCTGCTAGACCTTAGACATCTGCTTCTGCTAGACCTTAGACATCTGCTTCTGCTAGACCTTAGACATCTGCTTCTGCTTACCTTAGACATCTGCTTCTGCTAGACCTTAGACATCTGCTTCTGCTTACCTTAGACATCTGCTTCTGCTTACCTTAGACATCTGCTTCTGCTAGACCTTAGACATCTGCTTCTGCTTACCTTAGACATCTACTTCTGCTTACCTTAACATCTGCTTCTGCTTACCTTAGACATCTGCTTCTGCTTACCTTAGACATCTGCTTCTGTTAGACCTTAGACATCTGCTTCTGCTAGACCTTAGACACCTGCTTCTGCTAGATCTTAGACATCTGCTTCTGCTTACCTTAGACATCTGCTTCTGCTTACCTTAGACATCTGCTTCTGCTAGATCTTAGACATCTGCTTCTGCTAGATCTTAGACATCTGCTTCTGCTTACCTTAGACATCTGCTTCTGTTAGATCTTAGACATCTGCTTCTGCTTACCTTAGACATCTGCTTCTGCTAGATCTTAGACGTCTGCTTCTGCTAGACCTTAGACATCTGCTTCTGCTAGATCTTAGACATCTGCTTCTGCTAGATCTTAGACATCTGCTTCTGCTAGATCTTAGACATCTGCTTCTGCTAGATCTTAGACATCTGCTTCTGCTAGACCTTAGACATCTGCTTCTGCTAGATCTTAGACATCTGCTTCTGCTTGACCTTAGACATCTGCTTCTGCTAGACCTTAGACATATGCTTCTGTTATACCTTAGACATCTGCTTCTGCTTACCTTAGACATCTGCTTCTGCTTACCTTAGACATCTGCTTCTGCTTACCTTAGACATCTGCTTCTGCTTACCTTAGACATCTGCTTCTGCTAGATCTTAGACATCTACTTCTGCTAGATCTTAGACATCTACTTCTGCTTACCTTAGACATCTGCTTCTGCTAGACCTTAGACACCTGCTTCTGCTAGACCTTAGACACCTGCTTCTGCTAGACCTTAGACATCTGCTTCTGCTAGACCTTAGACACCTGCTTCTGCTAGACCTTAGACATCTGCTTCTGCTAGACCTTAGACATCTGCTTCTGCTAGATCTTAGACGTCTGCTTCTGCTAGACCTTAGACATCAGCTTCTGCTAGACCTTAGACATCTGCTTCTGCTAGACCTTAGACACCTGCTTCTGCTAGACCTTAGACATCTGCTTCTGCTAGACCTTAGACACTGCTTCTACTATACCTTAGACACCTGCTTCTGCTAGATCTTAGACATCTGCTTCTGCTAGACCTTAGACATCTGCTTCTGCTAGACCTTAGACATCTGCTTCTGCTAGACCTTAGACATCTGCTTCTGCTAGACCTTAGACATCTGCTTCTGCTAGACCTTAGACATCTGCTTCTGCTAGACCTTAGACATCTGCTTCTGCTAGATCTTAGACGTCTGCTTCTGCTAGACCTTAGACATCTGCTTCTGCTAGATCTTAGACATCTGCTTCTGCTAGATCTTAGACATCTGCTTCTGCTAGATCTTAGACATCTGCTTCTGCTAGATCTTAGACATCTGCTTCTGCTAGACCTTAGACATCTGCTTCTGCTAGATCTTAGACATCTGCTTCTGCTTGACCTTAGACATCTGCTTCTGCTAGACCTTAGACATCTGCTTCTGTTAGATCTTAGACATCTGCTTCTGCTAGACCTTAGACATCTGCTTCTGCTAGATCTTAGACATCTGCTTCTGCTAGATCTTAGACATCTGCTTCTGCTAGATCTTAGACATCTGCTTCTGCTTACCTTAGACATCTGCTTCTGCTAGACCTTAGACACCTGCTTCTGCTTACCTTAGACATCTGCTTCTGCTAGATCTTAGACATCTGCTTCTGCTTACCTTAGACATCTGCTTCTGCTAGATCTTAGACATCTGCTTCTGCTAGACCTTAGACATCTGCTTCTGCTTACCTTAGACACCTGCTTTGCTAGACCTTAGACATCTGCTTCTGCTACACCGTAGACATCTGCTTCTGCTTACCTTAGACATCTGCTTCTGCTAGACCTTAGACATCTGCTTCTGCTAGACCTTAGACATCAGCTTCTGCTAGACCGTAGACATCTGCTTCTGCTTACCTTAGACATCTGCTTCTGCTAGACCTTAGACATCTGCTTCTGCTTAACTTAGACATCTGCTTCTGCTAGACCTTAGACATCTGCTTCTGCTAGACCGTAGACATCTGCTTCTGCTTACCTTAGACATCTGCTTCTGCTAGACCTTAGACATCTGCTTCTGCTAGACCTTAGACATCTGCTTCTGCTAGACCGTAGACATCTGCTTCTGCTTACCTTAGACATCTGCTTCTGCTAGACCTTAGACATCTGCTTCTGCTTACCTTAGACATCTGCTTCTGCTTACCTTAGACATCTGCTTCTGCTAGACCTTAGACATCTACTTCTGCTTACCTTAGACATCTGCTTCTGCTTACCTTAACATCTGCTTCTGCTTACCTTAGACATCTGCTTCTGCTTACCTTAGACATCTGCTTCTGTTAGACCTTAGACATCTGCTTCTGCTAGACCTTAGACACCTGCTTCTGCTAGATCTTAGACATCTGCTTCTGCTTACCTTAGACATCTGCTTCTGCTTACCTTAGACATCTGCTTCTGCTAGATCTTAGACATCTGCTTCTGCTAGATCTTAGACATCTGCTTCTGCTTACCTTAGACATCTGCTTCTGTTAGATCTTAGACATCTGCTTCTGCTTACCTTAGACATCTGCTTCTGCTAGATCTTAGACATCTGCTTCTGCTAGACCTTAGACATCTGCTTCTGCTAGATCTTAGACATCTGCTTCTGCTAGATCTTAGACATCTGCTTCTGCTAGATCTTAGACATCTGCTTCTGCTAGATCTTAGACATCTGCTTCTGCTAGACCTTAGACATCTGCTTCTGCTAGATCTTAGACATCTGCTTCTGCTAGACCTTAGACATCTGCTTCTGCTAGACCTTAGACATCTGCTTCTGTTAGATCTTAGACATCTGCTTCTGCTAGACCTTAGACATCTGCTTCTGCTAGATCTTAGACATATGCTTCTGCTAGACCTTAGACATCTGCTTCTGCTAGACCTTAGACATCTGCTTCTGCTAGATCTTAGACATCTGCTTCTGCTAGATCTTAGACATCTGCTTCTGCTAGACCTTAGACATCTGCTTCTGCTAGATCTTAGACACCTGCTTCTGCTAGACCTTAGACATCTGCTTCTGCTAGATCTTAGACGTCTGCTTCTGCTAGACCTTAGACATCAGCTTCTGCTAGACCTTAGACATCTGCTTCTGCTAGACCTTAGACACCTGCTTCTGCTAGACCTTAGACATCTGCTTCTGCTAGACCTTAGACACCTGCTTCTACTATACCTTAGACACCTGCTTCTGCTAGACCTTAGACATCTGCTTCTGCTAGACCTTAGACATCTGCTTCTGCTAGACCTTAGACACTGCTTCTGCTAGACCTTAGACACCTGCTTCTGCTAGACCTTAGACATCTGCTTCTGCTAGACCTTAGACATCTGCTTCTGCTAGATCTTAGACGTCTGCTTCTGCTAGACCTTAGACATCTGCTTCTGCTAGATCTTAGACATCTGCTTCTGCTAGATCTTAGACATCTGCTTCTGCTAGATCTTAGACATCTGCTTCTGCTAGACCTTAGACATCTGCTTCTGCTAGACCTTAGACATCTGCTTCTGCTAGATCTTAGACATCTGCTTCTGCTTGACCTTAGACATCTGCTTCTGCTAGACCTTAGACATCTGCTTCTGTTAGATCTTAGACATCTGCTTCTGCTAGACCTTAGACATCTGCTTCTGCTAGATCTTAGACATATGCTTCTGTTAGACCTTAGACATCTGCTTCTGCTAGACCGTAGACATCTGCTTCTGCTAGATCTTAGACATCTGCTTCAGCTAGATCTTAGACATCTGCTTCTGCTAGACCTTAGACATCTGCTTCTGCTAGATCTTAGACACCTGCTTCTGCTAGACCTTAGACATCTGCTTCTGCTAGATCTTAGACATCTGCTTCTGCTAGATCTTAGACATCTGCTTCTGCTAGATCTTAGACATCTGCTTCTGCTTACCTTAGACATCTGCTTCTGCTAGACCTTAGACATCTGCTTCTGCTTACCTTAGACATCTGCTTCTGCTAGATCTTAGACATCTGCTTCTGCTTACCTTAGACATCTGCTTCTGCTAGATCTTAGACATCTGCTTCTGCTAGACCTTAGACATCTGCTTCTGCTTACCTTAGACATCTGCTTTTGCTAGACCTTAGACATCTGCTTCTGCTAGACCTTAGACATCTGCTTCTGCTTACCTTAGACATCTGCTTCTGCTAGACCTTAGACATCTGCTTCTGCTAGACCTTAGACATCTGCTTCTGCTAGACCTTAGACATCTGCTTCTGCTTACCTTAGACATCTGCTTCTGCTAGACCTTAGACATCTGCTTCTGCTTACCTTAGACATCTGCTTCTGCTAGACCTTAGACATCTGCTTCTGCTAGACCGTAGACATCTGCTTCTGCTTACCTTAGACATCTGCTTCTGCTAGACCTTAGACATCTGCTTCTGCTAGACCTTAGACATCTGCTTCTGCTAGACCGTAGACATCTGCTTCTGCTTACCTTAGACATCTGCTTCTGCTAGACCTTAGACATCTGCTTCTGCTTACCTTAGACATCTGCTTCTGCTTACCTTAGACATCTGCTTCTGCTAGACCTTAGACATCTGCTTCTGCTTACCTTAGACATCTGCTTCTGCTTACCTTAACATCTGCTTCTGCTTACCTTAGACATCTGCTTCTGCTTACCTTAGACATCTGCTTCTGTTAGACCTTAGACATCTGCTTCTGCTAGACCTTAGACACCTGCTTCTGCTAGATCTTAGACATCTGCTTCTGCTAGACCTTAGACATCTGCTTCTGCTAGATCTTAGACATCTGCTTCTGCTAGACCTTAGACATCTGCTTCTGCTAGACCTTAGACATCTGCTTCTGCTAGACCTTAGACATCTGCTTCTGCTAGATCTTAGACATCTGCTTCTGCTAGATCTTAGACATCTGCTTCTGCTAGACCTTAGACATCTGCTTCTGCTAGATCTTAGACACTGCTTCTGCTAGACCTTAGACATCTGCTTCTGCTAGATCTTAGACGTCTGCTTCTGCTAGACCTTAGACATCAGCTTCTGCTAGACCTTAGACATCTGCTTCTGCTAGACCTTAGACACCTGCTTCTGCTAGACCTTAGACATCTGCTTCTGCTAGACCTTAGACACCTGCTTCTGCTATACCTTAGACATCTGCTTCTGCTAGATCTTAGACATCTGCTTCTGCTAGACCTTAGACATCTGCTTCTGCTAGACCTTAGACATCTGCTTCTGCTAGACCTTAGACACCTGCTTCTGCTAGACCTTAGACACCTGCTTCTGCTAGACCTTAGACACCTGCTTCTGCTAGACCTTAGACATCTGCTTCTGCTAGATCTTAGACATCTGCTTCTGCTTACCTTAGACATCTGCTTCTGCTAGACCTTAGACATCTGCTTCTGCTTACCTTAGACATCTACTTCTGCTTACCTTAACATCTGCTTCTGCTTACCTTAGACATCTGCTTCTGCTTACCTTAGACATCTGCTTCTGTTAGACCTTAGACATCTGCTTCTGCTAGATCTTAGACATCTGCTTCTGCTAGATCTTAGACATCTGCTTCTGCTAGATCTTAGACATCTGCTTCTGCTAGATCTTAGACATCTGCTTCTGCTAGATCTTAGACATCTGCTTCTGCTAGACCTTAGACATCTGCTTCTGCTAGATCTTAGACATCTGCTTCTGCTTGACCTTAGACATCTGCTTCTGCTAGACCTTAGACATCTGCTTCTGTTAGATCTTAGACATCTGCTTCTGCTAGACCTTAGACATCTGCTTCTGCTAGATCTTAGACATATGCTTCTGTTAGACCTTAGACATCTGCTTCTGCTAGACCTTAGACATCTGCTTCTGCTAGATCTTAGACATCTGCTTCTGCTAGATCTTAGACATCTGCTTCTGCTAGACCTTAGACATCTGCTTCTGCTAGATCTTAGACACCTGCTTCTGCTAGACCTTAGACATCTGCTTCTGCTAGATCTTAGACATCTGCTTCTGCTAGATCTTAGACATCTGCTTCTGCTAGATCTTAGACATCTGCTTCTGCTTACCTTAGACATCTGCTTCTGCTAGACCTTAGACACCTGCTTCTGCTTACCTTAGACATCTGCTTCTGCTAGATCTTAGACACCTGCTTCTGCTTACCTTAGACATCTGCTTCTGCTAGATCTTAGACATCTGCTTCTGCTAGACCTTAGACATCTGCTTCTGCTTACCTTAGACACCTGCTTTTGCTAGACCTTAGACATCTGCATCTGCTACACCGTAGACATCTGCTTCTGCTTACCTTAGACATCTGCTTCTGCTAGACCTTAGACATCTGCTTCTGCTAGACCTTAGACATCAGCTTCTGCTAGACCGTAGACATCTGCTTCTGCTTACCTTAGACATCTGCTTCTGCTAGACCTTAGACATCTGCTTCTGCTTACCTTAGACATCTGCTTCTGCTAGACCTTAGACATCTGCTTCTGCTAGACCGTAGACATCTGCTTCTGCTTACCTTAGACATCTGCTTCTGCTTACCTTAGACATCTGCTTCTGCTAGACCGTAGACATCTGCTTCTGCTAGACCTTAGACATCTGCTTCTGCTAGACCGTAGACATCTGCTTCTGCTTACCTTAGACATCTGCTTCTGCTAGACCTTAGACATCTGCTTCTGCTTACCTTAGACATCTGCTTCTGCTTACCTTAGACATCTGCTTCTGCTAGACCTTAGACATCTACTTCTGCTTACCTTAGACATCTGCTTCTGCTTACCTTAACATCTGCTTCTGCTTACCTTAGACATCTGCTTCTGCTTACCTTAGACATCTGCTTCTGTTAGACCTTAGACATCTGCTTCTGCTAGACCTTAGACACCTGCTTCTGCTAGATCTTAGACATCTGCTTCTGCTTACCTTAGACATCTGCTTCTGCTTACCTTAGACATCTGCTTCTGCTAGATCTTAGACATCTGCTTCTGCTAGATCTTAGACATCTGCTTCTACTTACCTTAGACATCTGCTTCTGTTAGATCTTAGACATCTGCTTCTGCTTACCTTAGACATCTGCTTCTGCTAGATCTTAGACGTCTGCTTCTGCTAGACCTTAGACATCTGCTTCTGCTAGATCTTAGACATCTGCTTCTGCTAGATCTTAGACATCTGCTTCTGCTAGATCTTAGACATCTGCTTCTGCTAGATCTTAGACATCTGCTTCTGCTAGACCTTAGACATCTGCTTCTGCTAGATCTTAGACATCTGCTTCTGCTAGACCTTAGACATCTGCTTCTGCTAGACCTTAGACATCTGCTTCTGTTAGATCTTAGACATCTGCTTCTGCTAGACCTTAGACATCTGCTTCTGCTAGATCTTAGACATATGCTTCTGTTAGACCTTAGACATCTGCTTCTGCTAGACCTTAGACATCTGCTTCTGCTAGATCTTAGACATCTGCTTCCGCTAGATCTTAGACATCTGCTTCTGCTAGACCTTAGACATCTGCTTCTGCTAGATCTTAGACACCTGCTTCTGCTAGACCTTAGACATCTGCTTCTGCTAGATCTTAGACATCTGCTTCTGCTAGATCTTAGACATCTGCTTCTGCTAGATCTTAGACATCTGCTTCTGCTTACCTTAGACATCTGCTTCTGCTAGACCTTAGACACCTGCTTCTGCTTACCTTAGACATCTGCTTCTGCTAGATCTTAGACATCTGCTTCTGCTTACCTTAGACATCTGCTTCTGCTAGATCTTAGACATCTGCTTCTGCTAGACCTTAGACATCTGCTTCTGCTTACCTTAGACATCTGCTTCTGCTAGATCTTAGACACCTGCTTCTGCTAGACCTTAGACACCATCTTCTGCTAGACCTTAGACATCTGCTTCTGTTAGATCTTAGACATCTGCTTCTGCTTACCTTAGACATCTGCTTCTGCAAACCTTAGACATCTGCTTCTGCTTACCTTAGACATCTGCTTCTGCTAGATCTTAGACATCTGCTTCTGCTAGACCTTAGACATCTGCTTCTGCTTACCTTAGACATCTGCTTCTGCTAGATCTTAGACACCTGCTTCTGCTAGACCTTAGACACCTGCTTCTGCTAGACCTTAGACATCTGCTTCTGTTAGATCTTAGACATCTGCTTCTGCTTACCTTAGACATCTGCTTCTGCAAACCTTAGACATCTGCTTCTGCTTACCTTAGACATCTGCTTCTGCTAACCTTAGACATCTGCTTCTGCTTACCTTAGACATCTGCTTCTGCTAACCTTAGACATCTGCTTCTGCTTACCTTAGACATCTGCTTCTGCTAACCTTAGACATCTGCTTCTGCTTACCTTAGACATCTGCTTCTGCTAACCTTAGACATCTGCTTCTGCTAGACCTTAGACATCTGCTTCTGCTTACCTTAGACATCTGCTTCTGCTTACCTTAGACATCTGCTTCTGCTTACCTTAGACATCTGCTTCTGCTTACCTTAGACATCTGCTTCTGCTAGATCTTAGACATCTACTTCTGCTAGATCTTAGACATCTACTTCTGCTTACCTTAGACATCTGCTTCTGCTAGACCTTAAACATCTACTTCTGCTTACCTTAGACATCTGCTTCTGCTAGATCTTAGACATCTACTTCGGCTAGATCTTAGACATCTACTTCTGCTTACCTTAGACATCTACTTCTGCTGGACCTTAAACATCTACTTCTGCTTACCTTAGACATCTACTTCTGCTAGATCTTAGACATCTACTTCTGCTAGATCTTAGACATCTACTTCTGCTTACCTTAGACATCTACTTCTGCTTACCTTAGACATCTGCTTCTGCTAGACCTTAGACATCTGCTTCTGCTTACCTTAGACATCTGCTTATGCTTACCTTAGACATCTGCTTCTGCTTACCTTAGACATCTGCTTCTGCTTACCTTAGACATCTGCTTCTGCTTACCTTAGACATCTGCTTCTGCTTACCTTAGACATCTGCTTCTGCTTACCTTAGACATCTGCTTCTGCTTACCTTAGACATCTGCTTCTGCTTACCTTAGACATCTGCTTCTGCTAGATCTTAGACATCTACTTCTGCTTACCTTAGACATCTGCTTCTGCTTACCTTAGACACCTGCTTCTGCTAGATCTTAGACATCTACTTCTACTTACCTTAGACATCTGCTTCTGCTAGATCTTAGACATCTGCTTCTGCTTACCTTAGACATCTGCTTCTGCTTACCTTAGACATCTGCTTCTGCTAGATCTTAGACATCTGCTTCTGCTAACCTTAGACATCTGCTTCTGCTAGACCTTAGACATCTACTTCTGCTTACCTTAGACATCTGCTTCTGCTTACCTTAGACATCTGCTTCTGCTAGATCTTAGACATCTACTTCTGCTTACCTTAGACATCTGCTTCTGCTAGATCTTAGACATCTACTTCTGCTTACCTTAGACATCTACTTCTGCTTACCTTAGACATCTGCTTCTGCTAGATCTTAGACATCTGCTTCTGCTAGACCTTAGACATCTGCTTCTGCTAGACCTTAGACATCTGCTTCTGCTAGATCTTAGACATCTGCTTCTGCTAGACCTTAGACATCTGCTTCTGCTAGACCTTAGACATCTGCTTCTGCTAGATCTTAAACATCTGCTTCTGCTAGACCTTAGACGTCTGCTTCTGCTAGACATTAGACATCTGCTTCTGCTAGACCTTAGACATCTGCTTCTGCTAGATCTTAGACGTCTGCTTCTGCTAGACCTTAGACATCTGCTTCTGCTAGACCTTAGACATTCTCTTCTGCTAGATCTTAGACATCTGCTTCTGCTAGATCTTAGACGTCTGCTTCTGCTAGACCTTAGACATCTGCTTCTGCTAGACCTTAGACATCTGCTTCTGCTAGATCTTAGACATCTGCTTCTGCTTACCTTAGACATCTGCTTCTGCTTACCTTAGACATCTGCTTCTGCTAGACCTTAGACTTCTGCTTCTGCTAGACCTTAGACATCTGCTTCTGCTTACCTTAGACATCTGCTTCTGCTTACCTTAGACATCTGCTTCTGTTAGACCTTAGACTTCTGCTTCTGCTAGACCTTAGACACCTGCTTCTGCTTACCTTAGACATCTGCTTCTGCTTACCTTAGACATCTGCTTCTGTTAGACCTTAGGCATCTGCTTCTATAATTTATCTGCTTCTGCAAGACCTTAGACATCTGCTTCTGCTAGACCTTAGACATCTGCTTTTGCTAGACCTTAGACATCTGCTTCTTCTAGACCTTAGACATCTGCTTCTGCTAGACCTTAGACATCTGCTTCTGCTAGACCTTAGACGTCTGCTTCTGCTAGACCTTAGACATCAGCTT
This sequence comes from Megaustenia siamemsis, assembly GCA_032433765.1. NCBI lineage: Eukaryota > Metazoa > Mollusca > Gastropoda > Stylommatophora > Ariophantidae > Megaustenia > Megaustenia siamemsis. The sequence goes on from JAVIAB010000126.1 coordinate 34,681,837, forward strand.
CTGCTAGACCTTAGACATCTGCTTCTGCTAGACCTTAGACACCTGCTTCTGCTAGACCTTAGACACCTGCTTCTGCTAGACCTTAGACATCTGCTTCTGCTAGACCTTAGACACCTGCTTCTGCTAGATCTTAGACACCTGCTTCTGCTAGACCTTAGACACCTGCTTCTGCTAGACCTTAGACATCTGCTTCTGCTAGACCTTAGACATCAGCTTCTGCTAGACCTTAGACATCTGCTTCTGCTAGACCTTAGACACCTGCTTCTGGTAGACCTTAGACACCTGCTTCTGCTAGACCTTAGACATCTGCTTCTGCTAGATCTTAGACGTCTGCTTCTGCTAGACCTTAGACATCAGCTTCTGCTAGACCTTAGACATCTGCTTCTGCTAGACCTTAGACACCTGCTTCTGCTAGACCTTAGACATCTGCTTCTGCTAGACCTTAGACACCTGCTTCTACTATACCTTAGACACCTGCTTCTGCTAGATCTTAGACATCTGCTTCTGCTAGACCTTAGACATCTGCTTCTGCTAGACCTTAGACATCTGCTTCTGCTAGACCTTAGACACCTGCTTCTGCTAGACCTTAGACACCTGCTTCTGCTAGACCTTAGACATCTGCTTCTGCTAGACCTTAGACATCTGCTTCTGCTAGATCTTAGACGTCTGCTTCTGCTAGACCTTAGACATCTGCTTCTGCTAGATCTTAGACATCTGCTTCTGCTAGATCTTAGACATCTGCTTCTGCTAGATCTTAGACATCTGCTTCTGCTAGATCTTAGACATCTGCTTCTGCTAGACCTTAGACATCTGCTTCTGCTAGATCTTAGACATCTGCTTCTGCTTGACCTTAGACATCTGCTTCTGCTAGACCTTAGACATCTGCTTCTGTTAGATCTTAGACATCTGCTTCTGCTAGACCTTAGACATCTGCTTCTGCTAGATCTTAGACATATGCTTCTGTTAGACCTTAGACATCTGCTTCTGCTAGACCTTAGACATCTGCTTCTGCTAGATCTTAGACATCTGCTTCCGCTAGATCTAGACATCTGCTTCTGCTAGACCTTAGACATCTGCTTCTGCTAGATCTTAGACACCTGCTTCTGCTAGACCTTAGACATCTGCTTCTGCTAGATCTTAGACATCTGCTTCTGCTAGATCTTAGACATCTGCTTCTGCTAGATCTTAGACATCTGCTTCTGCTTACCTTAGACATCTGCTTCTGCTAGACCTTAGACACCTGCTTCTGCTTACCTTAGACATCTGCTTCTGCTAGATCTTAGACATCTGCTTCTGCTTACCTTAGACATCTGCTTCTGCTAGATCTTAGACATCTGCTTCTGCTAGACCTTAGACATCTGCTTCTGCTTACCTTAGACATCTGCTTTTGCTAGACCTTAGACATCTGCTTCTGCTAGACCGTAGACATCTGCTTCTGCTTACCTTAGACATCTGCTTCTGCTAGACCTTAGACATCTGCTTCTGCTAGACCTTAGACATCAGCTTCTGCTAGACCGTAGACATCTGCTTCTGCTTACCTTAGACATCTGCTTCTGCTAGACCTTAGACATCTGCTTCTGCTTACCTTAGACATCTGCTTCTGCTAGACCTTAGACATCTGCTTCTGCTAGACCGTAGACATCTGCTTCTGCTTACCTTAGACATCTGCTTCTGCTAGACCTTAGACATCTGCTTCTGCTAGACCTTAGACATCTGCTTCTGCTAGACCGTAGACATCTGCTTCTGCTTACCTTAGACATCTGCTTCTGATAGACCTTAGACATCTGCTTCTGCTTACCTTAGACATCTGCTTCTGCTTACCTTAGACATCTGCTTCTGCTAGACCTTAGACATCTGCTTCTGCTAGACCTTAGACATCTGCTTCTGCTAGACCTTAGACATCTGCTTCTGCTTACCTTAACATCTGCTTCTGCTTACCTTAGACATCTGCTTCTGCTTACCTTAGACATCTGCTTCTGTTAGACCTTAGACATCTGCTTCTGCTAGACCTTAGACACCTGCTTCTGCTAGATCTTAGACATCTGCTTCTGCTTACCTTAGACATCTGCTTCTGCTTACCTTAGACATCTGCTTCTGCTAGATCTTAGACATCTGCTTCTGCTAGATCTTAGACATCTGCTTCTGCTTACCTTAGACATCTGCTTCTGTTAGATCTTAGACATCTGCTTCTGCTTACCTTAGACATCTGCTTCTGCTAGATCTTAGACATCTGCTTCTGCTTACCTTAGACATCTGCTTCTGTTAGACCTTAGACATCTGCTTCTGTTAGACCTTAGACATCTGCTTCTGCTTACCTTAGACATCTGCTTCTGCTTACCTTAGACATCTGCTTCTGCTAGATCTTAGACATCTGCTTCTGCTTACCTTAGACATCTGCTTCTGCTTACCTTAGACATCTGCTTCTGCTAGATCTTAGACATCTGCTTCTGCTTACCTTAGACATCTGCTTCTGTTAGACCTTAGACATCTGCTTCTGTTAGACCTTAGACATCTGCTTCTGCTTACCTTAGACATCTGCTTCTGCTTTCCTTAGACATCTGCTTCTGCTAGATCTTAGACATCTGCTTCTGCTTACCTTAGACATCTGCTTCTGCTTACCTTAGACATCTGCTTCTGCTAGACCTTAGACATCTACTTCTGCTTACCTTAGACATCTGCTTCTGCTTACCTTAGACATCTGCTTCTGTTAGACCTTAGACATCTGCTTCTGTTAGACCTTAGACATCTGCTTCTGTTAGACATTAGACATCTGCTTCTGTTAGACATTAGACATCTGCTTCTGTTAGACCTTAGACATCTGCTTCTTCTAGGTCTTAGACGTCTGCTTCTGCTAGACCTTAGTCATCTGCTTCTGCTAGATCTTAGACGTCTGCTTCTGCTAGACCTTAGACATCTGCTTCTGCTAGATCTTAGACATCTGCTTCTGCTAGATCTTAGACATCTGCTTCTGCTAGATCTTAGACATCTGCTTCTGTTAGACCTTAGACATCTGCTTCTGCTAGGTCTTAGACGTCTGCTTCTGCTAGACCTTAGACATCTGCTTCTGCTAGATCTTAGACGTCTGCTTCTGCTAGACCTTAGACATCTGCTTCTGCTAGACCTTAGACATCTGCTTCTGCTAGATCTTAGACATCTGCTTCTGCTAGATCTTAGACATCTGCTTCTGCTAGATCTTAGACATCTGCTTCTGCTAGACCTTAGACATCTGCTTCTGCTAGATCTTAGACGTCTGCTTCTGCTAGACCTTAGACATCTGCTTCTGCTAGATCTTAGACATCTGCTTCTGCTAGATCTTAGACATCTGCTTCTGCTAGACCTTAGACATCTGCTTCTGCTAGACCTTAGACATCTGCTTCTGCTAGATCTTAGACATCTGCTTCTGCTAGACCTTAGACATCTGCTTCTGCTAGATCTTAGACGTCTGCTTCTGCTAGACCTTAGACATCTGCTTCTGCTAGATCTTAGACGTCTGCTTCTGCTAGATCTTAGACATCTGCTTCTGCTAGATCTTAGACATCTGCTTCTGCTAGACCTTAGACATCTGCTTCTGCTAGATCTTAGACATCTGCTTCTGCTAGACCTTAGACATCTGCTTCTGCTAGACCTTAGACATCTGCTTCTGCTAGATCTTAGACATCTGCTTCTGCTAGATCTTAGACATCTGCTTCTGCTAGATCTTAGACATCAGCTTCTGCTTACCTTAGACATCTGCTTCTGCTAGATCTTAGACATCTGCTTCTGCTAGACCTTAGACATCAGCTTCTGCTTACCTTAGACATCTGCTTCTGCTAGATCTTAGACATCTGCTTCTGCTAGACCTTAGACATCTGCTTCTGCTAGATCTTAGACATCTGCTTCTGCTAGATCTTAGACATCTGCTTCTGCTAGATCTTAGACATCTGCTTCTGCTAGATCTTAGACATCTGCTTCTGCTTACCTTAGACATCTGCTTCTGCTAGATCTTAGACACCTGCTTCTGCTAGATCTTAGACATCTGCTTCTGCTAGATCTTAGACACCTGCTTCTGCTTACCTTAGACACCTGCTTCTGCTAGATCTTAGACACCTGCTTCTGCTAGATCTTAGACATCTGCTTCTGCTAGATCTTAGACATCTGCTTCTGCTAGATCTTAGACATCTGCTTCTGCTAGATCTTAGACATCTGCTTCTGCTAGATCTTAGACACCTGCTACTGCTAGATCTTAGACATCTGCTTCTGCTAGATCTTAGACATCTGCTTCTGCTAGATCTTAGACATCTGCTTCTGCTAGATCTTAGACATCTGCTTCTGCTAGACCTTAGACATCTGCTTCTGCTAGATCTTAGACATCTGCTTCTGCTAGACCTTAGACATCTGCTTCTGCTAGATCTTAGACATCTGCTTCTGCTAGATCTTAGACATCTGCTTCTGCTAGATCTTAGACATCTGCTTCTGCTAGACCTTAGACATCTGCTTCTGCTAGATCTTAGACACCTGCTTCTGCTAGATCTTAGACACCTGCTTCTGCTAGATCTTAGACATCTGCTTCTGCTAGATCTTAGACACCTGCTTCTGCTAGATCTTAGACATCTGCTTCTGCTAGATCTTAGACATCTGCTTCTGCTAGATCTTAGACATCTGCTTCTGCTAGATCTTAGACATCTGCTTCTGCTAGATCTTAGACATCTGCTTCTGCTAGATCTTAGACATCTGCTTCTGCTAGATCTTAGACATCAGCTTCTGCTTACCTTAGACATCTGCTTCTGCTAGATCTTAGACATCAGCTTCTGCTAGACCTTAGACATCAGCTTCTGCTTACCTTAGACATCTGCTTCTGCTAACCTTAGACATCTGCTTCTGCTAGACCTTAGACATCTACTTCTGCTTACCTTAGACATCTGCTTCTGCTAGATCTTAGACATCAGCTTCTGCTTACCTTAGACATCTGCTTCTGCTAGACCTTAGACATCTGCTTCTGCTAGACCTTAGACGTCTGCTTCTGCTAGACCTTAGACATCAGCTTCTGCTTACCTTAGACATCTGCTTCTGCTTACCTTAGACATCTGCTTCTGCTAGACCTTAGACATCTGCTTCTGCTTACCTTAGACATCAGCTTCTGCTTACCTTAGACATCTGCTTCTGCTTACCTGAGACATCTGCTTCTGCTAGACCTTAGACGTCTGCTTCTGCTAGATCTTAGACATCAGCTTCTGCTTACCTTAGACGTCTGCTTCTGCTAGACCTTAGACATCTGCTTCTGCTAGATCTTAGACACCTGCTTCTGCTAGATCTTAGACGTCTGCTTTTGCTAGATCTTAGACGTCTGCTTTTGCTAGATCTTAGACGTCTGCTTCTGCTAGATCTTAGACATCTGCTTCTGCTAGATCTTAGACGTCTGCTTCTGCTAGATCTTAGACGTCTGCTTTTGCTAGACCTTAGACGTCTGCTTTTGCTAGACCTTAGACGTCTGCTTCTGCTAGATCTTAGACATCTGCTTCTGCTAGACCTTAGACATCTGCTTCTGCTAGATCTTAGACATCTGCTTCTGCTAGATCTTAGACGTCTGCTTCTGCTAGATCTTAGACATCTGCTTCTGCTAGACCTTAGACGTCTGCTTCTGCTAGACCTTAGACATCTGCTTCTGCTAGATCTTAGACATCAGCTTCTGCTTACCTTAGACATCTGCTTCTGCTAGACATTAGACATCTGCATCTGCTAGACCTTAGACATCTGCTTGTGTTTGAGATGCTTCTACTAGACATCTGCTTGTCTTTGAGATGCCTCTACTAGACATCTGCTTGTGTTTGAGATGTCTCTACTACACAGCTGCCTATGTTTGAGATGCCTTTACTAGACATCTGCTTGTGTTTGAGATGCCTGTACTACACATCTGCTTGTGTTTGAGATGCCACTACTACACATCTGCCTGTGTTTGAGATGCCCCTACTAGACATCTGCCTGTGTTTGAGATGCCTTTACTAGACATCTGCTTGTGTTTGAGATGCCTGTACTACACATCTGCTTGTGTTTGAGATGCCACTACTACACATCTGCCTGTGTTTGAGATGCCCCTACTAGACATCTGCCTGTGTTTGAGATGCTACTACTAGACATCTGCCTGTGTTTGAGATGCCCCTACTAAACATCTGACTGTGTTTGAGATACCCCTTCTACACATCTGCCTATGTTTGAGATGCCTTTACTAGACATCTGCTTGTGTTTGAGATGTCTGTACTACACATCTGCTTGTGTTTGAGATGCCACTACTACACATCTACCTGTGTTTTAGATGCCCCTACTAGACATCTGCCTGTGTTTGAGATGCTACTACTATAGTTCGTTTCAAATCATGTGCCCAACTTCAAAACGCTATTACTCAGTAAACATTTGTTAAAAACTTGAAATTTTCAAAATGTTATTAGAATGCAAAAGACCCTTTAAATGTATATTTAACAAATATCTTGCAGTTGCAGTTTTCTTAAAGCGGCGAATTTCTTTGATGTTTGTCAAAATTGTAAATTGTGAACCCTTAAAGAATAGAAATTACCGTAGTTGCTGGTCAATGATTAATTTTCACTAGGTAAAGGCGTGGCCGTAATGGGGAAATAACTGGATAAGACAAAACACCAGGAGAATTATTGTCTGCTCAGTTCGAGGACGGACGATAATACAAGGTATACCTGTATGTCCAATTTTCATAGTTGTGTGGTCCTGAAAAGGACCGTTTGTTGAACTAAATTAAGGTAATATAGGGGCCAACATTGTGGGGGCTATATACTTTCATTCTGAATCAGACGAGTCTAAAAGATTAATAACTGTTTGGGGTTGAACATTCCACAAACCATCATTTTTCCAATATTCCTCTTCCTGTTTTAAGACGTGGTCTTCACATTTAGCCCAATAATCTTATTATAGTCTATATTTAATAAAGCGAGATTAGCAAGAGTCTTTACATCGCATATTTTGAATGTTGTATTTTCATCTGCCACTTGTCCTTTTAATTTTGCCCCATTAGTTCTCTTGGATTTAAATGAGCATGAGTAAGGTGGCAGCCTCAAACTTATATGACCGTGCTCTTGGATAATCTTATCTATTTGAAAAATCTTTGTCCTCTGTTTTTGCTTTACTAGAGATAGTAATTCAGGTTTTAAGTACATGTTATTAAATTGTATGTGCTCCTTTGTGAGCCATATCTTAATAGCATCTTTTGTACTGGATGACGTCGGGACTTTATCTTCAAGTGCAACAATGTTGTGGTACGCTGCATTGTCCATTATTAGGCAAGATGGTCGATCTAGTGATGGGAGAACAGAATTTTCAATCCAATGTCTAAATATGTGACCATTCATCTCAGAGTGATAGTCCCGATTGTCTATGGATTTTGAAAGAAAAATGAGCTCTGCATTCTGTATTAGTCCATGTTGTCGACTACCTGCATGAGCAATTATCAAGCGCTGTCCTTTGCTGCTAGGTATTAATCTCTTAATCTTTCCATCTGATGACTGTCATTCCCTTTGGTTAGTGTGGTGAGCATTGATCCATGTTTCATCCAAGTACACAATATCATAGCCTTGCTTGCGCACCTCTTTTACTTCACGTAAGTACTTGCTTCTCATGACTACTATTTGTGGCTTCTCACAGATGATGTTTCGTCCATTGGAATACTTTCTGAATGTAAAGCCTGCAGCTCTCACATTCCTCCATAATGTAGACTTTGATATTTCAATACTGTTGTTCTTTTTCAGCGATACTTTTAAATTTCTTATTGTAACAGTTTCATTCATACCCAACATTTTGCGAATTTCACTTCTAATAAGTTTATTGTCGAAATTATCCGACATTTTTGCTCTTCCTTGCGATTTTGTATATTTGGAACATTGACGGTCACGTGCTTGAATACAGCGATTAAATGACCGTTTAGATAAATCCAAAATGTGTCTTGTCCTATTCTCTAAAGAATGAAATAATCTTCCTTGTTTAGCCTCTTTGCAAAAATAGCCATACATTTTTATTGCGATGTTTTGTAAACTGCAGAATTTCATTTTAAGACTCATGATAAATGTTATCGTTCCACGTCTCAGCCGCTGAATGAACGGAAATGGAACACACATTGTCTCGTGTTTTCTACAAGTGTCTAATTGTGTCAGAAAACCCACGTTGAAAGCGTGCAAACACGTCAATTTGACCGTGTATGGATTTTTACTCGCTATTTTTAACTTAAAATACTGTAAACATTAAGTTTTGACTGCATCAATGGGTCGTTATAAATTTATATAAATCAAATAAGCAACAATGATAACCACATGTTTTTTTTTAATGAAATTAATTCCCTGTTGGGTTCTAATCATTATAACTTTACATGCAAATTTTGAAGAACTTACAAAAAGCAGTTAAAAAGATATCGATTTTAAAAGTTGGGCACGAGTTATGAAACGGACTATAGACATCTGCTTCTACTGGAGTTGCTTCTGCTAGACATCTACCTCTACAAGACATCTGCCTGTGTTTGAGATGCCCCTACTAGACATCTGCCTGTGTTTGAGATGCTACTACTAGACATCTGCTTCTACTGGAGTTGCTTCTGCTAGACATCTACCTCTACAAGACATCTGCCTGTGTTTCAGATGCCACTACTAGACATCTGCCTGTGTTTCAGATGCCACTACTAGACATCTGCCTGTGTTTCAGGTGCCACTACTAGACATCTGCCTATACTGGAGTTGCTTCTGCTAGACATCTACCTCTACAAGACATCTGCCTGTGTTTCAGATGCTTCTACTAGACATCTGCCTGTACTGGAGATGCTTCTACTGGACATCTGCTTCTACTAGATATCTGCTTCTACTAGACATCTGCCTCCACTGGAGTTGCTTCTACTGGAGATGCTTCTACTAGACATTTGCCTCTACTGGGGTTGCTTATACTGGAGATGCTTCTACTAGGCATTTACTTTTGAAGTTTCTGGATATTTTATTTTGTTGGTTACCTCAGTTAGTCCATTCTCCCCGAAGTGAGCATTTTATCGTATTTTTGATTTAAACATAGCTTATTGTTTTGGAAACATTTATATATTTTTCATTCTATACTTTTCTAATTGTATTCTATTCTGTTCTGTTCTATTCTGATCTGTGCTTTGTAATTCTTGTATATTTTACCCTTCATTGGGACATAAGTCACCAATAAGAGCTTTCCAATCCTCTTCATTGATGATCCGTCAACATCTTCTCCAGGTGAAATATATATTTTTTATGTTTTTGTGTCATCTCATCACAATTTATTCTTGTAGCCTTAAGTTAGTGATTCTCCAAAATTGTTGGGGTATTTTCTCCTAGGTGTTATCTTTAGCAAAGGTCCTAAATTTGTTTGGTGCTACAGAGAAGCTTTGACAACAATCATGTTATCGCAGATTCTAAAGAAGAGCACATACCATAGTCATGTTTTCTATCGCGAGCACACTGACGATGTGCACACCTTGATGTGAACACAAGTAGAAGAAAATAAACACGTTTATTATGTCTGAAACTGCGCTTGCTGACACTAATCTGCCACCTATTAAAATGTCTCACCAATTTATGGTGTAGTCTGAGGGATACGATCAGAATGGAAAAGGCTGAGAAAAAGGGCTAGGAATAATTCCCTCTCTATAATGTATAAAGAAACAACAGATAAAATGATTTGACCACATGATAAGAAAGACCAAAATACATCGGAACTTTAATAAACGTTGCGAACACCAGACTCAAGGCCAACCACGAACAAGATGAATTGATGGAATATTAGAAACACTAGGAAACATAACAGCAGCAGAGGCCAAGAGAAGAGCAAAAAAAAAAACTTCGCAAATTATTTCTCCCCTCGTTGCCGAATGGCAAACGAGGAAGGAAAGAAGGAGATTTTTATGTGTAAAAATTCTTGGAGATGCTGCTATAATTTGTAATTCTGTAGGACATTTAATCTGGTCTGTCTTCTTAACGTGTCACCAGGAAAGCTGCAAATGTGTTCTATCTTTTACGTTGTCTTCACAATATTCTTTCTCAACCATGTTATTTCTTTTCTTGTTGCTCAAACATCATTATTGTTTTTTAAAATCGTCATCAGGTATAATCAATAAAGCTTCAATATAGAAAATTGATTATGTGCGTGTGTTTGGGCTGTGTGTGGTTTGCTCATGTTAACATTTTGCTGCCATTTGACTTAAGTCCTCCGGTCCTTTATTCTCCATTTCTTTTCATATAGCATTTTAAATTTTCACGATAATACGCCCATCCTCTCTCAAGGAATATAGCAGATCAAACAATTTGTGATTAAAGCGATTGAATATAGTGTTTCCAACGGAATATAATTTTCGAAAAGTTGCGTAAAGTTTTCTACCAAGGAGGAGGATAAGAACTGATAAGTACTTTTTTAAATGTAATACGCTAAAGTTTTATATTTAGATCGTAAAAGATCGCATGTGAGACCTTAGCGATCAAATACGTTGGGGGAAACATCAGTCGGGCTTAACCCCCAACGTGTGGTTTTTCTTAAGTTAAGCCTTTAACTTACGACTGACTCAGCAGGTCGGTAAGGGATAAATGTTTTATGTTCAGAGAAATACACAGAAGATGGAGATAGATAAACATAAAGTAGCAATGATAAATATATGCGGGATAAAAAATAAAGAAGTCGATCTTATAGAAGAAATGACAAAAAAGAAAATTAAAATACTAGGATTAGCGGACACCAGAGTAAAAGGACAACAGATAAATAAAACACACATGAACTACACGAAAGTATTCTCAGGAGTCGACAACACAGAAAGAGCAATACATGGAGTAGGTTTTATCATCGACCCAGAACACGCAAAGAACATTATAGAAATAAAATACCATTCAGAAAGAATTATCACAATTAAACTACTAGAAGACGATCGAAAAACAAATTACATTCAAATCTATGCACCATGCAACAACAATGAAAGAGACAGGGAAGAATTCTACGACACACTGAGTGAAATCATTAACAATATTGACAAAAGCGACGACATGTTAGTGATGGGAGATTTTAATGAAAGGCTTGGGAAACGCAACAGTGAGAACAGTGATATCTTAGGACCCTTTGGCGATAAAACAGCCGAAATAAACGAAAATGGAAGCAGACTGCTAGATCTATGCAATCAAAATGATTTATTCATCACCAACCCATTCTTCAAACACAGAGAGTCGCAAGTATACACCTGATACAAATGGAATGACACAACATGCAGAAGCCAGATAGATTTTATACTAACAAGAAAACAGAACAAGAAAAGAGTAATCGACAGTAGAGCAATCCCAAATATTACAGACGACACGGATCATAAGATGGTTATGTTCACACTAAGACAGCCAAAAATATAGAGAATATACGAAAACAAACAAAAGAAGCGAAAAGAACAGACAATAAAAATAAAACAATTAAAAGATCAAGAAACAAGGAAAACCCTAGAAGAAAAACTAACAGAGGAATTCAAGAAACTCCCTAACGAAATATGCACAGTAGAAGAAGAGTGGAGACAATTTAAAGAAACAGTAACCAACATCTCTAAAACAGTTTGTGGAACGAAGCTAAGAACAAGAGAAGGGAAAAAGAGCACCCCGTGGTGGAACGAAACAATCAGAGAAGCAATTAAGGAAAAGAAGAAACTGTTTAAAAGTTGGAGGGAGAACAAGAACCAAGAAAAATATGAAAAATATGCCTTAGTTCGAAAAAGAGTTAAAATTTTGATCAAAGAAGCTAAGCAAAAGAATTGGACAGAATTCGGACAAAACATGAGCAGGGACTTCAAGACAGCCACAAGAGATTTCTACAAAGCAGTAAAAGCCAGAAAAGAAAACCATGATCCTTACCGAGCTGATAAATGACAAAGACGGACAACCAATATCAAATAACCAACGTATACAACAGAGATGGAAAGAATATTTTGAAGACCTGTTAAACATATCAACCACCAATAAGACAACAAAAACCACGCTAGAACTCACAAATACTGAACCCAACATCATGAAAGAGGAAATCGAAGAAGTAATCAAATATGCATCAAGAAACAAAGCACCGGGGATAGATAACATACCAATAGAAATAATAGCAGCAGCAGGAGAAACAGGATCGCAATGGCTGCACAGAATATTTAATGCAGCATGGCACCAACAACAAGCCCCAGAAGACTGGCAACAGGCAATCATCATACCAATATGGAAAAAGAAAGGTAGCAAAAGAGACGTCAATCAATATAGAGGTATATCTCTTCTCAGCCATGTAGGAAAGCAATACGCCAAAATCTTGGAAAAAAGGCTGAGACCAATAATAGAACTACAGTTAAGCGATTCTCAAAAGGGGTTCCGAAAAAAACAGAGGCTGTACCGACGCACTATTCACACTAAAACAGCTTGCAGAAAAAAACGACAGAACACAATTAAAACTTATACATAGCCTTCATTGACCAGGAAAAAGCATTCGTCAGAGTAAACAGAGAACAACTGTGGGAGATACTAACAACATACGGAGGAAGCCAATATCTAACCAACCTAATTAAAAGTCTCTACATCAACAGCAGCTGCAGGGTCAGAACAGCAGCAGGCTACACAGACCACTTCGAAGTTAGATCAGGTGTAAGACAGGGGTGCGTACTATCCCCCCCCATCCCCCCTTACTGTTTATTACATACATGGACCATATATGCAAACTAGCCAACCCATCAGAGACAGAGGAGATCAACGAGTTTTTATTTGCAGACGACCAGGCACTAATACATGAAATAATAGAAGACCTACAGGAACACTTAAACAAACTCAACATCTCAGGCACAAAATACAACATGAAAATCAACATCAACAAAACAAAAGTCATGAATGTCGTCAAAAATAAACAGAACATCAACATAACTATAGAAGGCAGACAACTAAAACAAGTAGAGGAATTCAAGTACCTATGAAGTCTAATGATAAACGATAATTCTCAAACAGCAGAGATAGAATCAAGATGCAGCAAAGCTTATCAAATCATCGGACAGTTATCACCACTATTGTCCAACAATGAAATAACTCTGGAGGCGAAACGAGCACTATACAATACAATCTTCATCCCAACGTTGTGCTACCAATGCCAGACCTGGACCTTAGATGCAAGAACAATAAGAAAAATAACCTCTTCCTTTTCTTCTTCTTATTTCTCTTTTCACTGATACCTAAAAGGTGTCGTGGTTTATATCATTTGTCGTTCTTGAGCTGCTCGAACTGTCTGAATTAGTGACTTTCCTTTGTTGTTACATGTCTCTGTCACTGCATCTATCCATCTTCTTCAGGGTCTTCCTCTTGGTCTTTTCCCATGCATTCTCGAGAAGAACGCCCTTGATGGTGATTGATAAGGATTCATTCTGACCAAACCAGGTGGCCAAACCATTTAAGTTGTTGTTCTATATATTCTTGGCAGGGTTTTGTTCCTACTATTTTTCTTATGGTTTCATTTGGTATTCTATCTCTTCTTGTGTTGTTTGTTACTTTTCTTAAGCATCGCATCTCACATGTACTGATCTTTCTTAAATGTGATTTAGAAAGGGTCCATGTTTGACTTTCATAACACAAAGTTGGTATGAAAATGCTATTTATCATTTGTTGTTTAGCTGGCATAGAAATGTTTGGATGTCTTAGCAATGGTGAAAGCTGGTATGTGACAGCATTTGCTTTTTGTATTCTCATGTCAATTTCTTTGTCTAGTTTTCCATCTTCTGTAAACATTGTGCCTAAATACTTGAATTCCTCTACTTGTTTTATTTCTTTATCTTTGATCTTAATGTTTAATGGGTGTCTTAATGTGTTTATTCTTATAACCTCTGTTTATGCTGTGTTAATTTTCATACTGTTGTTTGTGCAGCTTTTATCTAGAGATGTTAAATGCTGTTGTAGCAGGTTTTCATCCTCATATATTAGGCATTGGTCATCTGCGAATAGTAGCTCGTTGATGTTGGAGTTTTCTATCTCTATGTTATTATTTGATTTTTCCTTATTGTTTGTTGTTTCCTGATTTATTTTGTCCATATATATGATGAAGAGGAGTGGTGAGAGGACGCATCCTTGTCTTACACTTGTTGTAACCTGAAACGATTCTGACAGACCTTCCGATGTTCTAACGGCACTTTGACTATTTTTATATAATGCCATTATATTATCTAGTAGTTGTCCTGCTACCCCGTAGGCTTCTAAAGTTTGTTCCTGTCCACACGATCAAACGCTTTTTCCTGATCTATAAACACTATATTTAGGTTTCTGTCATATTCTATTGTTTTTTCACATAGTTGTCTCAATGTAAATATAGCATCAGTACAGCTTTTGCCTTTTCTGAATCCGAATTGATTATTACTTAATTGAGGTTCTATTATGTATCTTACTCTCCTCTCCAATATTTTAGCATACATTTTACCAACTTGACTAGTAAGTAAAGTAAAGTACACCCGTCACACCAAGTGACGTATAGTAAATTTGGTGTTAGTGACCATTTTACAGACCTTCGGCACATGATTTTTTGGGGTAATGTGGTCGGCATTACGCCCGTGCCGCTTTACTTTACCAGAAAAAAATCCGGTACCCATTAAAGGCTGGGTGAACCGGAAGCCGTTGGTTGGGATCGAACCCTACCTCTTGTCCTTTGTAGTTCAGTTCACTAACCACTGAGCTATCGCGGCTCCCACCAACTTGACTCAATAGGGATATTCCTCTGTACATTTCACACTCCCTTTTGCTTCCTTTATTCTTCCAAAATGGGACAATGATAGCTTTTTGCCAATCGTCTGGGACTTTTCTTTCTTCCCAAGCCATATTGAATATTATATTAAGCCAATCTATAGCTGTTTCCTTACAGGCTAGTAGCATTTCTGTTATTATTACATCTATACCGGCTGCTTTGTTCTTTTTTTTTCTGTTTCAATGCCCATTCTACTTCTGCTTTAAGTATATTCGGTTCCTTTTCATCATACTGCCTATGTGTTTAAACTCTGTATTTCCGTTTGTATTTCCCTGATTTAATAGTTCCTTAAAGTATTCTCTCCATCTGATTATTTTGTTTTTCCTGCTGCTGATTGGTCTACCGTTCTTGTCGTTTATTATAGTGGTTGAGTTATAATCATTTTTTCTTACTCTCATTGCTTTTACACTTTTAAAAATTACCTCTACAGAAATGAAATGTGTTAGACGAATGACAGGAAACAGTCTAAGAGATAAGATCAGAAATGAAGAACTGAGAAAAAAGCTAGGATTAGCCCCCGCCATAGAATATATAAGGAAACAACAGATAAAATGGTTTGGCCACGTGACAAGGCAGAAAGAACAAAACACAACACAGCGAGCCTTCAACAAACGTTGTGAGAACACCAGACCCAAGGGTCGACCACGAAAAAGATGGGTCGATGGAATATTAGAAGCACTAGGAAACATAACAGCAGCAGAGGCGAACAGAAGAGCAAAAGACCGTAAATTATATCTCCCCTCGACGCTGAAAGGCAGATGATGAAGGAAAGAAGAAGAAGAAGAACAATTTGTGTGTGTTTTTTTTGCGTCCCAGATCACGTTTACCATCCAGTTGTTAACTTTATTATTTCTGAAGTTTGGGTGGTCTAGAGGAAAGTCATCTGCCTGTGGACAAGAAGGTCCGGGGTTCGAATCCCACTACATGTGGTAAATATTTAAAATCGTGGTTTCTTCGCGGCTTTACTCTACTTCTGTTTCTGTGTAGTGAGATCCGATGTCTAGCCCTCACGGATAATGGAGAAAAAACAGAAGGTCCTGTGTGAGTTCTGTGTATTTGGGGAAAAAAACAAACATTTGGCAGTTAAAATCTCAAAATAGTAGGCCACTGTCCGGGAATAATTATTAGAAATGTCTACCCAAAACATCAGACACTGTAAAATAAAAATATGCGTCTGTCGATGTCTGTCTGGATGGCGAGGGACACCCACAAATACAGAGGACACTGTCAGCTGAGTTCTGTGATTGTACTGGGATGAGACAGGTCGTTATGCACGATTCAGTCCCGGGGGGGGGGGGGGGGGGGAGATCCACCTTCTTGAATGCTAAACAATTAAATGAGTAGAAACTTATATTGTATTGTTTGTGAACACAAAATAGAAGGAATGCAAATTATTATAAGCCAAACTTTAATCCACTTATTCCCCTCATCAAAGAGTATTGTCGTTTCTCCATTTTTTAGTAACACACGACACGACATTTTCACATTCATGTCCGTGGTTTTAGGTCTCTTGTCCATAGTAGTCCATTTCACTAACTGTTGAACTACCACGACTCCACTCTTTATATGCCTCGCTCCAATTCTGTGCAAATTTTCTCATATCTGTGTAAGCCTGTCTGTGCGTCTTCCTTTCTGTCTGTCTCACATTCTAGTACCCGGTTCGTATCACAATGTTCCTCTGTATGTCTCATTGACACTAAATATGCCTATATGCCTATGTTGTTGTTGTCTTGAAGGTTTGCATACTTTTTGACGAGGAACGATTCGTTCAACCTCAGACTATGTCTTTCAGGTTACATTGGACCACAGTTGCTAGCCAAACAAAATGACAATTTTAGTTCTAAAAGGGTTAATTAATTGCACCGACTTTTTACCTGTCTTTGTCTCACTGGCAGTGTGTTTTTATAAGCCTACTCAGGCTTACAGGGGGCGCGCTCGGACACACACACGCGCGTGCGCGCGCGGAAAGAGAATGAATGAGTAATACCTCATGTACTTTGCATAAAGCAACGAAATATTTCAGAACTAGAGAACGACTTGCAACGAAAAAAACTCGCTATCTTTATCTTTGAAACTTCAGTAATTTCATTTACTTCTTTACGCATTTCCATCCTCTCATGTATCATTTTCCTAGCATAATATTTTCTCAGTGAGTTTTCTTAATTCACTCTTTCCACTCCTCAGAACGATTGAGGAGAATTTCTTTGAGGTATGCACATTATGCTAATGTTGATAATAATGTGTTTTTGATGGCTATGCTTTCGGACCCCCAACTGGTTATCACTGCCACTAATAGCAGTATACATGGCCCCCCTTCCAGGTCGGGCCATTAGATGTATAATGTTCCATTATCAGTGAGATTTAAAAAGAAAAACACGGATAGCTGATTCCTTTAGAAACGAAATTCTATCATGCATGCTTGCTTAGCCTTGTTAGCTGCTACCAAGAGGTTGCTGGATGTAGCCGCTGGAGGTTTTGACTCTGTGTCATTGCGTATGAGAGGGTAAGGGAAAAAAATTGCCTCAAAAACGAGGACGGTCGTTTTTATTCAAAAGAGGAAGGGGATATTTTTTTTTATAGATTTGTAGGGAGGGTTTGGGGTGACTTTAGGAGATAATAGTGTTTACATGTGACATGTATTTACTGAAAGCATTTTAGAATAACTTGGAAATGGAGGACTGCCAGTTAGGTAACAGGGATATAGTCAGTTAATGGTTATATTAAAGATATATCAGACAGCTAGATTACACAGATGCACGCATGCACGCGCGCGAGCACACACACACACACACAGAGAGAGAGAGAGAGAGAGAGAGAGAGAGAGAGAGAGAGAGAGTGTCAGCTCATGTGTAAAAAAAAGAGATAGACAACATCAGGTTGTAGATAGATAGTATGTGTAAGAAAGACTGGCGTCAAGCAGTTGGAGGACAATAGTAATATGCTTTTCTCACCCGAGAGATAAATCTTTGTGTCATTGACGCTCAGTAGCGAACCGCCACTTTTGTTAAGATTAATAGTCTTATTCTAGAATGGCAGGCATGTCCATATATAGAAGAGATGTAATGGGCTTTTGATGCTGATATTGGTGGTTTTGCTGCTACTTCACTATTGTATCTTTTCTACTATGTGATTTGCCTTTGTTTCGTATGAAGAATAGCTGAATTCCAAAAGATAAGTAGAGTGAGCTGGCTACACCCAGGCGACATATCAGATGACCAACATTCCATTTTAAAGATACCTGCTTGCGCAACATGAAACAGTTGAACACCAACAGTAACAGTCTGGAAGCATGTGTCACAGATAGACAGAAATAGCGGGCATTGATTAAGAGTGACAAGAAGATCGGAGACAAAAAGTTAGATTGTAGACAGTAAATTTGTTAATGAAAGAGAGGAGCCAAGTAGTTAGATTGTAGATAGAGATAAACATGTTTATGTAAGACACATGTCAAACACATAGATTGCAAATAGAAGGTACATATCTTGGAGAGAAGTACTTCTATACACAGCACTGTTTATGATCTAGCAAACTTTCACAGTTTTTTTGTTTTGTTTTACGTTTACTTTCGGGCATTAAATTAGTCTAAAGGAAGCAGTGATTTTTATATTTTGGCATATTTTATAACTGCTTGTATGCTTATGACCATATAGACTTTCTCTCATATTCTGTGCACTTCTGTAACTTGTGTTCAGCAGTGAATCTGTCAGCATTATAACTAAACGTAACCTTAGTTGGTTGTCTTTAGCATCTCTGTGAAGATGGGGTCGTTGGATCAAAGCGTCCGAAGAAGCTGCTGAATCAGAATAGGACAGTTTGACATTTCAGAAGTCAGGTCGTTTGTGTAGGAAACTATTCTGAATGGAGTAAATATCGAACAGGGAATCTTGAGCCCATAGTACTCCTCAGAAAGTACAAAACTCTCGTCCGGTTAAAAAATTCAAAAGGACATCAAAGTCACACATTGCACCAAAAACTCCAAGATATAACAAAATCAGGCTTCTAAGGAAGAGCCCGAACCACCTGGCAAAGGAAACCTTCAAAGAACATGGACATATAATTGAGAGAAACAAATACCTGGGCGAAGCTCTTACATCTGAACTATGGACCAGCCATGACAACAAAAACAATTCTAGCTAACTCAGAAATAGTCTCAAAAAATGAGCAAACTGAAACGGAAATGGGAGCTCTGTCACTCATCATGCGCCAGGAAGAATATTCCACAGACACCTGGACACGGCTATACTCGGATGGATCCACATCACAACCATTAAAGAAGGCATACAGTGGTATTTACTTAACTTGCCTCACTGGAGAGATGCACCAGAGCAGAGGTAGTGGCTCTCCATACAACCTTTCGGATTCTCAGTAATCAGGATTCCTAACTCCAATAATTGTCATCCTTAGAGACGCAAGGTCAGTCCTACAAGCCATATCAAGCCTGAAAAAGGACAGACTCATTCAAGGAATAAAGAGCAACACATGCACGCTGTCAAAAAAAAAAAAAAAAAATCCCCACATAGTTAGTCTTGCGGTGGATACTAGCACATTGTGGAATCTCGGAAACGGGAAAGCAGACAAACTTTCTAAAGCAGACGGGAAGCTTCAACAGTCCAACCCACTTCAGAGCCACACAGAAGTAAAGATAATCATGAAGCAAGATAGGGAAACGGAATGGAGAGAATTGTATGAGCCAGAACTTGACAGCTTAAATAAGCTCAGCAGACATGAGCAGACCAAGATTGAGACTCAGAACAGATCACTATGACTTTAGAACACCTCTATATAAAATATAACTGTATGACGCAGCAGCATGCGATTGTGGAGCATCCAAACAGGCTCAAGACTGAAACACTTTCATCACTATAAGAACACAAATATGGCCCACAGAAGCAATCTGTAAGGACAAACTATAAAGAGCTAGCAAAAACCTCCTGTCTTGTTCGTCGTATCCCAGTCTGGCCTAAATGCCTAAATGCTTAGCGACAACTGATCGCGGAAGAGGAGGAGAATGGTGAGATAAAAAAACCCCCAGCTATTTATTGTATAAAGGTAAAACAGTAAAGAGGCCAAGTGGCGTATAGGGAATATGGTGTTAGTAACCATAATTTTTACAGACCCTCGGCACATGATTTTTGGGGTAATGTGCTCGGTATTACGCCCGTGCCGCTTTACTTTCCCAGAAAAAATTCCGGTAGCCATTTAAGGCTGGGTGAACCCGGAAGCCGTCGGTTGGGATCGAACCCTACCTCTTGTCCTTTGTAGTCCAGTTCACTAACCACTGAGCTATCGCGGCTCCCTATTTATTGTATACTGGAGTTTAATTTTAACAACTTTGATCTGTCTTCTTCTCGAAAATGTAACAACAATGTAAAGAAGAAAAAGGGAAGAAATGCCTTATACTGAGGACTAGTATGCGAATATCGCCAACGAAATGACGAACCGGTATGTGTACAATATAGGAGATAATTGTTACCTGGCTAACGAGTATCGTTTACCTACCACTGCGCCTTTCATCTTCCAGTGCCATACTTATTTCTTCGTTCTCATAAACTCTTCATATGATTGGTTCATGTCTTAGAAGCCAGCAGCCCAAGAAAGATTGTTTGGCAACAGATTGTACAATGTTGCCACACAACATTCCCCCCACCAGCTATTACACATTTCTGGGGGTAGTTGTTGAAAACAGATGTTGTCATTTATCATTACTCTGTTTCTTTCTTTCTTCTTGTGTATGTGTGTGTGTGTTTTTTTTTTTATCTTGATCTAATTAAGAAAAAGATTTAGTTGTCAAGCATTTTTTAGCCACGGTTATTACATACACTCTTTATTATTGCACAGCTCAGTGATAATTACAACGTTTGGATATTGTGATTTATTTTGAACCCAGAAGTCATTATTTCTTCTACTCCCCACTTCATTCTAAAATATTTAGCCTTGAGTGTTAATGCGCTGAAGGAAACGTAGCCACCGCGGTATGGTTTTACAGAAGACTGTTAAAAATAACCATAATAATCGAAATAAACTAATGATGGGTTGCAGACAAGTGTACAAATGAGAGAAAAAAAAATAAAATAAAATGTTACAAATATCGCACATTAGCAATAATTTCGTTTTGGGTGGATTGCGTACGTTTTGGAGTTCAGAACGTATTATGGCAACTGACACAAGAAAGATATAATATAAATTGACATTTTAATATTCTGACATTGTCAAAAGTCAACAAGAAGCAACTGCAATTATACGTTCGAGATAGTCTGCGTTATCGATTCACGTTGATGATTATAACATATAAGTAAGACTGTCGAATGATAATTTGTATTCATTCATTGTGAGGATTCTGAAAGGTGTCTTTTATTTTCATATTTGATACATAAGAGGTGATTCTATAGTAAACGCCATCTACCTGTGGAACAGAATAAACATGCGACCTTCAGTTTTTGTCTCAAACTGATGATACCAGGAAAGATCTGCTTTAGTTTCTCAGCATAGAGTATAAATGCCTTCATGAAACGGACATAAGATTTCTGTGTGAATTTACTGTTGCTCCCATTTTCTCCTCGTTTTTGTTGGCCGTTGCAAAGATTTGTACCCAGGTCAGTAAATGCCAAGGATAGATCACATTGCTCCTCCTAGCATTCCGTCTGGAGTTGTCGTGAAACGAAATTCATGTCGACAGCCCAGCAGCCTTTGAAAAAGTCACTCTAACTTTATAATTGTATAGTAGATGGAATGACGTTCCACCTGGCCTTAATTGTATAGTAAACACAGATGGCCAAACACAACTGGTGACAAAGCAAGAAAATCAAACTTTTATCTGTACTTTTTTTATGATTAACAGAACCAAATTAAAAAGTCAAATTAATTTAATGAATGCTTTAAAGAAGTTGTTGCCTTGTTTGGTATTGTAAGTAAAGGTTCCCCGCACGGCTCAAGGTTTATGGAGTTGTATTTTTTGTTCTTTATTTTGAGTGACAGTTTTTGGGGATGTGCTCATTCTTAATTTCCAGGGGAAAAATATCTGGTACCCATATTTGGAGATTGGATGAACACTGTAAACTTGTCGGTCTGCAAAAAAAAAGTAAGCACACTAGATACTCGATCACCGAGACTTTTACTTGTTCGACTTAGGACATGTAATTGTTATTTGTGGGCGGAGACTGGCATGTCTGACAATGTTCATTTAGAATTAAAACTTCATTTTTTTATTAATTAAAACATTTTAGAAATTAAAAACTCATTTCGGGGGTTACTGGGTGTCAAGTAAATGGCTGTAAACTGGAAGTAAGAATAACGTTCAAGAGTATCTGGCTCTAGGTCCCTCAACACCAAACGATCCCTAATTTAAGAGTGAATTCAAGTACCTAGCCACGAACACAAAACACTGGTTTAGTGGTTGAGCCATACATATAATACAACTTTTTGCAATTGAAAATAGGAAATAACTGGCTGTATGTTGCTTCCATACGAACTTTCATAAACAGTAACATTTCCAAAACATTGACTTTTTTAATAGCGAAAAATGTCAACAATGTTTTGCCAACTTACTTAAAGGAGGCATAATGACCGGAAAGAGGGTACAACATACAATCATAATAGCTGTCCCTTATTCTTGACACTTTCTATTCGACGTTAATGATATTACTACTGATTGTACTCTTGTGTAATATTACGTTGTACTATGTACTGTATTTTATCATCATCTATTGTATTGCATTGTACTTCTTGTATTGTAGGCCTCCGTGTATGAATACGCACACATGCATCACAGGCACCAGTAATATTACATTAGGTATATTCTGCAGGCAACTCTGGTTATCACCTGCATCATAATCTCTCTCCAGTCAGCATGCATTATTGTCTTGCCACTGAGTGAAACGGAGCATAAACGAGAGTATGATACTCACGTTGCGCAACTCTCCGTAAATAACATTCATGTCAACGATAAGTCACTCTGTCAATGACTAAACTCATTATTACACTTCACTGTGACTTCAGATCTGGTTTGTCCTCATCAATCATTTCTGAACTTACTTTAACAGAGAGCGATGGCCGCGTGCTTCTCGTCGACGAAAAGTAGGGTTGTTTGCGGAGGCTAGATCCTTGTCACTTTGTTCTTCTACTTTGGTAGTCCTCATGGCACGCCCACCCAGTTCTAATCGTGCCGACACGACCAAATCACTCCATTTAGTAGTTATATCAGCTTATTTCAACAACAAGCATTTCTGCGTATGTATGGTACGTAAGTCATGTCTCGTAGCATCATGCATAAGAAAGTCGGTTGTCAAACTTCCTGTAATATACAATATAAATCAATCAGAAATTTTGTGTGTCTGTGCTATTCCTCGCTGTTGTTGCCTTTCCCAATTCAGCGGGCCAGTTACGTTTTTGTTTCAACTGAATAGACTGAAGAATCCATGTCACATAATCGCTAAATCAACTTGCTAGTTAATAGCGCTTCGTATGAGGTCCCAACGAATTTGGGGGGGGGGGGAGAATACGTTCTTTCTAAGAGACTTTTTAGGTAGGCGTTGAATATTGAACTCTCCCAAAGTGAAGACAGAAAGAAGGCAGCTGATACAGTAGTTGACCTCTCTGTCTGGAAACATTCAATGCCTGATGGTTGTAAAATGACCGTAAATGTAAAGTTAGCATTGTTTGATTAGTTCAAATACTTCTATTTGTGATCAGAGAAATAGAACAGATGCAGTAATCAATTTTTTTTTTTACTTTTCATTTCAGATTCCAATTGTCCAGTGAGGAGAGAGCACAGTCGAAACAAGTAGAATGTAGTCGGTTTACGTGCACCACGTGTAACTTCACCTTCATCTTTATCGCTATCTACATCATCGTCATAATCATCAATACTTTGCTGTTCTGAAATAAGTGATCATCGCCTGTTGGTGAGTACTACTTGCCTGTTTTGACGTTACGTAAACAATGTAGTGAGCACTGTCTATTTTCTCTCCCCGTTCCCTAATTTTTGGTTTATTTGGTCATAAATGTTAATGCTCATGCTGTATTATCTGATTAATTTAATGGCAACTTCTATGTGGCTTATTACATCTTAGAAATATGTCCTGTGTTTCAGATTACAATTGTGGTCTTTGGTATATTCCGATCATTTTCCCCCCCATATCATTCTCTAGAAAAATTGTCAGCATTTTTTGTATGACTTCACAGTTGTGTGTTCATCTCGCGGCTAACTTCATTCATCGTCCGGCCGTACAAGAACGTTAAGTGAGTGTATATGCGTTGTGTGATAGTTTACAATACGCTCTTGTGCGCCTTCTAGCCCACTACACATCTGTCGTAAGCATGACATTTTAGGTACCAGATTGTCTTCCATCTCGCTCCCAATTCGCATGATCAGGCTGGTTAGTCTGTTACCGCGGACAGGTGCAGTATGATCTTGAGCAGCTGTTACCACGTATTCTGACAAAATTTGTCAGATTTAAGTCGCTGACTACTTTCAGCCCCGATACTACCTATCGTCTTGACTCCCTAAAGCCAAATACATAAATACAGTCCTGCATGACGTGTGAACTTTTCATTGTTCTGTGAAGCAAAAAGAATTACACAAACACGCCTTCGTTATATTTGTGATCAACCCTATTGTTAGCTGTTTGCTTCACTTAATTTTCTTATAGGAAAGAGTAATAGACACTTGAGCAGCACAGTCCAACGTGTTTATACTGGGGCGCATCTGACTTATGCGGGTACACACCCCTCTATAATAATATTCATTTATTATTATTTGTCTCCTGTCTAAACCACTGGAAACTACTAGTCGTGCTGTTTAGTCCTAAATATTTGTCTGCAACGCAAGTATTCAGCCCTACCCTAACCGGGAGATACTTGTCTTAACAGGAAAAAATACAGATACACTATGTATTTCCGAGCTGTGATAGCAGCCTTATGCTATAGTCATGAGAAAGCCTGCGCGAAAAGACATTGCTCACGATAGCTAATTTTTTTAGTTAGCTGAGGGGCAGTGTTCCCTAGCGTTTGGCTTTTCGTGTCAAGACGCTGTGCCACTGACTACGGGTTCGATCCTGCTTTGGTCCATATTTTTTTCTGTTGTTGATTATTTGTCATTTTTCCCGAGTGCTGTAAACATACCTCTTCCTCTGAATTGATTCGCTGCTTATCGCCTCGGAAGTTTCCCTCTATAATAATATTCATTTATTATTATTTGTCTCCAGTCTAATATAATAATAGTATTATTCATAGCAGTATCGCGGTAATTAAAATTAGCGATGCCAATTTAATTCTGAAAAAAATAGTGTCTTTAATTAACGTTAAAATTGATTGAGTAAAATTTAGGGACAGGAAAATATGTCGCGGACGCCAAAAAAGTAAGTCGAAAGCTCCAAGAAAGTGATTCGAGGACGTCATGATGCCCGTAGGCGGCGCGTTGAGCAGCACTGCCCTAGAGGGTCAGTGTGCTAGAAAGATTTGTTGTGAGAGCAGGAAAAAGGATGTTTATCTTTCATGTCGGCTACAGAATGATCGCTGTAAAATATAGCTTTAAATATATATATATATATATATATATATATATATATATATATATAATTGAAATATAATACATTTGAAACTAATGTCACTGTGCAATATACTTGAAAATTAGTACGATATGTAACAGCTTTATATTATTTTCATATAATGTTGACATAGAGGCATAACTACATTTTTTTCCCCCAGGCAACTATGCTCGCTTAGGGAGAGCGACAGGCTTAGTAAATTGGACTTTTCATTTTTTTTTCATGGTTCCATTTTTGGTAGTACACAAACTATTTCGTTGAGATAGAAACTATAACCCCGCTCCAAACCAAAAAAGAAAGAAACCAAAAAAAAAAAAAAAAGGGAGAAATGTATTGTTTTCCATATGTGTGTGTGCGTGCGTGTGTGATCTTTTTATATGCACATAACCAACGCCCCTTCTATCCTGTAGTTGTTTCCCTTAATTTATGGGTTTTTTTCTTTAAAAGAAAACAAACGTTTAATACGTACAAGACAATTCGTATAGAAAAATCTAACAATTCGTGCAATTTTCTGTATACTTTAAAAAAAAATGCTTTTTACGAAAATGTCATTTACCATAAATATGAGAATAGCTCTGCTTAAATGTGTATTAGCCAATCAAATTGTACCAAACCTACGCATGACACAGATCACAAATGCTCAGGGCAACCAACCACGCTAAATAGGTAGACATAGCCAGAACACATGTAGCTCTACACATAGTCAGAACACATGTAGCTTTCACTACCATTTGTAAAATATACAGTTGTGACCTAATATAATTAAGAAGACATTTCGAGGTTGAAAGGATTGTGCTTCACAAATAAGAAGTCAAACGAAAATGACAGTTTAGGTGTGTTTTTTTTTCGTTTGTAAAACTTTTTATTTTGGTCTGTTATACAAGTTTGAAGGGGTAGGGTTCGATCCCAACCGACGGCTTCCGGGTTCACCCAGCCTTAAATGGGTACCGCATTTTTTTCTGGGAAAGTAAAGCGGCACGGGCGTAATACCGACCACATTACCCCAAAAATCACGTGCTGAAGGTCTGTAAAATATAGGGTCACTAACACAATATTTCCCTATACGCCACTTGGCGTGACGGGGGTACTTTACTTTACTATACAAATTTGCCTTAAAAAAACAAAAACGATGGTATACTAACCTTTGCAGTGTTCTACTTACACGTCTTGGAGTGGATATTTTTAGTGCAACAGGAACTAAAAAGTAAAGGTCCCATATTTTTCTAGGACCACGGCACATTTTTTGTGTGATTTGGTCAGTATCACGCCAGGCCGCCTTTACTTCCCAGAAAAAAAATCTCTGGTGCCGTTTTAGAGGATATGTGAACCCCAGAGCCTTGTCGGTCCGACAAAAAAATCTGGCACTGCAGGGGATCTAATCCCTGCCTTGGGGTAATTCTTGTTCTGTTCTATTCTTGTCCTTTTTTATATTCTCCATTGGGGCATAAGACATAATAAAAGCTTTTCATTCCTTTCTGTCCTTTGCTGTCTTTCGCAGTCGTTTCCATGTATAGTTTATCGTTGCTATCACAGTGAGTTTCTCATTGTTTCGTTTTCATGCATTCCAAGGTCTTCCCCGTAGTCCCTTTCCCCTTGGATTCGAGGTGAGAACGTGTCTAATAATACTTGCAAGTTGGCTTTTTAAGTGTGTCTATCCATCCCCATTGTCTTTTTCTTGCCATATCTTCAACTGTGGGTTGATTTGCCCTTTGCCAGTTTATCATTTGTAATCGTCTGATCATTGAACCTGGAGTATCCTATGCAAGCAGTTGTTATTAAATGTCTGCTGTTTCCCCATATTCCTGGTTTGTGTTAATTTACCGTATTTCTGGTCCATAAAAAAATATTATCTTTTAGACTTTGGGGTCCTGCAGCATGTGGATAATATTATTAAAACAAAAAGAATGAGAATAACTGGTTCAGAGTGAAAGCAATAACAAATCACACACAAAAAAAAAATAAAAAAAAAATAAAAAATAACAGTGACATTATGTTAACACGTGCGAGAACTCTCGTAATTTTAACATTTAAATATAATCATTTTTGTTATACATTCTGTCTGACAAGACTTGATGAAAGGCCAAAATAATGTAAAGAAAATAAAATAAAAAACCCTTAATTTTTCTCCTCAGTATAATTCCTATTGTTATTATGTAGAGTTTGAGTCCCTGCATGAGATACAAGCGGACATGCGTTAGATGTTCCTAGTTCCAAGAGTACTGGTACTTAATTAAACTAACCGGGTTTGAAAAGTCGCGATTCATAGTTTGTGTATGCCCATGTGTGTGTGTGCGTGTGCGTGTGTGTAAAATAATAGCGCCTGACATAGTGAAAAAACAGGGTGTTATGCCTCACATTTTTTGTGGGAAGAAGAGAAAAGACACGCTAAATAAAATGGTTTATTGATAAATAATGGTTTGCTTCTGCACAGCTGAAGAACAGCATTATTCTAATTTTTTTTTTCCTCTTCATTTTTTTGACTACCTCTCTTTCGTCTTCCCTCATGAATTCACTGCATAGTAGTTGTTGTGGTTGTATTTAAAATCTTCTAATAGTTTAAAAAAAAAATTCTGAGTGCATGTCTATCCGTTTCTAACTTTCTGCTTATTACAACCATGTCCATTTTCTCTTGGTTGCACATTCTGAACAGTTCTTGATTCTATGATAATCTTGGTTGGCGAAAATATTTGAGTAATTTTCATCAGTCAGATTGTATGAAAACATAAAAGTACAAGAAGAGTGGATTTACATAATTCATTGTTATTTTCAAGAGGAATGGAACAAACACTGTTTCCAGGCATTAAAAATTTAGGATCCGGAACATCGTATTATCTTAATCAAGAGGGGTAGTAGCTAAATTCAGGACAGTTACGTGGAGAATGGGAGAGAACTAGAGTTTCACGCTGCGGATTTACTAGGGAAGACATCTGAGCTATTGGCAGTTGTTCGATGTTGCTAATTCGACGACTAAACTAACAAATAAAAGCTAGAAGCTACATCTTTAAATTGCTAAATCGGTATGAGAGTGAAAAGTTTTCTTTTTTTTAAACCATAAAAATCATTCTTATTTCCACTGACACGAAATAACAAAGCAGAAATTAATTTTTATTCTCTATCTACTAGTTAGTTGGTTAGTCGATAGATCAACCTAACTGTACATCGAATAACTTCATAAGTGCTCAAATCCCCTTCTCAATATATCCCGCAACGTATAGCAACTGACAGACAACACTTATTGTATATTGAATTATCAGTCTTTTTTTTTAATTCTCTGTTGGGCGCTGGTGTCTATGCACCACATTTTTGACCGGATACTCTACATAGCTGTAGATTCACACTAATTGCTTGAATCACCTACTTGTTCAGTCACATTGAGAGCATTTAGACTATCAGCCCCCATCCATTGCTCGTCCATTGTACACAACAACCATCTTAGCAAGCCTGTATGTTGTTAACGGTCGCTTACACCGAGTGACCTGGTACAACAGTGAAGCAAATTTTAATCATCATTAACATGTTCAGAGACTCCAATCACTGCCTTTGAGCAAAGCCGATTTCGATCTTCCTGAGCATATGCATTGAGTCACTGAGAAAGTGTTCTTGGATAAAAGAATGTTTCTTAAGTCAAGTTATTACCTTAGCTACTGCCGTGACCTCCATCGTCAAACTACAGCAAATGTATGTCTTTAGTTGAAATTAGGTTGTTTCTTAGTTCTGATATTTACCAGCGCTGTTCTTGTAGACTTTACAGGAAGCACAAAGAAAGGATGTATGATAAGTTATTAGTTGACAAGAACCAGAGCGATGAGGGCAGAGGGAGAATGGATGCGCAAGAAGGAGAGGGAAAACAGGTATGAAAAAGACCAGGTTTATGGTAACGAACGACTTCCACAGAGCTAATGGAGCGAGGCCTCTTACTGCCTTCCTCACAAAATACGTTCTTGTAAGAGGTAAAGACGGCGAATAGGAAATGGTGAAAGGATATTAATGAAGATTTTTAGAATATAACAATTAAAGTTCTCAGATTTATTCACTTTTATTACGGTTGTTATTTATTGAACAAACTAAAGCATTCTGAATGGTTACATCCATTCTCTTCACATTTAGCCACACTATTGTTTTCTAAGGACTGATCTAGTGGAGCTTACTGTCTTCTATCTACATGTAGTTGTTTTATTGTTTTCTCATTAGTGTGGTGGTTGTTATGACTTCACTAATTACGTCACTTATCAAATTCAGTGGATCTTCATAAAGAACTGTTATGTCCATAGATGTGTATTTGGAGAGAAGTATGTATGCGCAAGATATGATTGCGTCGCCTTCTACTTCATACTCTATTTAGCCCATAACAGTGTCATCATTTTCCAACAATTACGTTTTTAAAATACTAATATTGCATTGTTCCTTCTGCAAAAAGAATGAGATGGTAGCCCAAATTGTAGGATATAGTTAATTTCTTCTTCTTGTACCTTTTTAGCTCCCAGTGGAGCATAGGTCTTCAACAAACACTTTCCAAGTTGTTCTTTTTTTGCCATTCTTTTAAGGTCATTCCATGTCTTCTCCATTATCTTCATCTCTGCTTCTATCTGTCTTCTCCAAGAATTCATTGGTCTTCCTCTTTGTCTTTTCCCTGGGGATTCCAAAATAGGGCCTGTTGTGTAATACTCTCAGTTGGCTACCGTAGTGTGTGTCCTATCCAACGCCATCGTATTCGTTGTTTCTCTTTATCCACTGGTATTTGACTGGTACATTTCCATAATTCTATGTTAGTGATTTTGTCCTGCCATTTCCATCCTTTCCATGTTTGTGAAGTTTTTTCGGCTTATTTTTTTTACAGTATAGGATAGCCAGTCCCATGCTCAACCCTCCTTTCTCGCCTCTTACGAACATGCCTGGTAGGGTGCAGCGCCGCTATTCTTTACTCCCCTTTCGGGCCCCGGCAGCACACGGGCGTTATATATAAAACCACATATGAACGTTATAATATATACGTATATACGTTTATATAAACCATGTATATAAACCATATATATAGACGTTTATATAAACCATATATATAGTTAATATGGGTGAGATATATTGAAGTCTGGGTCAAAGATTTGACTTTAAGATGCCATTACTTCAGAATATGATCAATTTAGTCAGTTTGCATTACCTGCATAATTATCTCTCTCTCTCTCTCTCTCTCTCTCTCTCTCTCTCTGCTTTTGAGATGCTTATGGTCAAGCTATGTCTTTTACACTATCGTCAGGACGAAGTTCGCAGTCCCTTCCTGTTCAGCAATTTGTTTTCAATCACTAAAGAAGGTGTTCAGTGTCTGAGGCTTTCCCCTCTCTCCTGCAGTGACATTCGTCAGTGTGGTTTTATTCCTAGACGGTGTAAGTGGCCCACGAGTCTGCAGCGTTAACCGTTTATATGACACAATTTTAGCTGAAGTACATTTGTTAGACACATTAATTCCATTGAGTATGCAATGTTTACTGGACTGAGTGCTATAATTTAAGACATTTAGAAGTGATCGGTCTAGTATTGTCTCTTGATCTAAGAAACGTCGCTCAATATAAAAAGAACCATTTGAGTGTATAACAAGTGGAATTAAAATAGGTTGAACGTGTTTCTGTAGTAAGATAATTAAAAGCTTTAGTCTTTAGTTATGTAATTATTTGGCGGTCTAAATTGAATGATCAAACCTAACGTTGAGAAGCTACTTTGTGCCATGGAATTAAAACTTAATTTATAAATAAGTAAATGTTCTTCCTAATAAACATTTTTAAAGTATACCCAAGTTACATGTGAAAACGTTGTTAAACACTAAAAGTAGTATCATTAGGACATGCAAATATTTGGACAACTTTCAAATAGACCGTGGCGTAGATTGGAATTAAATATATAAAGTACAAATATATGAATATTTATAGTGAAATAGACTACACAAATGCATTTGACAAAGTAAAGCAAGTGGGAATAATCAATATGCTGGAGAAATTAAACATTGATGGCAAGGATCTGCGAATCATAAAAAACATGTTCTGGCAACAAACAGCAGCCATACGAATTAACAACCAGGACAATTTCAACTTATAAAACAAGAAGTCAGACAAGACTGTGTTCTGTCGCCGGATTTGTTTTCACTTTACAGCGAACATATTATGAGATCAATAGTAGACAAAAAAGGAATTGAAGTCAACGGTCACAACATAAATAATTTGCGATATGCGGATGACACAGTCTTAATAGCAGAGACAGAGAATGAACTTCTAGAAATAATAGACATAATGATAAAAGATAGCAACAATAAAGGGCTCAGTCTGAATAGTAAGAAAACAGAAGTAATGGTCATATCGAAGAAACAATCATGCAGCATACAAATAAACAATACAAATCTGATACAAGTGCAATGTTTGAAATACTTGGGCACAGTGATAACATCAGATGGAAGATGCAACACAGAAATAAAAAGCAGAATAGCTCAGGCTAAAATAGCATTTCAGAAAATGAAAAATATCTTAAGCAACAAATCTATGTCAATAGAAATGAGAAAGAGAGTTCATCGGTGCTATAAAGAACCAATTCTGACCTATAGAAGCGAATCATGGACAGTAGACAAACAAATGAAAAGACGATTTGAGGCCACAGAGATGGGATTTCTCAGAAGAATGTTGAAAGTTCCTTGGACAGATAAAAAGACCAATGAGGAAGTTCTCAAAGAGGCCAACACAAAAAGGGAGCTCATAAAAAACATCAAAAAGAAACAATAAACATTTTTCGGGCACATCATGAGAAGAGGAAAGTTGGACTACTTGGTTACAACTGGCAAAATAAAAGGAAAGAGAGATCGCGGATAACAAAGAGAGAAAATACTCGATAGCTTAGTGTCATGGCATGGAAAACAGTCAACAACAGAACTGATACGATGCACTGTAGATAGAAGATTGTGGAAGGACATGATCGCCTAAGCCAACCGGCATGGCACATGATCATCATCATCATCATCGTGTGCCTTCACCGCAACGAAGGTAGGCTACCATGGATCGCCATTCTACTCTGTTTCTTGCTTTGATGGTGCAGGTTGTCATAGATTGACTTGTCCATCTTTTGATGTTACTCGTCCATGTTAGTCTTGGTCTGCCTCTGCCACCTTTACCTTGTATTTTTCCTTCCAATATTACTTTTAGTAGGCTGTTGTGTCTTTTAACATGCCCCAAAAATTTCATTTGTCTTGTCTTGATTGTATTTAGTAGTTCTGTTTTTTTTTCCGGTTGTTTTAAAACTTTATCGTTTGTTATCTTTTGTTTCCATCCAATTCTACCTATTCTTTTATAAATTCACATTTCAAAGGCTTCAATTTTCTGTTCTGTTTTCTTGTCTAATGTCCATGTTTCTGCACCATACAGGAATATTGAGAAGATTAAAATTACTTTTTGCCATACCTATTCTTTTGTTTATTTCAGTTTTGCATTTTCCATCATTGGTTATAGCATGTCCCAGGTAGTTGTAACTCTGGACTGTCTCCAGATGTATTCCCTCAACTGTGATATTTAATTGTAGGTCTTGAGAATTTTCTTTGTTTATGATCAACGTTTTAGTCTTTTTGATATTCATTTCTAGTCCATATTTTTTGCTTGTTATGTTTATCACATTTAGCAATTGTTGTAGGTCTTTAGGATTTTCTGCTAGTAGAACAGTATCATCAACATATCTCAGGTTATTGATTATCTTTCCATTAATGCACATGAAATTATTAATCATAATTGATACAGCTCCCTGCAAGTACGATTCCATGCACTGAAAATAAATTGTATATTGTGAAATTTGCACTGAACGTGGGGCCAGGGAAATATACGTCTCATAAAAATAAATGTTAAGATAGCAATAGAGACTGCAATCAGTATAAATGTATATCGCTTCTCAACCATGCAGGAAAGTTATACGCCATAATTGTGGGAAAAAGGTTGAAACCAATCATCATCATGTGCCATACCGGTTGGCATGGACGATCATGTCCTTCCACAATCTTCTATCTACTGTGCATCGTATCAGTTCTATTGTTGACTGTTTTCCATGCCATGGCACCAAGCTATCCAGTATTTTCTCTCTTTGTCGTCCGCGATCTCTCTTTCCTTTTATTTTGCCAGTTGTAACCAAGTATTCCAACTTTCCTCTTCTCATGATGTACCCAAAAAATGTTGATTGCTTTTTTCTGATGTTTTTTAAGAGTTCCCTTTTTGTGTTGGCCTCTTTGAGAATTTCCTCATTGGTCTTTTTAGCTGTCCATGGAACTTTTAACATTCTTCTGAGATATCCCATCTCTGTGGCCTCCAATCGTCTTTTCATTTGTTTGTCTACTGTCCATGACTCGCTTCCATAGGTCAGAATTGGTTCTATATAGCACCGATGAACTCTCTTTCTCATTTCCATTGACATAGATTTGTTGCATAAGATATTTTTCATTTTATGAAATGCTATTTTTGCCTGAGCTATTCTGTTTTTTTTATTTCCGTTGTGCATATTCCATCCGATGTTATTATTGTGCCCAAGTATTTGACGCGTTGCATTTGTTTCAAATTTGTCCTGTTTATTTTTATGCTGCATGCTGGTGATGTTTTTTCTTCGATATGACTATTACTTCTGTTTTCTTACTATTCAGACTGAGGGCTTTCTTGATGCGTTGTTTTACTATTATGTAAAACCAATAATAGTACAGTTAAATGATTCTCTAATGGAGTTCCGAAAAAAAAAAAAAAAAAAAAAAAAAAACCAGAGTTTGTACTGACGCTGTATTCACCTTAAAACTGCTAGCAGAAAAGATGACAGAACATAATCTAAATTTGGACATAGCTTTCATTGACCAGGAAAAAAGCATTGGGCCGAATAAATAGAGAACAAAGAGAACAACTGTAGGAGATACTAACAACGTACGGAGTAAGTCAACATCTAACCAGCCTATTTAAAAGTCTCTACATCAACGGAAGCTGCACAGTCAGAACATCAGCAGGCTATACAGACCACTTCGAAGTCGGATAAGGTGTAAGACGGCGGTGCGTACTATCTCTCCCCCCCCCCTCCCCCACCCCAACCAACTGTTTATTAGATACATGAACTATATATGTCAGTTAGCCAACCCATCAGAGACAGAGGAGATCAACGAGTTTCTAATTTCAGACAATCAGGCAGTAATACATGGAAAAATAGAAGACCTACAAGAATACTTAAATAGACTCAAAAGGACAGTTACAAAATGTAACATGAAAATCAACATCGGCAAAACAGAAGTCATGAATATCGCAATAGAGAAACAGAACATCAACGTAACTATAGACGACAGACAACTAAAACAAAGTAGAGTAATTTAAATACCTAGAAATTCTAGTAATAAACGACAATTCATTAACAACAGAGATAGACTCAGTATGTAACAATCCTTGTCAAATCTTTGGACATCTGTCACTTGTATTGTCCAACAAGGAAATAACTCTAGAAGTAAAACTGGTACTCTATAATACAATCTTCATCCAAACGTGCAACCAATGTCAGTCTTGGACTCTAGATGCATGAACAATAAGAAAAATAAAATCTACTGAGGTGAAATGTTACAAATGGCAGGAAACAGCCTGAGAGATAAGATCAGAAATGAAGAACTAAGAAAAAAGCTAGAAATAACCCCCGCCATAGAATATACAAAGAAACAACATGTAAAAATGGTTTGGCCACGTGACAGGGCAGAAAGATAAAAACACAAAACAATAAGCCTTCAATAAATTTTGCGAGAATACCAGACCCAAGGGCTGACCACGAAAACGATGGATTGACGGAACATTAGAAACATAACAGCAGCAGAGGCAAACAGTAGAGAAAAAGACTAAATAATATCTCCCCTCGACGCAGAAAGGCAAATGACGAAGGGAAAAAGAAGAAGAAGGCGAAGAAAAAGAAGAAGAAGTGGAAGAAGTAGATCAAAAGTTGTTACTAGGGAAGAGAACCGACCACTCCACATGTTTTTTTCTAAATTGATATTTCCTTAATGCGAGTTGAGCTTCCTAAACTTCAAGCTTCAGCTCCACTTCACGTACCATTTTTTACTATTCATTTTCCAATTTCATAAACTTGCACACAAATGCCATTTAATATCTCAGCCTCTAGTTATTAAACTTTATATATTTATTAATTGTAATTATAAGTTATCACGTTTCCATTTATTCGAGGCCGTCCATTTCTCTTAACGTTTATTTCGTTATTCTAGTAGTACATTCTGTTGAAAACTTATATTCTTTTTATAAATCGTTTTCAGGGTCATTCAATTATAACGTCTTTCACTGCCTTCTGTATAATGTGAAGATAGTTTAAATGGCTTTAAAACAGAGATCATGACATTAATTATGCTCCTGTAGGTGTCTAATTCTTCTCGCAAGTGTTGTGCTTTATCCGTAGCTCCCAAGACGATTTCAGATGTTACTTTTACTGAGCTTTTCGATTTTCGTATCCATATTTTAACAAACATTTTTTTTTATTTGCCCTGCCACCACTAATGTACTATTAAGTTGATCATACAGCGGGATAAGAGCTGTATACTAATTTTATTTTGTAAAACGAACTACCTGCTACAGTTTTATGTTCAGCATCAACAACCCACCAATAAATTACTATAAAATAATAAGAAAAACGTTAACGTTCGATGATTTTGCCTCACACTACTCCTCTTTTCTTAAGTTAACTAACTGTAGAAGTCCACACTATTATGAAAACTGTCATAGCAGTTTCGGCCGAAGCCGAACTAAGTTCATCTAGTTTACATTTCTGATTCGGATTTTCATGTAAGTTCTAACTGTAAAATCTTCTTGTTCATTAGGCTAAATACCTAAGTCTCATTTGCATAATTTATTGGCGCATGCTTCGCGCAGTCATCTCGCACCAAATCAAAATCCGCGACGTTAACTTGTATATGAACTTTGTGTCAAAATTGCCAATACAAGGTGACCATCTTGACACCTGGCTGACCTTACTAACTTGTTCCAAAACAACTCTTACGAGTAACATCTCTCAGGTTAACTTGACCTGTCTCGAGTTTGTTTGTCAATTTGTCAACCTAATTCATGAACATGTTGACGGGTCCAGTCATGTTACCCTCCCACACCTTATCCAATAACAGCTAGAAAATGTCCATTACCTCCAATTCCTTCACTAACTACTGGCAGTGTTATTTCTATGCTAATATTATAATATGTTGAGAAATGAGCACCGGCTAAGCTAACCGGCCAATGCTCAATTTTTATCTCCTATTATGTTATTTAATCTCTCTCCCACTCTATATACTGTTACAAAAGTAATACAAGTTATACATTTAAAACACATGCGGATATTCAGAGGAGGCAAACGACTTCTGTAATATTTTATCAGAATACCGCCTAAAACAATCACATCCCATCTCTATGAATTAAATGTAAATGTCTGTGTACAACCAGTCATCGTATCCAGTCAGCCGTGCGTCACGCCTAGTGGCGTATAGGGAATATGGTGTTAATGACCATATATTTTACAGACCTTCGGCACATGATTTTTGGGATAATATGGTCGGTATTACGCCCGTGCCGCTTTTAATTGGATGTTCTTTTTTTCACGACGAAATGACGTAGAAAGAAGAGTTATATAGCAGCAAGAACATTTAAATCTATGTGCTACAATTAGTACAAATAACTGTCTGGCCGGATAACGACGGGAAGTCTATTTTGCTGCAAAGAAAAAGGATCGACGAGTGAATTTTCTGTACAAGTAACTGGCTAATGTAAGTGCACAAGTAGTCTATATATTTGTCATACACGTAATTCTGCACAGAATATTTAATGCAGCATGGCACCAACAACAAGCCCCAGAAGACTGGCAACAGGCAATCATCATATCAATATGGAAAAAGAAAGGTAGCAAAAGAGACTGCAGTCAATATAGAGGTATATCTCTTCTCAGCCATGTAGGAAAGCTATACGCCAAAATCTTGGAAAAAATGCTGAGACCAATAATAGAACTACAGTTAAGCGATTCTCAAATGGGGTTCCGAAAAAACAGAGGATGTACCGACGCACTATTTACACTAAAACAGCTTGCAGAAAAAAACAACAGAACACAATCAAAACTTATACATAGCCTTCATTGACCAGGAAAAAGCATTCGACAGAGTAAACAGAGAGCAACTGTGGGAGATACTAACAACATACGGAGTAAGCCAACATCTAATTAACCTTATTAAAAGTCTCTATGTCAACAGCAGCTGCGGGGTCAGAACAGCAGCAGGCTACACAGACCACTTCGAAGTTAGATCAGGTGTAAGACATGGGTGCGTACTATCCCCCCCTATTGTTTATTACATACATTGACCATATATGCAAGCTAGCCAACCCATCAGAGACCGTGGAGATCAACGAGCTTCTATTTGCAGACGATCAGGCACTAATACATGAAACAATAGAAGACCTACAAGAACACTTAAACAAACTCAACATCTCAGGCACAAAGTACACATGAAAATCAACATCAACAAAACAGAAGTCATGAATGTCGCCAAAAATAAACAAAACATCAACATAACTATAGAAGGCAGACAACTAAAACAAGTAGAGGAATTCAAATACCTAGGAAGCCTAATGACAAACGATAATTCCCAAACAGCAGAGATAGAATCAAGATGCAACAAAGCTTGTCAAGTCATCGGACAGTTATCACCACTATTGTCCAACAAGGAAATAACTCTGGAGGCAAAACGAGCACTATACAATGCAATCTTCATCCCAACGTTGTGCTACCAATGCCAGACCTGGACCCTAGATGCAAGAACAATAAGAAAATAACCTCTACAGAGATGAAATGTGTTAGATGAATGACAGGAAACAGTCTAAGAGATAAGATCAGAAATGAAGAACTGAGAAAAAAGCTAGGAATAGCCCCCGCCATAGAATATATAAAGAAACAACAGATAAAATGATTTGGCTACGTGACAAGGCAGAAAGAACAAAACACAACACAACGAGCCTTCAACAAACGTTGTGAGAACACCAGACCCAAGGGTCGACCACGAAAAAGATGGGTCGATGGAATATTAGAAGGACTAGGAAACATAACAGTAGCAGAGGCGAACAGAAGAGCAAAAGACCGCAATTTATATCTCCCCTCTACGCTGAAAGGCAGATGAGGAAGGAAAGAAGAAGAAGTAATGCGACCACTCATCGTGTCCTGGCCTCCTCAAGTTTCGAACCCACCGTCCGTCGCTGATTTACAGTTTTGTTAACTGGAGCGTGGATTCCTACCCTGTAAGTTCTCTCAAGAAGCAGGCTCTGAAGCCCTTAATTTGCCTACGCCTTAAAACATTGTGGAGTTGTCTCGCTTGGTCTTACCTATCCATTCCTCATAATTATTCCCTGTCCTTGTATCTTCTCAAAATTGTAAATTCTCGCGTGTACACCCCACTTCAGCTTCTCTCCATTAGTCAACATATTCTTTAGCCATCGCCAAAAACAATTTACTCTAATGACCTCAACTTCCCGCAAGATACATTTGCCCGAGAAAAGACGCTTTCAGCTTAATTTTCACTTCCAACCCCCTTTCCATGAAGTCGTTATGTATCCGAATTTCACACAGAACGTTATCAGTAGCCGTGCCCGGATGCGATGAAACCTGATAGAAGGCATAGGGCCAAACTCTGCAAGGGGCCTATGTCTATCTTACATGTTTTCATCTGGAGCCGTCTGAACGGAGATAAGCATGACCCTAGACATAAAAAAAGTAAAAGAAAAATTATTTATGTTTGTAGGCTTGAAGTCGTTTATGTGCAGCTTATTTTTTTTTTTCATCTTAGCCGTCTTGAGCACTGAACATGTTTATGAATTTAAAGTTTTATGGGGGCGTTGATGTTTTTTTTTCATTTTTTAAATTTTTTGTTGTTGAATAATTTGTGAGCGCATTCGCGGCTATTTAATATGCCGTATAAAATCATGTTGGTGTGATACGTGTACTTGCTACGTGTTGTACAATAATGAACAAGCATGTGACAATGACAGAGTTGATTGGTTACAACTGAATGTGCGTTTAGTGGTAACATTAACAATGAATAAAATGATTTATGCTGATTTTATTCTTCTGCAGCTTTCGCTCTTCGTTGTTCACCCTCGAAAAGGCGTAAAATTGACGTAATTGCTTTATGTCTTGGTTTACAGCAAACTGGAATATTAACATTTTTGACTCCATACACCAGGCTGCATTTTTTTCTAGTACCGGGTTTTTCTTCTCACTCATCTCTTTATTTATTCAGCCAAATCTGATTTAACCTCTTTCATCGCCCACCGCTATAAGATAGAGAAGGATTTTGGTCAGTTCTGGTTCATTGATCCTGATGCTGGCAGTGAGCTTTTTGTCGCTGACCGCTATCAGCTCAGCGCTGTCGTCCCCACCCAGTGGTCGTATCTATCATACAGATACCGTAATAAGTAAAGTTATAAGACAGCAGCCGTTCATTATGACACAAATAAAATCGACCGATTGAGGGGTCGAATATTATACATACGATATATTTCGAGTTCCTCTGCATTACAAAGGAACTGAAGAACTGTGACCTTTCAGGCATGTTGTAAGAGGCGACTAAGGAGACTGATTGATGGCTTGACAAGCTGTCATTGTAAAAAGTATTGTTATGGAAAGAGCCATTGATTTTAGAAGTAGTGATTTCTGCAACATGTACTATTTTGACACGCAAGGTTTCTGTTTTTGAGATTGTAGCTCTGCCCTATGTGCTATCTTCGGCTCGAAAGGACAATAGATAGATATCTCAAGA
Organism: Megaustenia siamemsis; assembly: GCA_032433765.1. Lineage (NCBI taxonomy): Eukaryota > Metazoa > Mollusca > Gastropoda > Stylommatophora > Ariophantidae > Megaustenia > Megaustenia siamemsis. The sequence goes on from JAVIAB010000126.1 coordinate 34,721,950, forward strand.
CCAAGTCAACCATGTGATAATAAAATCCAGCAAAGGGTTAGTCACCTTGAAGGCCATGGCAGCTGCCAACATCGAACAGAGGCTACTTACGCTTATGTTCCAGGGACTAGTCCTCGCACCAATCGAGTATACCCTAGCAATTCTTACAGTCAGTACGACGCAAATTAACAGGCTGGAGAAATAAAGAATGAAGTTATGCACATTATTTTGGGAAGTATATGAGGGACACTCCCTGTGTAGCAATGAGGTATCTTCTTGACTTTCCAACCATGTATGACAGGATCAAGATATATATAGGGCACGAGCATACCTAAAGATAAATGCAGATAAAGAGCATCCATTGCACCACGAGCTCAACACAGGCAAAGGGGCCAGGCTTTACAGCACGCTTGGCAGGTAAAATAGTCAAGGAATGGATCGGGCGGACGTCATAAATTCCCTCTGATATGTGGGAAGGGCACAGGACTTCGACTACCATGAGCACACGTTACTCCTCCAAATGCAAGAGATTAGAGTTAAGATGGACACAGCCAGAAACGACAAACTTAGAGGGCATATAAGAAGACTTATCAACCAACACAGAACTGGAGTTGTCAGTCGCTGGACACTGCGAGTCTTGCTGAAGAGATCTGAGCACCTATGGACATGTTCGGAGTGCAATGATGATGACCCGCAAATAACTCAGTAACACACGGTATGTTTAACAGATCTGCGGGAGGAATTAATAACATATAGCAATGTCGTTGTTACTGAGCCACATTGCAGTAAAAATCACTGTGCTAAACTATGGAAGCAGAGTATATAACATGTAGTGTGATATCGGAAATGATATTGTATACAAGATTATAGTTGACATACAGAAATTGGTTGCCTTTTATTTCTCCCCCCTCCCTTTCCCCCCTCGCGTTATTCATTATTGCTTTAGATTTCAAGAGTTCCAAGTTTGGGAGTCATTTTAACAATGTAGTAGGAGAGGGGCAGTGTAGGGATAGTTGTTATGTAACATTGACGAACACTCTTTCTCACGTCCATTTACATATATTTATTGCACTGAGAGCTCTTCATTCTATAACATGCTGCTTTGGCATGGGAAAAGTAAAGAAATGCAGTTATAGCTGGAAATAAAGTAAATATACTCTTTTGTTGCTTGCTATGCGGCAATCTATTCAACATATCTTGCCATTATTTATGTTAATGAACGGCATATTAACCATTTTAAAATTGGCCTTACAGGAGTGCGTTTTCAAATTGTGCTTAAGCATAAGGACAAATATTTTGAATCCGTGAATGGTTCTCGCTTTTGTGCTAATTTTTTATCCTCGCTCTAAAGTTATGCGGACAGGGGAAACAATTTAGACATTAGATTAATTTTACAGTTGTGTCCCTTACTCTTTGTTACTAGGTTACTTATAATACTCGTGCTGTACAGTAATGTCAATAATAAATAAATAATATAATTGTCGAAAATAATATTTTCTTTTGTTTGTCTATTTTCTGCTTATTTCACAAACATTAAAAAAAAAAATTTTAGAACAACTATAGTTGTGTCAACAACAGCTGCAGGGTCAGAACAGCAACAGGCTGCACACCACTTCGAAGTTAGATCAGGTGTAAGACAGGGGTGCGTACTATCCCCCCTACTGTTTATTACATACATAGACCATATATGCAAGCTAGCCAACCCATCAGAGACAGAGGAGATCGACGAGTTTTTGTTTGTAGACGACCAGGCACTAATACAAGAAACAATAGAAGACCTACAAGAACACTTAAACAAACTCAACATCTCAGGCACAAAATACAACATGAAAATCAACATCAACAAAACAGAAGTCATGAATGTCGCCAAAAATAAACAGAACATCAACATAACTATAGAAGGCAGACAACTAAAACAAGTAGAGGAATTCAAATACCTAGGAAGTCTAATGACAAACGATAATTCTCAAAGAGCAGAGATAGAATCAAGATGCAACAAAGCTTGGCAAATCATTGGACAGTTATCACCACTCTTGTCCAACAAGGAAATAACTCTGGAGGCAAAACGAGCACTATACAATACAATCTTCATCCCAACGTTATGCTACCAATGCCAGACCTGGACCCTAGATGCAAGAACAATAAGAAAAATAACCTCTACAGAGATGAAATGTGTTAGACGAATAACAGGAAACAGTCTAAGAGATAAGATCAGAAATGAAGAACTGAGAAAAAAGCTAAGAATAGCCCCCGCCATAGAATATATAAGGAAACAACAGATAAAATGGTTTGGCCACGTGACAAGCAGAAAGAACAAAACACAACACAACGAGCCTTCAACAAACGTTGTGAGAACACCAGACCCAAGGGTCGACCATGAAAAAGATGGGTCGATGGAATATTAGAAGCACTAGGAAGCATAACAGCAGCAGAGGCGAACAGAAGAGCAAAAGACCGCAAATTATATCTCCCCTCGACGCTGAAAGGCAGATGATGATGGAAAGAAGAAGAAGATAGTTGTGTTGATTATAACAAGGCGGAAGCGACAGCAGTATCAAAGATACGAAAACATTTATAGTAATTGAGAAATATTATCATCATGTTGTGCCGTATTGTCATCGAAATTTTGCTCTTGTGGAGTGCCAATTTACTTTTATCTCTTACCTTGATTGGAGCCGCGATAGCTCAGTGGTTAGTGAACTGGACTACAAAGGACAATAGGTAGGGTTCGATCCCAACCGACGGCTTCCGGGTTCACCCAGCCTTTAATGGGCACCGGATTTTTTTCTGGGAAAGTAAAGCGGCACGGGCGTAATACCGACCACAGTACCCCAAAATTCATGTGCTGAAGGTCTGTAAAGTGTATGGTTACTAACACCATATTCCCTATACGCCACTTGGCGTGACGGGGTACTTTACTTACTTGTTTACTTACCTTGATTGATGTCATGAAGTCAAAGGACCGATACACTTGTTGGACTAGGTTTCTCTTTGCTGATCAGATTGTCTCCTCTTGCGAAGCTCTGTATAAAGTATCCCCTACAACTGAAGTTTATAGTTCGCGCACTGATATATTCATTTTATGTTATCAGTTCTCTTTTGTCACTGGGTTTGCCTCTACCTCGTTTACATTGAAGTTCCTTTATCAATATTCAGTAAATTCCAATAAGTTAATGCTTCTCTTTCTATATCCAAAACCTTACCTATCTTGTTTGAATTATGTGAATTCTTTCTTTTCCACTTTCAGCTGTTTCAAAACGTTGTTATTTGTTTTCCTCTCTGACTAACCACTTTTTCCATTCGTTTTGAGTCCGCTGAGAAATATCACAATTAATGTGTTATTTTATATATCTGAAAAGCTGATAAATTAAAAGTAGTAAAACTTAATGGCAAAATATCACAGGTTAAATAAACTCTATAGAAAAATGGAAGGCGCTTGTGTAACAATTTATGTTCATGTGAGTGAGAAATGGATAAAGTACCAGTGTAAGCTCTCCAGCCTAACAGCTGGCAAATAACTTGGTATATGGTCATATTCCATACCACAAAGAAAGAGGAGACTGAGACAGAGCTAATGTCTTGAAGAAGACTTGGCCGGCGTATTAATACTAGGGAAGCTCTACTTTAGTATCACGTCACAATGGCCGAGGCCATTGCTTCTACTATGTCATGCGGGTGTTCACAGAGCAGACATGCCGGAGTTTGCATTCTACTGATGTGTTTGTTCAGTGGAACGTGAACGGTATTAATGCTTATCTGAGGACATTTAAAACATTGACATATTTAACATTTTTTGCGGAGAAAGGTTTTTTTTAAAACAACAAATGCTGAAATTTTTAAAATCATCATCAAGTACCTAGCCTGCTGGCGTAGGTGATCATGTCTCTCCACAACTTTCGATCTCGACAGTTATTTACCATTTCCGTTGTTGACTTTCTGCCAAGCCATTCTCTTAAGCTGTCTGGCATCTTTTCTCTTTGCTTTCCTCTTTCTCTTCGTCCTTCGATTTATCCAGTTGTTACAATATATTCCAACTGTTCCCCTCTCATTACATTTAAAATACATTTTCTAATTAACTTAACGTGTCATAGAAGAATCATATACAGGTAATATTTCAGAATTAACTAGATGAGCAAAGCACTAAAATATTACTTACAAACAACTGTATACAGAGCGGAATGAGAGGACATGCACTGCCTGCAGCACACCAGTATTGTATTTGCTGTACATGTCCAATGATGTGATACTTGCAATTCTTGTTACTGGTGATACATGTTATCTTGGGGGTATTTTACAGTCTCTTTATAGGCAATGAGATATTTGTTGATATTTTTGGTAAGTTTGTCGCTGAATCTAAATAGTAATTGGTTTTAACTAATTCACGAGTTCTCTCTCGCTCCCTTCTCTCTCGCTCCCTTCTCTCTGTGATTGTGATATCAAAATCTAGGGTTAAAAAAAAATGTCTCGTTGACTGTGCCTATCCTATATACGTTGTTACAGCTGATTACCCACAGTTTGAAGTGTTTTTAATTGATAAATCTCAACATTAGAGCAGGAAACCCACTGTCTTGAAGTTTTTCAAAGTCCATGCCTATTCATAGAAACTTCCCTGTCATTCCAGATTTAAAAAAAGAGCGCGCGAATTGGTGTATGTTAGACATCGGCGAATATATTAGCGCTGCGTGCTTTGGCGTTTTCAGGATACACTGGAGAACAATAAACAAGGAAATATATTCACACTGCTAGCGTTGTGTACTTCTGCTTCACTCATTTATTGCATTGAACTGTTTTACACCTTGTGTTTTAGTACATTCGTCTTTAGTACCTATTTGTTCGGGGCAACTTCACTAGGGGTTTACTTTCATTGTTCTTCCTGAAAGACTACAGTTGTTTGTGGTCAGAGTTGTCTCTCTAACAAAAACAATATTACGAAGCTAACGAGTCTTTTATGTCTGGGTTGTGAGAAATTTTTCCTTTTTCTTGGCTGCATATTTCGATATAATATAGAAATTGTTAGAAAGAAAATATCAGAGTTGTTTTACCGCACAAAACAGCAAGAACTACTCAACTATTATATATATATATATATATATATATATATATATATATATATATATATATATATATATATAATATATATATATATATATATATATATATATATATATATATAATATATATATATATATATATTATATATATATATATATCAACTATATATATATATATATATATATATATATATATATTCCTATATATATATATATATATATATTTATATATATCAAATGTTATCAGCTCCGAAGAATTATTAAAGAAAGTACGTTTTGTGTAAAATCTTGACAGAAATATACATTATGGAGAAAAGTGTCAATCATAGTGGAAGTGACAGTGGATATGAATGTCTTGAACAGCTGCAACATTGTTGGTCTAGATACAATAACATAGCGCAAAATAATATTTATTTTACAACATTGCGCTTGAGATATAAATAAGCCAATAAAAATAGAAAACAAACTATAACTTGAAATATTTTTGTTAGCGTATCGGCTGACTGGATTGTTGGATTAAGGACAAGAAGTCCATTACAAAGATGACTGTCTAGTATAGAAGTTCTGGGCTATGGAGCTGTGGCACGTAACACAAATATTGCATAATGTGTGCGATTGAACAAAAAAAACATTCCACCATTTTTGTAATATAAGAGTATTTTGTATTTTGACTCTTTGTTCACCGTGATTCTAGTTCAAGTCTTCCCGAATCTTACACATTTATTACAACCGCAGATGTTCTAAAAGTTTGAGTTTATCAAGAAAATAACGGTTGCATGCGCTACATTTCCAACACTTGCTTCAATAAGAGTGACTTCTAACTCGGGTGCGATTCTCATCAACATCTTTTAGGTTCTTTCAGGCCTTAAGTATCGCACATTTTGGTCGTGTGTTATTGCAAATAATATTCTAAAATGCCATACTCCAGTAGTCACGTAGTTTTTTTTTTTCTCCCTTTCTTTAGAAAATAGCTCTTTACAATACTCCTAACATATTTTTGTAGGCAATAACTTTGATATAATGTGATGCATGAAATAAAATGGTTTGGCTACGAATCTCGCTCATCTGATCTGGCAAAGACCGTTCTGCAAGAAACAGTGAAAGGAAAGATGAGAGGTAGACAGAGAAAGAGATGGAAAGATAATTCCAAAGTAAGGACAGGACTCGTCGACTTTGTTGAGTTCTAAGGAAATATTGTAGATAGAGATACATGGAGAGGGTTGACGAAGTCTGTCAGTAACATCCCAACGACCTCAAGGGGTATACGGTGAAAATACAGCAATGTGTCTCCAGTTAAATGGAAGTAGATCGTGTTGTAACATTACATTGCGTATCTCATAATGTACGAGAATAAAGGGATTCCTTCAAGAAATGCTTGAAAGATGATGCTCACTTTTCTTTCATCTACTGTTGAAGTGTGTTCGTGCAGATTGGTCCACTCATAGACGTTCCCCCCTACTCGTAAAGGTAAAGTACGAGACTTAAATTTGCGTCTTAGCACGCGAGCTTTCACCGTATGTGTTCGGCCGCCTATCCAGAAGTGTACGGAGACTTCTGGATAGTGTCGCTTCAAGCATCGAAACTCACGATGCGAGGCGGCATTCCTCACCTTCCCAGAGTACTACCCTGGCAACCATTTCTGCTATCGCCTCCGTCGACTACGTATGTAATTTTATCCAACCGCGAACACAACTCACACTGCTTCCAGCGGGAATCGAACACGGGTTGTCCAAACATCGGTAGCCCAGTCGGGTGGTCTTCTCGATTAGGCTACCCAGGTGCGGCGCCCCCTCCCACGCACACACACTAGTATCACTATGTATTTAAAATTGTCTGTGTCTTGTAAATAAAACTTCATGTAATTTATAGAATCCTCTTAGAAATAGGTCCATTCTGCTATTTTACTATAATCTCGCACGCATTTTATGAAGCTTATCAGATTGACTGCTTATCCGTACCCGCCTCCCTTCTCTTTCTTTGTCTTCATCCTGTTGTTCTCCATTCTATATTGACGAGGTAACTCTATTACAAATGATCTCTTGGAGTGTGAACGTTTCACCTAATAAGAACTAAGCGACAATGAGTTTTGTGTTGAAAGATGTTTTTGCCTTCTAAGAACTAAGCGACAATGCGTTTTATGTTGAAGGATGTTTTGCCTTCTAAGAACTAAACGACAGTGCGTTTTATGTTGAAAGATGTTGCGATGTTTTGCCTTCTAAGAACTAAGCGACTATGAGTTTTATGTTGAAAGATGTTGCGATGTTTTGCCTTCTAAGAACTAAGCGACAATGAGTTTTATGTTGAAAGATGTTTTGCCTTCTAAGAACTAAGCGACAATACGTTTTATGTTGAAAGATGTTGCGATGTTTTGCCTTCTAAGAACTAAGCGACTATGAGTTTTATGTTGAAAGATGTTGCGATGTTTTGCCTTCTAAGAACTAAGCGACAATGAGTTTTATGTTGAAAGATGTTTTGCCTTCTAAGAACTAAGCGACAACAAGTTTATGCTGAAAGATGTTGCGATGTTTTGCCTTCTAAGAACTAAGCGACAATGAGTTTATGTTGAAAGATGTTGCGATGTTTTGCCTTCTAAGAACTAAGCGACAATGAGTTTATGTTGAAAGATGTTGCGATGTTTTGCCTTCTAAGAACTAAGCGACAATGAGTTTATGTTGAAAGATGTTGTGATGTTTTGCCTTCTAAGAAGTAAGCGACAATGAGTTATGTTGAAAGATGTTGCGATGTTTTGCCTTCTAAGAACTAAGCGGCAATGAGTTTTATGTTGAAAGATGTTGCGATGTTTTGCCTTCTAATCATTATTTTACCTAGAGATAATCTATCTTATATTGTCTATCGCCAGACATACACCCTATCTGGCTATAAATCGTTTAAGGTTCTAAAATTTGATCTTTGGGTAGTGCTGTGATTGTACTGCCGCTGATTATAAGTAAAAACGTTCCAAGTCATATCTTATATTCCGTTTGTTTATTAGCGGAGTGCATTGCTCATGGTTTTGCACCTTTCAGTACATTGCATCAGTCTTGAACACCCATCTGCTCTGCTTTTCTAACGCTTCGTGTTACTGGACAATTCTACAAGGCATTTCCCTTGTGTCAGAGTTGCCCCTCATAAAGAAGTCTAATCAAATAGCACAACTCTACTATCTCTCCGGGTTGTCTTTCTCTTCAAGTCCGTGGCTTTTAAATTTGTGGAAATGTGAAATTCTTTAGCGTTAACGTCTAAACTTCGGGTGTGGGGGTGAAGTGGGCAGTGCTATTCCTCGCCTTTGTTACTTTCCTCACATCAGATTACCAAAAAGTCCCCCTTTTAAAAGTAAAGTAAAGTACCCCCATCACGCCAAGTGGCGTATAGGGAAATATGGTGTTAGTGACCCTATATTTTACAGACCTTCAGCATATGATTTTTGGGGTAATGTGGTCGGTATTACGCCCGTGCTGCTTTTCTTTCCCAGAAAAAAATCCGGTACCCATTTAAGGCTGTGTGAACCCGGAAGCCGTAGGTTGGGATCGAACCCTACCTCTTGTCCTTTGTAGTCCAGTTCACTAACCACTGAGCTATCGCGGCCCCCCCCCCCTTAAAAGCTTGCTCGAATACTCACGACCACTGTGTTAAGAAGCCATCATATTGTCCTCAACCTACTATTATACTCAGGCTTCACTTTGTGTCATGTTTCTTGTACTGTGTGGTCTTTATGGTTTGTGCATTTCTATAACACGGGAAATATATAAAGTGACCGCCTCTAGCCAGTAGGTTAAGCAAACAAAAAACTTTAAAATATATATTTAAAATAAAAGATTTTCGCTGTCAAATGGTAACACCAGCGCACGGCCTTTGATGCACGACCAAGTGGGATCGTAGAAAATAATGAATACAGTCCGTCCAGTGGAAGCAGTTAAGGTAATTCCTCAAATTAAGATGCTTTCCAATATGAATAGATGAGAACAAATGATCATTATATGCGTCAGAACAGGACACAATGGACTCCATAGTCACGTGTATACACAATTATACTTCAAATTTGTTTTGAATATAGTACAGTGAGGACAAACCAATGGCCCGTAGAAACAACACGACAGCAGTACTATATGGGTGCCTGCAAGAACTAAAACCAGTAAAAGTTATTCAAGAAACGACAATGCAGATAGGTATAAACAATACTTCAGGCGAACGAAAGATAGATATAGACAGACTGGGAGGCAGGCAGACCAGACACCTAAAGTCGTGTGCAGTTGCACCTATGTAGTTTGTAATCGGTGGCACAGATTCATTTGCCACGTATTGGACACGTATGATCAGAGTTGGCGAAATATGTGTTGATTGTTTTATCCTTTCTGGCTGTGCGTTTTATTCGAGCTGTCGTCAAGTCGACTTCCTAATTGTGTTTCTTGTTGGTGGTTGGCTGAAGCTGTTGCTTACGCTGAACTTAAATTTATAGTGAAAAAAAAAAAACACACACACACACAAAATAAAATAAAATAACAAGGTGGTACTGTTAAAAGAAAAAAAAAAGATGAACCTCCTTATCTGGGAATATGTAATTTTGGCTAAAGCTAGAAGCTGCTGTCGTGCAATGACATAACTGCGCTGAAAGACGACGCTTGTGCTCTAAATCTGGTCACACTTACAGGTTACGGGTGAAACGGCTGGTAAACTCCGTGTTTTAACAACAGGCAGTTGTTAACTTCGTCTTGTGTTTGTGGTGGAATATTTGGATGGAATGTATCTTGACTGTTATGGGAGCGGATAAGATATTTTTTTACGTTTTGGCATATACCAAATTATGAGGATTGCCGGTTAATTAACTGCTTACAAAAAAATGTGATACAAGTCTAGAGCGGAATGTTGATCTCTTATGTAGCTTCAGTTTCACGTAGCATAACAAAACAGCAGATAAGCAAAGCAGTTGGAGGATGAGAGGGTGAAGAGGTAGCAACATATAAAGATATGTTGAGTGAGAATGTACAGAAATAGAGCAATATTATGGCAAGCTTGTAAATTATTTGTACTGTGTTAATATATTTGTTGTGTTATGTGTTAGTAGATGATTACTCTATGTTAGTGAATTATTGTACAGATTTTGTTAGTGAATTGTTATACAGTATTATGTTAGTAAATTGTTGTACAGTATAATTTTAGTAAATTATTTTACAGTATTATGTTAGTAAATTATTTTACAATATTATGTTAGTAAATTATTGTACAGCATTATGTTAGTGAATTGTTGTCCTATGCGTTAGTAAATTGTTGTACAGTATAATGTTAGTAAATTGTTGTACAGTATAATGTTAGTAAATTGTTGTACAGTATTATGTTAGTAAATTGTTGTACAGTATTATGTTAGTAAATTGTTGTACAGTATTATGTTAGTAAATTGTACAGTATTATGTTAGTAAAAATGTCGTACATTATTAAGTTAGTAAATCATTGTACAGCATTATGTTAGTGAATTTTTGTCCTATGTGTTGGTAAATTATTGCTGTATGCTAGTTAGTTGCTATATTACTTGAGTAAATTGTTGTGTTTTGTGTAGTAAATTATTGTATTATGTTAGTGGAGTGCTGTGTTTTGTAACATACTTTGTGAAATACGGACATTGTACTTGCTCTCATCTTCTGACGTGATTACATGAAAGTGGTTCACATTGAAAATTGGCCAGTGCTACAGCCAGAGTATAGATCATGTGAAATTGTATTTAAAACAAAAGAAGTCAAATTTGTGGCAATAACGTTAACTATAAGATTCATTAACTACTATTCTATTGTTTATCTGAAGAAGAAGAAAAAATGCACAGAAAGCTGCTATGTGAGAATAACAAAAGCAAAGAATAATAATAAAATAACATGGGCGCAAAATGTCGACCAAGGAGAAAATAACCAGGACACAAAAAGTTGATTGGCCAAGGAATTAGAAATAAAAAAAAAACCAGGGCGCAAAAAAATTCGCACTGGAGAAAGAAATAAAAACCAGAGCACAACAACAGAATCGACCAAAGGAGAAGGAAATAAAAACGAGAGCGCAAAAAAAAAAAAAAAAAAGAATTAACCAAGGAGAAATAAAAAAGAAATAATAGGTAGGTAGCATGTTCAACGCATAAGAGAAAATGTTAGACTGTTTAAAAAAGAGGGAGGATAATGTGAAGACATACAATTGGATCGCATACTGTGGATATATACCTAGTAAACAGGAGAGAGTAGAATTATACTGTTGATGACTACCATAAACATGACAATTTTTGATAAATCAATACATTCAGAACGAGAATAAGCAGGATAATTGATTGCTTACATACACTTCGACTGTTAGATACAAAACTGTACAAACATGGGTTATACGACAAAATTACAAAACGTATACTAATTATACTCCTTATATCACCATTAAAGAAAGATACAACGGCTCAAAGAATCAACAAACATGTCACAGTAAATGGGAGCTAAACATGAGCTAACAGTAGTCAAAAGCATCAGTAAACTGAGTAAAGACGAAATGGTAACACAAGAAAGATTACATATATACTTTAAAGAAGAATAAAAAACTAGAAAATGAGCGGATTTTGTGGAAGTCCACAAGATATGGCTTATAGAAATGAGTGTGAAACCACTTGTTGGTACATAATGCGTAAATACTGCACGTAATGAAAGTATGGTATGAACATCTACATGCAATCAACATTCACATTATTTTCCATTTTGACTCTTGAGTTAAAGCAAGGAATGTTCATTGAATGTTTGGGGACTCCCATCTCACACAAGATCTAATGATTTGATACAAATGTGTAGAGTTGGTTTGGGAGGAAACAGATGCCAACAGGATCAAATTTGAATGTTGGCTCCCTTGTATGTATTTTCTAAGACCATAATTGAAGTATTGAAATAAATTGATGACACAGAATTTTCGTTTCGGCACAGTTGGAAATGTAGAAGATTATTTCTTTATTCTGCGCACAAAATTCACTTAATGTTAAATAATTGCACGGTTCTAAAGAAAATCCCACATCATTTAGTGCTGCAGTGGTGCTGTGGCTTTACTGCTCTTTTGCATTCTCCCAGCAATATCTCACCTTCTACGTCAACTCTTTAAAGGACGTCAAGCAGACAGGATTCACTCCGCGTGGTAGTTTATAGCAAGCTGCCAATCGAAGCCTTTCAGTCCAGCACATATCCACTGTAGAAACCCTCACCATTTGGAGAAACGGGTAAGGAGCAAAGATTGAAATATTCCCCAGTGTTATTATCTTCACCAACTCTGTATGCCACATCATATCAAGATGTATGCTGATCAAGAATCGACATATTTTCTCATATTGAGTACAGGTGCTTTCAGGTTAAATTTGTTGTCTACTTTCAGGCTAGGTTTATTCTCTGCTCTCAGACATGCCTCCTGCTGAACCTGTCATTAGCATGTCCTTCCCTGTCAATTGTAAAGTAAAAGTAAAGTACCCCCGTCACGCCAAGTGGCTTATAGGGAAATATGGTGTTAGTGATCCTACATTTTACAGACCTTCAGCACATGATTTTTGGGGTAATGTGGTCGGTATTACGCCCGTGCTGCTTTACTTTCCCAGAAAAAAATCCGGTACCCATTTAAGGCTGGGTGAACCCGGAAGCCGTCGGTTGGGATCTAACCCTCCCCCTTTGCCTTTGTAGTCCAGTTCACTAACCACTGAGCTATCGCGGCTCCCTGGCAATTGTACTTCACAACAAGTATCCTCGCGTCACGTTTGCAAAAAAAACTTTGTAGCGTAGAAGAGGTCGTGCTATGTTTCTTTTTGACATTACTGTCTTTCTACATGTGATGTGTTTGGGAACTAGTCCATCCTTCATTCAACACAGACTGCCTAACCATCTTTGATGATAGTGACCATACTTGTCTCTTTAGCACAATCTAGGGTTTTAATATTTGCTATTTGATATCTCCATGAGATTCCAATTATACTTCTCAGACAGCGCACACAAAAAGCGTTCCGTCTTTGTTTCTTACGATATGCATAAAGGCTTGGATGCGTTGACATACAGTAGAATTCTCAATCTGCTAGCTTACATCAGGGGTGTATTTGTGATAACTAAAGGTAAACGTGCGTGAGAAAAGCCAGAACTACATTAAGACTACTCCGCAAGACTAGGTAAATACACTCACAAATCTGGACAATGTCATGCGGCTTCCAGCTCAAACAGATTCAGATTTAAGGTCAGAATATTATAGAAGCCAGACATTGGATATTATTTATGTTTCCTGTGAAAATTAAGTTTATGAAAAACGAGAAAGTTAATGTTCTTTACTTGTTTTATAGAAATACAATGCTCTTTGCTGCGCCTCTTCTTCGTTGTCTTCTAACTTGATTCTTCCTACATATTTTCTTATTTTCCACCTCGTTAACTTTTTCTTCCTACATATTTTTTCTTATTTTCCACCTCGTTAACTTTTTTTTCATCTTGTTTTTTTCTCTTCTACTTTTTCATCTGTACCATTTCTTCGTATTTTCTCTTCCTTTTCTTTTTCTCTTCTTTCTATCAGCATCATCATCGTCATCTTTTTCTTATCTCGTGTGTTTCCTTTTCCTATATCTCACTCAAAAGATCAACGAAAAAATAATCATAGAGGCGAACACAATAGGAAAGCACATTAAAAGCATCAGAAAGAAACAATTGACATATTTCGGACACTTCATGAATAGAGGGAAGTTGGGGTACTTGGCAAAAGAAAATAACTGGCAAAATATAAGAGAAAGGAGAAGATACTAGGTAGCTTGGTTGTGTTGTAGTACAGTAAATAGCCACAAAGAATTGCAACGATGCACTTAGGACAGGTAATTGTGGAAGCCTACGCCAACCGGTACGGCACATGATGATGATCTTGTTTATCGTTTCCTGCTCTTTTCTCTCTCCTCCTTTTTGTTCTTTTCCTCTTCTTATCTTCTTCTTCATCACCATTTTGTCTTTCTTTTACTCACTCTCCCTTTTCACTGCTTCAAATCTTCATCATAACCTCTGTTTTTCTTTTCTTCCCTCTTTCTTAATCTTTACTCTTTTCTCAGCATATTTTTGGCATTGTACGAGTAATAGAAAATGTTTTAAGTTGACACTGAGGACCTCTATAATATAACCTTTATCTTGGAAACTGTTTTTTTAACTTTCAATAATGGAATTGGAGCCTCCCGAGGCTTCGGAATTCGTACACTACTGTCCTGTTGTATTTCTGTATAGTCAGGCGGTGTAAATGTTGAGAGTGCTACAGTGAGGATGATGGCACTTTGCACAAAAGGACGAAGTAGTCGAACAGTTTCTGAAGCACGAATGGATCGTGTTGAAAACAATGTAAAAGCAGAGAAGCCCGTCACTTATCTATTCCTACGTGTGTTTGTATGTTTGCCTGTTTTTTATTTAAACAATACTTTTCACTTTAAACAAGCGCTGCTTTTGAGTAACTTTTAATGAGCCATCAGCTTATCTCCCGAGAAAGCCTGTTACATTGCTGGCGCGCGCGCATGTGTGTGTGCATGCCAGTGAGTAAAAGATTTGTAATAGCTCAGACTTTCTCCTAAATGTAGACAAATTAAGATTGACAATAAAAGGCGGGTATTGCGCCACACAAGTAAATATTCATTAATTTAGTTCTTTTATTGTATCCACATTAGCGTTTCCACGACTCAGCCCGATGTTTTACTTCAAATCCCGCATCTAATTCGCATACATTAGCGGTACTTAATGTTTGTCCCGCGTACTTTTTTGGTAGGTTATTCTTCTGCTTTTTACTTTTTTACTGTTCGCTTTCTGTGGATTTTAAGATTTGTCTGCTTTGTTTGTGTTTGTTCCTTTTTGAAGACACTTTCAGTCGAGACGTTGGTGTTTGAAATCATGTATAATCAGCAAGGTTTAATTTTTATCTTATTTTTAGTTTTCATGAAAAATTGTTATTTTGACAGGATCGTTTTCAACGCGTTTTCTGAGCGCTAGTAATAGAATATTGTTACTAAATTTGGCTACACCATTAATTTCCTTGAAAAATCAAGTACACTAACTCGAATACATGTAGATTGTGTTAAAAGATATTAAAATGATTAATCTGTTGTTTTTTTTTTATATACATTTTTATCACAAACTAAACTAAGACCACTAAACCCATCAGTTGCATATTAAGTGTAGCATTATTCGAGTAAAAAACATATATATTGATTGCTTGTTAAATAGTAAATTACAGTTGTTTGTGATTTATATTATTACGTTAGTTCCAGGCCTTTAGTTGATGTGTTCTTGAAGGCTATTCAGAAATGAGTTGATTATAAAAGCAAAGAACATTTAATTTAGTTAGTCATTGACATACTTTGACCAACTGGTACCTGTAACAGGATCTTCCATTGGCACTCCTGTTCTTAGCTTCATTGTCCAAGCTTTCCTTTCCCCTCCTTTTACACACCAAACCACCCCCCCCCCCGCCCCCTTCCCCCGTTCTCTTTTATTTATCCTCCCCTGATTTATTAGCTATCACCAGAATCGGTTGTTTAAACATTACAAAGTTGCAGCAATTGTAGCTACCTTTTAGTACCTGGTGTTTTGAATCTACAGCAGTTATCTCGTTCTTGAAAGGTATATTTTCTGGTAAATATACCTTTCACTGGTTTAATTAACTTCTGTGTCACTTTGATGAAAATATGTAGATGTAAAAATGTAAAATGTTGTCCGATTATCACCTCGTGGTAAAATACAATCCAATCAGACAAATATCTGCATAAAGAGAGAACCATACCTTGGGCACCCTTTGAAGGATGACCACGGCCATTGGGTGTGTAGACAATTTGTTGTGAACCTACAAGATATCATAAAGCGTACTCTACGCTGGCTGCTTTTGTGACCAAGGGAGAGAAGACAATTTGTATTTGTCGAGTACTATGTTTAAATACGGAAATCAGTGGGGAACAAGTGTTGTAGATCTCTAGTAATTATCACGTGTTGCCACAAGTAATCAATTTTTGACTTCGTAAGGATAGAAGCGGTGAAATATATCGTACAGCTACAAATACTGAAGGAAGAAGGGGTGGGTAGGTAGGTATGGTGATAGGTGGGTAAGGTAGGCATATCCAAAATGTTGATGAAATATATTGTCACTGGGAGGCAAAACTCCCGCAACTGAGTACTCAAAAGGAAGTCGACTGAGTAGTCAAAAATGTCTCATTGAACTCGGTTATGTGGGATCGAAAGACGAAAGTATCACAACTTTGCAGCCCACCACAACACACCGCTTCCACATCCATTTAATGTCCAACTAATGACGGATGTTAAAGAGAAGTAGGTAGTTGGCGTGTGAACGCCAGAAACATAGTCATGATTATATAAATGCTGGTAGAAATGTTATGTTGTGACGTTCATCATTCTCTTTTCATCCTCTTTTGTGCTACCAAGGACTGTTTTACTAGTCCAGCTGAAACCAACGTTTCTCTCCTACATCACTGATATAACTGAGCAATCAATACCATTTACCAGGACCCGTTAAAAAAACAAACAGTCGTAGCACGTATGCCTTTTTTAGGCGATGCGTTGAGCAAAAACCTGACTATTCTGTTCTGTAGAAAATAAAATGAAAGTCAGTGGCAGGAATATCATTAGATTTATTGATGACCTATGCTCCGTGTGAAGCTTGAAAGTTGCTAGATCATGTCTGATTTTGTGTTGGCAAACCTGTACTACTGTTGCTTAGGCGGCAATGTTTTAACACTGACAGGAATGCAGGAAACAATGTATTCACAGTGAGCTGAAGGCTGTGTACGTTGGCGTAAGCTATGGGCCCAGCCCTGCCTTTTTTCTCCAACTATACATGTTGCGCATTAAAAGGTACGACATGGTCCATCTTTTTCATCTGTAAATGGGTACATCTTTGAAGAATAAGAGATGTATTAATTAGTTATTTGAGTAACAGATATATAACTCCAGTGTAATAAAAAATATTGTTAAAATGGTAACGTTATAGTTTTGCAATGATGATGACCCGCAAATAACTCAGTTATAGTGTAACGTGAATGATAGACGACACAAAACCAAATTGACGTTTTCAACCATTTGCCTTCTGCTGGAAAGCTGACATGGCACACAAACTATAGCTTGTTTCATAAGTCGTGCCCAACTTTTAAAATCAATATCTTTTAAACCGCTTTTTGTAATTTTTTCAAAATTTGCATGTAAAGTTATAACGATTAGAACCCAACAGGGAATTAATTTCATTAAAAACAAACATTTGGTTATTATTATTGCTTATTAGATTTATATAAATTTATAACGACCCATTGATGTTGTCAAAACTTAGTGTTTACAGTATTTAAGTTAAAAATAGCGATTACAAATCTATACACGGTCAAATTTACGATTTTGCACGCTTTAAACGTGAGTTCTCTGACACAATTAGACACCTGTAGAAAACACGAGGCATTGTGTGTTCCATTTCCGTTCTTTCATAGGTGTAGACGTGGAACGCTAACATTTATCATGAGTCTTAAAATGAAATTCTGCAGTTTACAAAACATCGCAATAAAAATGTATGACTATTTTTGCAAAGAGGCTAAACGAGGAAGATTATTTCATTCTTTAGAAAACCCTGAGAATAGGACAAGACACATTTTGGATTTATCTAAACGGTCATTTAATCGCTGGATTCAAGCACGTGACCGTCAATGTTCAAAATATACAAAATCACAAGGAAGAGCAAAAATGTTGGATAATTTCGACAGTGAACTTATTAGAAGTGAAATTCGCAAAATGTTGGGTATGAATGAAACTGTTACAATAAGAAAATTAAAAGTATCGCTGAAAAAGAACAACAGTATTGAAATATCAAAGTCTACATTATGGAGGAATGTGAGAGCTGCAGGCTTTACATTCAGAAAGTATTCCAATGGACGAAACATCATCTGTGAGAAGCCACATATAGTAATCATGAGAAGCAAGTACTTACGTGAAGTAAAAGAGGTGCGCAAGCAAGGTTATGATATTGTGTACTTGGATGAAACATGGATCAATGCTCACCACACTAACCAAAGGGAATGGCAGTCATCAGATGGAAAGATTAAGAGATTAATACCTAGCAGCAAAGGACAGCGCTTGATAATTGCTCATGCAGGTAGTCGACAACATGGACTAATACAGAATGCAGAGCTCATTTTTCTTTCAAAATCCATAGACAATCGGGATTATCACTCTGAGATGAATGGTCACATATTTAGACATTGGATTGAAAATTCTGTTCTCCCATCACTAGATCGACCATCTTGCCTAATAATGGACAATGCAGCGTACCACAACATTGTTGCACTTGAAGATAAAGTCCCGACGTCATCCAGTACAAAAGATGCTATTAAGATATGGCTCACAAAGGAGCACATACAATTTAATAACATGTACTTAAAACCTGAATTACTATCTCTAGTAAAGCAAAAACAGAGGACAAAGATTTTTCAAATAGATAAGATTATCCAAGAGCACGGTCATATAAGTTTGAGGCTGCCACCTTACCATGCTCATTTAAATCCAATAGAACTAATCTGGGCAAAATTAAAAGGACAAGTGGCAGATGAAAATACCATGCTCATTTAAATCCTAAAGAACTAATCTGGGCAAAATTAAAAGGACAAGTGGCAGATGAAAATACAACATTCAAAATATGCGATGTAAAGACTCTTGCTAATCTCGCTTTATTAAATATAGACAAAGATTATTGGGCTAAATGTGAAGACCACGTCTTAAAACAGGAAGAGGAATATTGGAAAAATGATGGTTTTGTGGAATGTTCAACCCCAAACAGTCATTAATCTTTTAGACTCGTCTGATTCAGAATGAAAGTATATAGCCCCCACAATGTTGGCCCCTATATTACCTTAAATTATTTCAACAAACGGTCCTTTTCAGGACCACACAACTATGAAAATTGGACATACAGGTATACCTTGATATTATCGTCCGTCCTCGAACTGAGCAGACAATAATTATCCTGGTGTTTTGTTTTATCCAGTTATTTCCCATTACGGCCACGCCTTTACCTAGTGAACATTAATCGTAGACCAGCAACTACGGTAATTTCTATTCTTTAGGGCTTCACAATTTACAATTTTGACAAACATCAAAGAAATATCGCCGCTTTTAGAAAACTGCAGCTGCAAGATATTTGTTAAATATACATTTAAAGGGTCTTTTGCATTCTAATAACATTTGGAAAATTTCAAAAGTATTTAACAAACGGTTAGAGAGTATAGCGTTTTGAAGTTGGACATATGTTTTGAAACGAGCTATAAAACATCAAACTGCATTCATTTTATGAAACTACTTTTGTTTTAAAAAATGGACGTCTCCTTTATTATTATTATTATTATTATATATATATATATATATATATATATATATATATATATATGTATATGTATATATATATGTATATATATATAATAATAAAATGTGCACTAGCTCAGCAGAAAACAACAGTTAAATGATGTTTTCACTCCGGACATATCAGAAAAGGTAGTAAAGTACCACCTGTTCAATGCTTTGTTGCTGCCAACTGCTTGTGAGTGTGACTGTGACACTACGAGCATCTGCTGAAGGTTAGTTTATATTGCTGCTTTTAGGACCGTTCCTGTGCAAACTTTATGGAGATATCAGGATCTGAGACTGAATCTCGCTTACTCACATTATTTTCTAGCTGCTTTCTGAAAATGCACGTATGGAGGAATGATAAAGAACGGGTCTATGTATCTCAAAATGTACGATATAGAGGAATGATAAAGTACGACTCTGTGTATCTCAAAATGTACGATATAGAGGAATGATAAAGTACGACTCTGTGTATCTCAAAATGTACGACATAGAGGAATGATAAAGTACGACTCTGTGTATCTCAAAATGCTCGTATAGAGGAATGATAAAGTACGACTCTGTGTATCTCAAAATGTACGACATAGAGGAATGATAAAGTACGACTCTGTGTATCTCAAAATGCACGTATAGAGGAATGATAAAGAACGGGTCTATGTATCTCAAAATTTACGATATAGAGGAATGATAAAGTACGACTCTGTGTATCTCAAAATGTACGATATAGAGGAATGACAAGTACGAATCTGTGTTTCTCAAAATGCACGTATAGAGGAATGATAAAGTACGGCTCTGTGTATCTCAAAATGTACGACATAGAGGAATGATAAAGTACGAATCTGTGTTTCTCAAAATGCACGTATAGAGGAATGATAAAGTACGGCTCTGTGTATCTCAAAATGTACGATATAGAGGAATGATAAAGTACGACTCTGTGTTTCTCAAAATGCACGTATAGAGGAATGATAAAGTACGAATCTGTGTTTCTCAAAATGCACGTATAGAGGAATGATAAAGAACGGGTCTACGTATCTCAAATTTACGATATAGAGGAATGATAAGGTATACTCTGTGTATCTCAAAATGTACGATATAGAGGAATGATAAAGTACGGCTCTGTGTATCTCAAAATTTACGATATAGAGGAATGATAAAGTACGACTCTGTGTATCTCAAAATGTACGATTTAGAGGAATGATAAAGTACGGCTCTGTGTATCTCAAAATGTGCGATATAGAGGAATGATAAAGTACGACTCTGTGTATCTCAAAATGCACGTATAGAGGAATGATAAAGTACGGCTCTGTGTATCTCAAAATGTACGATATAGAGGAATGATAAAGTACGGCTCTGTGTATCTCAAAATGTACGATATAGAGGAATGATAAAGTACGGCTCTGTGTGTTTCTCAAAATGTACGATATAGAGGAATGATAAAGTACGACTCTGTGTATCTCAATGTACGATATAGAGGAATGATAAAGTACGACTCTGTGTATCTCAAAATGTACGATATAGGGGAATGATAAAGTACGGCTCCATGTATCTCAGAATGTGCAATATAGAAGAATAAGTAAGTACGGCTCTATGTATCTCAAAATGTAGGATGTATAGAAATGAGTAAGTACGGCTCTAGATATCTCAAAATGTGCAATATAGAAGAATGAGTAAGTACGGCTCTATGTATCTCAAAATGTACGATGTATAGAAATTAGTAAGTACGGCTCTAGATATCTCAAAATGTGCTATATAGAAGAATGAGTAAGTACGGCCCTATGTGTCTCAAAATGTACGATGTATAGAAATTAGTAAGTACGGCTCTAGATATCTCAAAATGTGCAATATAGAAGAATGAGTAAGTACGGCTCTATGTATCTCAAAATGTACGATGTATAGAAATTAGTAAGTACGGCTCTAGATATCTCAAAATGTGCTATATAGAAGAATGAGTAAGTACGGCTCTCTGTATATCAAAATGTGCAATATAGAAGAATGAGTAATTACGGCTCTATGTATCTCAAAATGTACGATGTAGAAGAATAATAAAGTACTGCACTAGATATATCAAAATTCTGTAATGTATTATACCAAGGAAGAGAATGACGCAGATTTAGAGGTTTGTAAGCGGTCAGCGACTCATAACTGACTGGTAGTGTGAGGATCAGTGACAACAGCTGATCGACATTCTACTCTGCCTCCTAATTGATACAAACACGAACCAATTAGACTGGGTAAGCGAGTGAGGGCCGAGGTTAGAAGGCAACCTGGTACCCAGATATACCATACCGAAGACGGTGTATAGGACCAAAAGAGACAGATATTTCGACTTGCGATAAACTAGCGACACTACGGATCTACACTCACCAGGCGTCCATTTAAGAGCGGATATTGAAAGAACAGTTATCTTTGGGCAGTTCTGAAGAAAGAAATCGTACTCGTTTCTAGTCAGCTATAACCGAGTGAACTCATTATTTCTCTTGTATTTATAATTAATGCACCCAGTGAAAATAAGCAGCTCGTGGTATCTTCGATTTCAGTTATCATAATATAAGTATTTTAAGCAAGATTTGCTTAATGTGTATTTAGTATTTCAAATAAATAATTATTAATATAATTGTATTAATAACCTGCGACATGCTGATGATAGCAAAGGTTTTGCGGGAACAGGCCTGATACAAGGATCATACACCTATACATAGCCCATACATAGGGCATCGAGATCCCTGCTGGAAAAAAAATGCTGATGAATAATAATAACATTAGGATGGAGAAGGACATAACGTGGAGAAGGTTGATGAAGTCTATTAGTAGTGTCTTCACGACTCTCAGGGCTATAGGATGAAGAAGAAGAAGAAGACTACGGAAAAGTGTAATGCGTGCAATAAGTATATGAAAGAAGAGATTAGAATCACATCAACACAACGATTATGATCAAGTTTATAAGGTGAAAAAATGTGAATACGATGCTCCCGTCCAACAGAAAATCTCACTAGATAATCCTGCTTAAAATCTATATTTTCTAATGTTGATTTTGCAACATAATCCGCAACGTAGATTTAAATTTGAGTCTTTTAAAAACATTTTCAAAGTCTATTTCATAACTCTCAAATGGTTCTGTTTAAAATACACATGGCGAGCTAATCTGCTCGGGAGAAGGTGCAAAGGTTGAGGTCGATGTCAGGAGAGGCGGCGCCTTGTTACAGCGGAGTATGGTAAAGGAATCTAATCTTGGTCGTAGCATGACATTACGTGGTTGCTTATACGAAAACATACTCGTTTTAAAGGGAGTAATATTCCTGCTGGTAATTATCGTCACTTCCCCTCTCGCTAAGTACGTGAGAAATTGCATCCGCAGCCGAGGAAGTGGGCGAGGGGGGAAAAGAAGGTAAGGGTGTACGAGAAATTGGAAACTCGATGAGGTTAAAAGAGTTTCTTTCTGGGAGTTGTCAGCGGGAAGGCAACTCATGCAGGAGTGGAATGATCAGCGGGGGGAGAAAATTAGAATGTGTTTGATATTTGAGATTCTATATTTATATCCTGTATTTCTGGCCGCTGTTTCAGTGTTTGAAAATTTGAAAAAAAAAGAAGTCTTTTTAGCAATATTTACGGGCGGGGCGGGAGGAGGATTTTTGGCGGGAATATGATATCATATTCCACTGAATTTTTCTTCATTAACATTTGGCTTTTTCTTTTCATATATCGCTACGATTATACTTATTTAATTTCTTTGTTTTTCAACATTGTGTTGTAAAATTTGGTTACAATTGCTTACTTTGCATTTACATATAATATACCTGCGATATTTGTAAAAATTAAAATTTGATTCTATCGCTTTCTTTCTTTCTTT
Organism: Megaustenia siamemsis; assembly: GCA_032433765.1. Classification (NCBI taxonomy): domain Eukaryota; kingdom Metazoa; phylum Mollusca; class Gastropoda; order Stylommatophora; family Ariophantidae; genus Megaustenia; species Megaustenia siamemsis. Next base: position 34,745,196 of record JAVIAB010000126.1, read on the forward strand.
CTTTTTTGGCGATCTCAAATTAGATGCTGCGCAGAGTTTTAATCTTGTTAATCCAACTTATTCTGAATCTCGAGTTCTGTGCCCGCTTCTCTTTTTGTATATGCTTTATGCGGACACAAGTATTTCCCTTCAGATGAGCAAACCGTATTGTCTATTATGTCCTTATGCAGTTACACACTTCTGTATGTTAATTATTCACCGTTATTTCCCTGCTTAGCCAACGCTTCTGTCGGTATCACAGAACTGACCTTGTAAATAAATAATAGAACACTGGAAACAGAAAGGGAATATGAGCAGAACGAAAAATGAACTGGATGCGGACATTCTCCCATGATGGACAGTGAGGAAAAGAGGGTACAGTAGACTAAAGTGTCAAGGACACGTTCCAAGAGAACATAATCATGGTCTATCTAGGCAGATTTAAAATTTGAGTGAAGGTCACGTGCCCATTCACTGTCTTTTGTACTCGATAGTTGCCATCAAGCCTATATACGTTCCAGACCATTTGTCCTTGCATTTCTATGTAGTGAAGTTGCTAACGTTACGTGTCCATTTTTCATTTTCTTGTTTGATTTTTGTCCCCGTTCTATTATCTGTAGGTCAATATTTCACGTTTGAGGGAGCCGCGATAGCTCAGTGGTTAGGGAACTGGACTACAAAGGACATGGGATAGGGTCCGATCCCAACCGACGGCTTCCGGGTTCACCCAGCCTTAAATGGGTACCGAATTTTTTCTGGGAAAGTAGAACGGCACGGGCGTAATACCGACCACATTACCTCAAAAATCATGTGCTGAAGGTCTGTAAAATTTATGGTCACTAACACCATATTCCCTATACACCACTTGGCGTGACGGGGCTCTTTACTTTACTTTTATTTATATTTCACGTTTCTAATTATGTCATGGCATTGCTACCTGGTCTGTAGTGGATCCCAAGAAAAATAAGTTTGCGGTCAATAAAAGTGTTGCTCGAGATTGTTAACTTTGCACCTTAACGAAGACTGAAATTCCTTGATGACTAGAACGCCAGCATATTAGAGACATTGACATTCCAGAGGATGAAGAAAAGATTCAAGGCAATCCATCTCTGTCAATATAGATAATAATACAGTTTTGGGGTGTTAAATAGGGCCTGTTCTGACTTCTGGAAGTGAATCTTGGACAGTTGAACAACATGCAATGCAGTCACTGGAAGTCATAGAATGTGGGTTTACTGAAGAATATTGAGAATACCGTGGACAGCAGGAAAAACTCGGTGATGCTCTAGAAGAGGCCAAGACTAAAAGACAGCATATTATCATTAATATAATGAGAAACAATCATCATTTTATGGCAATGCAATGAGAAGGGAACAATCGGAACATTTTTCAGTAATTGAACAAATCAAGGGAACAAGAGATAGAGGAAAACGATAAGGCTTAAGAGAATGAGGTGGTATGAAATCAGTTACAAGATAAATTAACAATAAACACAAAAAAGTTGCGGAAAGCCATGATCATTTACTCCAGCGGACATATTTCATGGTGGTAAAGACGATGATAATAGGCCTTCACGAAGAATTTGGCATACATGACTCATAGCCAGTAATGTATCATCATCATCAAGTACCGGGCCTTCTGGCGTAGGTAATCATGTCTCTCCACAGCTTTCGATCACGACAGTTATTTATCATTTCTGTTGTTGACCTTCTGCCAAGACTTTCTTTTAAGCTGTCTGGTATCTTTTTTCTTTGCTTCCCTCTATCTCTTCGTCCCTCAGTTTTCCCAGTTGTTACAATATATTCCAGTTGTTCTCTTCTCATTGCACGACCAAAAAGTGATGATTGTTTCTTCCTAATATTGGAAATTATCTCTCCTTTTGCTTTGGCTTCTGTCAGAACTTTTTCATTACTCTTCTATGCTGTCCATAGCATTCTCAACATTCTTCTGTAAAACCACATTTCTACAGACTCGAGTGATTTTCTTGTCTGTTGTCCTATTGTCCATGGTTAACATCCATATGTTAAAACTGGCTCTACATGACATTTAAGAGCTCTATTTCTTGTTTCTATTGTCAAAAATGGATTGCTTAGTATCTTTCTCATTTTTGGATTTTTTTTTTAAAGCTCCTTTTGCCTGAGCCATTCTGCATCTCACCTCTGTTGTACATCTTCCGTCTGAGGTTAACAAAGTTGCCAAATATTTAAATTCATTTACCTGTTTTAATATGGTTCCACTTGTCTTTATTTTGCACTGACGTGATGTCTTTTTCTTTGTTGTTACCATTACTTCTGTGTTTTTGCTATTAAGCAGTAATGTATAGCTGCATGTAAACACTATCGTTTCTCATTGACTAACAATTTACCAGCAGTTTTAACATCAGCTCGGTGGATAAACAACTTATGACCCCAAGAGTTCAGTGATTTCGAACTTGGAGATTGTTTGACTGAAATAATTTGAATTCGAAGCAGGCGAGTTGGATAAAGAGAAAAAAAATCACATGAAGATCTGCAGAGTCCAGCTAAAGACCAATTACAGTCTGGTGACAAATTACCCAAAAATGTCTTGATAGTTTAAATAAAAAAGAATAAATGGATACGGGTGTAGTACCAAATCCATATTCCCCACATGTCGTGGCCTATTCCCGAAGTGACGTTGCTGGACATTTTTTTTTCTTTTATTTGAAAGTTATTTTATAAATACATAAAACTAGAGGCACCACAGTCAAGCCGGGGATAACCATATTGAAACATATGTGGTAGGATTACGGGACCTGAAACTCAAATACAGAGGTATTGAGTTCCAAAACACAATATGCAACTATATCGAGATCTCAAGCTTTGACGCTGATACTGTACGGGTCAGACACATATTGTGTGTTATAGCAAGTTTTTATTCATAGCAAATGTTTAAAGTTTGTTGAAACTCATCTTGCCCGATTCACCATCTCAACAGATTAACCTAGGTATTCAACATTGCCTTTTACTATATACTGATAATCTATCTAAAAAACAATTATCACCATCATGCAGCATACTAATAAACAGGAGAAATCTGAAAGAAGTGCAACGCTTCATATACTTGGGCACAGTGATATCACTGAGATCATCAGATGGAAGATGCAATACAGAAATAAAAGTAGAATAGCTCAGGCCAAAATAGCATTGCAGAAAATGAAAAACGTCTTATGCAACAAATTTAAGTCAATAGAAGTGAGAAAGAGGATATATAAGAGGAAATATCGGTGCTATGTAGAGCCAATTCTGACCTATGGAAGCGAATCATGGACTGTTAACAAACAAATGTAAAGATGATTGGAGGCCACAGAGATTGGATTTCTCAGAAGAATGTTGAAAGTTTCCTGGACAACTAAAAAGACAAATGAGGACATTCTCAAAGAGGCCAACACAAAAAGAGAGCTCCTAAAAAAACATTAGAAAAAACAATCAACATTTTTCGGGAACATCATGAGTAGAGGAAAGTTGGAATACTTAGTTACAACTGGCAAATACAGGAAAGGGAGATCGCGGACGATAAAGAGAGAAAATACTGGATAGCTTGGTGTAATGGCATGGAAAACAATCAGCAACAGAACTGATACGATGCACGATAGATGTATGTTTGTGGATGGACATGATCGCATGTGCCAACCCGCATGGCATATGATGATGATGATCATGATGATGATGATGATGTACGGATTGTTTTTATTGCTTTAATACCATCATTGTAAACGAGACAAGTCACGTATGGCGGAAATATAGTAAAAAGTAAAAGTAAAGAGCCCCGTTACGCCAAGTGGCGTATAGGAAATATGGTGTTAGTGACCATACATTTTACAGACCTTCAGCACATGAATTTGGGGGTAATGTGGTCGGTATTACGCCCGCGCCGCTTTACTTTCCCAGAAAAAATCCGGTACCATTTAAGGCCGGGTGAACCCGGAAGCCGTCAGTTGGGATCGAACCCTACCTCTTCTCCTTTGTAGTCCAGTTCACTAACCACTGAGCTATCGCGGCTCCCTTGCGGAAATATAGTGCTGCGCTTATATGTCTTTAAGATCATTATCACATTCATAGATTATGTGGTTCACGTTATGACAGGACGTCCCACTTTTCTAAAAGAAACTATATGGTACTCATTCTCACAGGTTGGATAATCTCCAAAGGCATGTCAGTCCGAGAAAAATAAATGATCCACTTTGGTGAATTGAAGCTGTACCCTCATTAACCACTTCTGTACAGCGGCTTCATAGTGATCATTATACGCGATCTGTAATTATAATTTGTTTGTACTTCTTGTCTGATTTTATAAGAGAATCTCATCAGAGAACACTAACTACATAACACTGTCTAGGGTTTTTATTTATTTTAAAATCTGTATTTTTCAAATAGTGTTGGTAATTTGGATTTCCGACTGTGTTGTCTTTTCATTACCACACTTGTTTCACATATGGAGAGCAAATATGACGAGATTTGATTTTTATTTGAATCTTTAGAAATCTTCCAACGCCTCACTAGTTATTACACTTCATAACACTCCTAAGTCTCGCCTTTTATCAGCTCTTGTTCAGGTTTCAAGTTCCGCTCTTCTCACAGGTAATCTCAGTGCATCAGCCATTCTCTCTATTACTTGTTCCCCATCTCCGTCCACATTTCTCTAGCTATTAAACAGTGTTTAGCCTTCACGAGACTAAACACGTACTAAATAGTGAACACTTTTAAGTAGATAGAGTAGTATATTCAAATAGAATAACGTTAGTCAGGTAACTAAACAGCGAACTTCCTTTGGTAGGTAAACAAGGAATATTCATCAACTAACTAAATATTTAACATTCATCTGGCAACCAAACATTCAACTTGTAACTAGCAACTAAACGCTTAACACTCGTCTAGTAACTAAACCGTCATCACTCTAGTAACTAAACATTCATCACTTGTTTAGTAACTAAACATTCATCACTCGTCTGGTAACTAAACATTCATCACTTGTCTGGTAACTAAACATTCATCACTCGTCTAGCAACTCAACATCCATCACTCATCTAGTCGCTAGGAATTCTAGCAACTAAACATTCAAATAGTAAACACTTATTTAACTGTTAAACGGAATCCAGTTCCCAGTGCATATTCACCGAGCTGTTAACATGTGCTTGATTTGTATATTCAACATTGAACGACTGACAATCCTTTAACTGCTGGACTTTGCATACTCCAGCTCTTGAACAATGCACACTCCGCCATCCGTTGCGCATGACACACTTTTCTAGCTTTTGAACAGTACACATTCCGCAGCTCTTGAGCTTTGCGTGTTTCTCCATCTGTTGAATCTCTCTCTCTCTTTTGTCTACTGAACGTTGCACACATTCATTCAAATATTGAACATTCTATACTCCTCTAGTTGTTAACCATTGCATATTCGTCCAGCTGTAAGACATTACATATTCGTCCAGCTGTAAGACATTACATATTCGTCCAGCTGTAAGACATTGCATATTCGTCCAGCTGTAAGACATTGCATATTCGTCCAGCTGTAAGACATTGCAAATTCGTCCAACTGTAAGACATTGCTAATTCATCCAGCTGTAAGACATTGCGAATTCGTCCAACTGTAAGACATTGCGAATTCGTCCAACTGTAAGACATTGCGAATTCGTCCAACTGTAAGACATTGCTAATTCGCCCAGCTGTAAGACATTGCAAATTCGTCCAACTGTAAGACATTGCGAATTCGTCCAACTGTAAGACATTGCGAATTCGTCCAACTGTAGGACATTGCGAATTCGTCCAACTGTAAGACATTGCGAATTCGTCCAACTGTAAGACATTGCGAATTCGTCCAACTGTAAGACATTGCGAATTCGTCCAACTGTAAGACATTGCCAATTCGTCCAGCTGTAAGACATTGCCAATTCGTCCAGCTGTTAAGCACTGTACACACATGCAGTTGTAACACATTGTTACATTCATTCAGCTGTTGGACATTGCACACTCCTCTGGTTGTTAAACTTTGCGAATTCGTCCAGCTGTTAAACATTGCACACTGCAGCTACTAAACAATGTACACATCACCAGGTATCTGACTCTTCCTCATCTACCTCCTTTTGTTAAACAAAAAACGAACACCAAACAAAACAGCCCCCGCATTATTCGACACCATTAATGATAAAAATAAATCACCAGCTTCTTCAACACCTTTGTTCAGGCTGCTGCTGTACCAGGCTCAGTGAACTTACGCGCAATTGGACGTAAACGTATTTATGACTTCATGCTGGCAAGTTAATGGCGCCTGTGTTGAGCTTGCAGTATATTTTGCTTCATTCGGCGCCTTTTTTATTGTCTTCTATTTTATTAACTCCCCCAAATACGACTTTTTGTGTGATGTTGTAAATATTATTGACTTATTTCTGCTTCCTCGTTCGCCATTAAACGATCAGTTTCTACGTTATGCTGCAGATTTACAACTGTGCAGCGACATCTGCTCCTTTCGGACCGGGTTATCCCAATTTCGGCACGTAATTTGTATGTTCAGATAAAGTTGCCAGCACCATCACAATCCTTTACGGCATGGTGGGGATTGCAGTGTGAAAGTGAGCACTCCCTTGACATATATTATTTTAGAGAACTGTACAGCACAGACAGAGAGTCTAGCGGTTGTTACCATCATAAACTCTGTAACTCATGTTAATCTATAAAGTAGACAATTTTCTTCCTGGATAGATCCGTTAGTACACATTTGGAAGCGATGCTCTATAGACTGAATCGTGAAAGCAGTGCGCAAACACCTGTTCTACTACCGGTCTCGGTAAATGTAAACATAATAATAATAATCATCGTTTCTTGTTAATTAGTTGTTATTCAATATATTTAGACATGGAGAGGTTACATCTTTTCTCCTCCACTCGCTTAATTAAAGTGTAGTCAATGCGCATTTCTAATCTACTGGTATGTTTTTTATAGTGTGGTTGTAGTTTGCAAATACCGTAGACACTTAGGAACGAACGTATTAGAATCTAGTTATAATGGAAGCACTGCGTAGCAGACTCATTGCTATCAACAGGAAGTGCTCGAGTGGACATGTTTCTTCGTGTCGTTCTTAAGAGCGGGAAAAGTTCATCATGATTTATGAAAGAAGAGACCGATGAAAAAGATTAACTACTACTTGAGTATGAGGAGACCTTTTCTTTGTCGAATTGGTAGATGCGTTGGTCCTATTTTGCAGCTTTCATTGGGACGTTTTTTTTTCTATTCGTATAATACAATTCATTTGAGGAGTTTTCTATGAGCAGTAAAAGTAGTCTCTTAGTAAATGCCAGTGGGATTGTAACGTGTTTAAACCTCACAGTAAAAAGCTGCATCCTTTTGGGGTGAAAAGTTCCTGCTCTTACTCGCAGTTTTTGCCTTTTTCTATCCGCGAGTCTAGGGATGGCCTTTTTGGGAGCAGTTAGTGCGTTCGATTCCTAGTCAGAAAGATCCAGGTTCCATTCAGTGATGTGGAATAATTTTTTTTATTCGTACCGACTCGGCTCCCAGGTTCACTCAACCTCTGAATTTGCAAAATTAGTAGCAGAGAGTTTTCTGAAGGTAATGACGGCCAGGCGAGATGCCAATCACGTCATTCAAAAATGCACGGACGGTCATGGAAAGATATGGTCACTAACACAGTCTCCTGCAAACTCCCAATAAGGCATGGTAGAGAATTTTTCTTTACATACTTAGAATCGGTAAGGCCACCTATTTTTTTTTATTTTAAATACAGATACCCTGCCAACAGTTAATTTATGTTAATAAAGAAACACATCGGAAAGAAACTATTGAAATTCGAAGGCCATATTATGAGAAGAGGAAGGAGACTGGGTGATCTAGAGGTAAACGTCGGTCCCAGAAACGAAGGGTTCCATCTTCACCACAGGCGGTAGGAAATTTTCAAAAGTGTTTTCTTTTTCGTGGTTTTACCATCCAGTGGTCTTTAGGTAGTGAGATCTGATGTCTAGCCTTCTCGAAAAATAGCGAAAAACAGGAGCAGACGTGAGTAGTAGGAGGCGCACGTTATGCTCCTGGTTTTTTAGTTGACCAAAGAATAGGGTATACCCTACGAAGTCCAGTACCCTTTAAGTACAAGAGTTATATAGTAGGATACCACCACTTTCCCATGGTGGAAGGTGGTGGTGGTGGTGGTGGACTTCTGTTATGATATATATGTATATATATGAATAGGACTTGTATAGTGCATGAAGGGGTGGGTTGTTGAGGGGATAATTACTGAGTCATGAGTGATGGACATCAGTTTTTCCCGCCAAAGTGACTTCCAATAGGAGCTAGTGTGTGTATGTTGTCCGGCTATAGACCACGCCCACTCCGGAAGTGAAACTACCATATTAGGGAGTAGTGATACGTTAGTTATTTCATAGATATGGTGAGCGTATATACATATAATAGTAATAAGTTAATAGTTATTATATCTACGTGGACGTAAATGGGCCCCGTATTTAAGATATGGACCATAAGTAGGTATATATTCATATATATATATATTGGCAAATCTTGCTGGCGGTATGAACGAACAGTCATTTTCTCCCACCGTGGCACATAATGAACCAATCGTTGCCGCTCTCGCGTGAGACAATTGATTTTATTTTCCAACGCGAGCGGAACGTCAGCAGGTTGTTATGTAAAAAAAGGCGCGTACACGATTTAATATATTCATTCGACTTGCTTCGGTCACTCAGTCAACCACAGTGTTAACACGGCTAGATAGGTTCCATATCTGTAAAGTATTAACAGATCCCGTGAACACTCTCAAAGTCTCTATTTAGCGTGTTGAGCCTGGAGAATACTCGCCCACATCTAGGAAAATTGCATTAATTACCAGCCAGCGTGTTCCTTTAGGCTACCTCTCCAAAAGAGAGAGAGAGAGAAATATATATATATATATATATAAACTAATTTGCTAGAATAATTCAAACCAATACGCTAATTGGGAAGAGCGCTATGGATGTTAGTGAGCAGAGTATTTTACAAAAATCCAACCGCAAGGTTAACATGTCTTATCTTATTCTCTCTCCATCGCTTATTTTTAGGATATTAAGATAGTCTAACGCTTAATATTTCAAATTACTTTAGGTGACGTTTGCCGACGAGTTGGTGACAGTCCACCAATTGGATGATCTTACAGAGGATAGACGCTCAACGTGGATGCAGGTTGCCTGTGACAGGCACAGATTTGCGAGAAGAATAGCAACAACGGCATTAGTTATAGAGCCTATTCTTCAACCGCCAACGTCAAAATCAGGATCATTAGCGTAGCTTCCAAAAATCGAGAAGGAAACGAGCGCCATAATTAGAGATGTAATAAGTAAAACGAACAAAAACCGTAACTTCTAAAACTATCAAACGTGCGATAAACCTAATACCCAACAAGTCCATGCTGCAACTGACAAACTACCAGTCATACACAACGCGTTTTTTTTTAAATAATTTTTTTTCACCTAGCGAAAAACCTACGAGCCTCCCTTTACGATTCAGACGTGAACGCTAGACTCGCGATATAACAGTTTGCAACCGATGCCTCCAACTACATCGTAGAAAAACTACAATATGGATATTCTTACATGGCGGATTTCTATTAAAATGTTTGCAAAACATATATATTAAAAAATAAATTTAAAATGTTGGTTTTTCTAAAGAAAAGAGTGTCTGTGTTTTTTGTTTGTTTGTTATACATTATTCTTATCAGGTTAATAAACTTTGTGGGAATCCATAGTGACTCACCAACTTCCAAACCATTCCTCTGTCTAAACTAGCAAATACCGTTTCGTAATCTTTGTTCAATTGTTATACATAGAGTAGTTATGTGATCAGCACATGAGCTGTTCTTCCTAAAAATACGTGTGCGTCTCTCAAATGTTTCTCTGTGACCTTTTTTTCTAGTCTCTCCAGAATAAATCTACTTAATTTTTTTATTCATCCTGGCACTGATAGCAGCACAATTCCCATATAATATGTACACCCTGTAAACTTCCTTTCTAATAGTAGTTGATCATATAACCTTCTTCCGTCTCCCAAATGTTATCTAATAGAGTATGTAACATCATGGTAGAGGTGTTAATACCTCAAAGTAATTTCATCTGGCCCTATGGCTTTACCATTTTTTTAAATAACTTCTACTGGTAGTATATCTTGAGGATTATTTGAGCTGGGTCTATTCCAAAAGTTCTTCAAAGTGCTATTTCCATCTCTCTAGGTGTTCCCTTATAGTACTAGGCAGATTTCCTGTCTTATCTCTAATAAAGGCAGCAATCTGTCTGCATTTTCCACACAATTTTCTGTGTACGGTTGTGCAGTGCTTTATAATTCCTTATATTTGCTGCTTCCTCTGCCTCTTTAGCTAGATCATCTATATATTTCCGCTGGCCACTTTTACTCTCTCCAGAACGATTCTGCGTAATATATTTCTTGGCATTGATAACGGCTACCATGGAGCCCCATTCCGCTCTGTCTCTTGCTTTAGTGGTGCACGTTGTCATAGGCTGACGTGTTCATCTTTTGATGTTACTCGTCCATGTTAGTCGTGGTCTGCCTCTCCCTCTTTTACTTTGTATTTTTCCCTCCATGATTACTTTTAGTAGACTGTTGTGTCTTTTAACATGCCCAAAAACCGCATTTGTCTTGTTTGAAATGTGCTTAGTAGTTCTCTTTTCGTTGTTAGTTGTTTTAAGACTTCATCGTTGTTTTCTTTTCCTTCCATCCAATTCTACCTATTCTTCTATATACCACATATCAAAGGCTTCAGTTGTCTGTTCAGTTTTCTTGTCTAATGTCCCTGTTTATGCACCAATTAGGAATGTTGAGAAGACAACATTTTGCTATTCTTAGTTTAGCCCTGATCTTATTTGCTTTGATGTTAGTATATTTTTCATGGCATTAACGTTATTTTTCACCATTCATATTCTTTTGCTTATTTTAATTTTACATTTTCAATTACTGGTTATAGTATGTACAAGGTAGTTGTAGCTCTGAACTATCTCCAAGTCTATTCCTTCAATTTTGATATCCACTTGCTGGTTTTGAATATTTTCTTTGTTTATTGTCATAGTTTACTTTCTTTTGATATTCATATCTAATCCATATTTATTTATTTATTTATTTTTGCTTGTCATGTTTAATTCATTAAGTAATGTTGTAGATCTTTATGATTTGCTGGTACTAATACAGTATCATCAGCATATTTTAGGTTAATGATCATCTTTCTATTAATGTTTAGGTATGGGATTTATGTAATGTTTTAAATATTTTCTCGGTGTATATATTGCACAAACATGGTGATAGGATGCATCCCTGTTTTACTCCTCTTTTTATAACATAGGTACCGAGTTCTCTTTGTTATATTTTATTATCGCTGTTTGCCCGCAGTATAAATTATTTATCTCAGTCATCCTTTAAACTGGGAACTATTGATATGGTGATACGAGGGATCAACAACAATATATTTTTCTGACACCGTCATCTCTGATAAACGCACAGACAGCGTTACGAGTGACGTCGATAATTTTTTGTTTGTTTGTTTGGTAAAGTTGAGATAGTTTAACAGCTGTTGAACAGGCTCTGTTCAATATTGGATATTCAGATGAGACCAAAATCAAAGCAGAATCCATAATTACCGAGCTAGGCGAAACACTGGGATGTGCTGTTGGTGACAAATGTGAAAAAGATGATGGTGTTATTGTCGAAACACCATGATGGTTGAGTGAACATGTTGTTGACATGTCAGATACGGTTGTCGTTAATGTTGCTGACAGCAACAATTTTTTTATTTGGTGATGAGTATGTGAAAATCGTGATGTCATTTGTATCTTACATGTGTTGAAGCGAAGAGATTTCCATCTTGCAGATACACCTGCAAATGATCGCCTTTCCAGCAAAGTTCCTACACAAGGGAGAAGGCTGATGGGTCTGTAATTCTTGGAGATCAATTTTATTTGTGACTTTTCAGAGTCAAGGTATGGTATGTAGAGATCTCCTGCCACACAGATGATGCTTGTCCTAAGTGTCAAATATTGTTAACGATCCTGAAAAACCAGTCATCGAGGTGGCATTGTCGGCAGGTTTGAAGAAATTAATGTCGAACTCTGATATTGACAAATACATATCTCTCCCCAATTATCAGTATAGATCTGTCTGACATCATATGGAAGAATATCTAAAGCAGCATCGTCAATTGTTAGTTTCCTTCTTTTCGCAGAACACCCAGTTTCCACTCGATGTGATAGCTCGTTTGTGTGACACTGATGAAGAAGTAGAAGGAGACTGTATGGGGAACGATGAATACTGCTGTAGTTCGTATGTAAATTGTCGCTACTATTAAACGACGAACTGTAAAGAGGCCGTATGGGTGAGCGGTAGCGATACAGGTAGTTATATTGCATTTTTGGTTTTCTAGATGTTTTTTTTTTCCTTCAGATTGGTGAGGTGCATTTGCACACGAAATATCACCAATAGTTTTGTTTTCACTAGCAGAAAATCACCATAGACTTTTTTCTCCCACAGATCCTCATTTCTTATCTTATATCCGAACTTATCTTGGAACTAATTTCCCGACGTATTTGTGACACAGGTGACTTCCTACCGCTGAGAGTTATTTTCACGATCCATCGTTTAAGAGCTGTTGAACGGGGCTCTTTTCAATATTGGATATTCGGATGAGTCCAGAATCAAGGCTGAATCCATAATGACTGAGCTACTCGAAACACTGAGATGTGCTGTTGGTGACACATGTGAAAATAGAGGATGGTGTTGTTGTCGAAACATCATGATGGCTGAGTGAACATGTTGTTGACATGACAGATACTGGTGTCGTTATTGATGCTGACAAAACAGTTTGTTTTCGGTGATGAGCATGTGAAAGGTTGTATCTCCCTATCAACCGACAACATGGTAAAAACTTGTAGTCGGTGGCTCTGGTGTATGACTCGTTATGACAAAGGTTGACACACTCACAGAGTTTGTAGTGTCAACATAAGAACATACCCAGATTTGTCGACGCATCAGAGATTGTAGGATCAGCACAGTTGACATGTTCATGTGCCTCAACTCACACTGGATTGTAATGTCTCTGCTCTACATGTATTATCGGTGTTCTTGTAGTCGACACTGTCGTGGTGTGATCGTTCAAGATGTCATAGATGTCGACACACTAGGCTGTAATGTCGGTGATATATGTGAAGGTATTGGTGTCGGGAGAATACAATTTGTAATGTCAACACCCCACATTCTCTCTTATTAACAACTAGTCGAGTCACCTTTCATGATAAGCGTGGTCGATGACGCACACATTTTATGTTGTTTTAATGGTGTCGAGCAAAATTTAATATCAAAATATATCAAAAATGTTCAAACTTTTTTAATGTTGATGTAGTTGTAGTCTTGCGCGCATCAGAATAACGAGATCGCCATCACTGAGACCGGTGTCGTCACGCTCTCTGTTTTGTGTGAGATATGTCAACTGAACGAATGTTTTGTTTCTACCCTAGCTGTGTTCGAGTAAGTTGGTTTTTGTGTACCAGATCAACCTTTTATTCATCGTCTTCCACAGCAACTTTCCTACATAAGGGAGCAGGCAGATGGGTCTGTAATTCTTGGAGATAATTTTTGTGTGTGTGTGACTTTTCTGAGTCAAGGTATGATATGCAGAGATCTCCTCCCAAGCAGATGATACGTGTCCTAAGTGTCAAATATTGTTAACGATCATGAAAAAACAAGTCATCGAGGTGGCATTGTCGACAGGCTTGAAGAAATCAATGTCGAAATTTGACATTGACAAATACCTGAACACTGTCCTTCACCCTCATTGTAATGTTTAAGTAAGATTTCCTGGAATGAAATTCGACATCTAGGTGAGCATCGCGTCAAACATATCCTAGGCTGTGATTGAGCTCGATGTTTTACATACCCTTTGACTGGGGATGATGAGCCTGTAAATCACGGAAGCCGTGTTGTCATCGAACGGTCTAGGTATGGTATGTAGAGATCTCCTTCCAGGTAGATAATTCATGTCTTGAGTGTCAAATTCGGTTAACGATCCTGAAAAAAGACATGATGACGGAATCCTCGAGGTGTGAGGAATATTGTTATAAGACCATGATTAGCATGTACCATACCAACGGACGTAGACAATCATCATACCCGACCACATTTGTCTGTCCACACTGCAACTTATCAGTTCAGTTGTTGAGTGTTTTCCATCTTCTCTCTTTATCGAACACGATCTTTCATTCTTTTTTTATTTTGCCACTTGTAACCAAGTATTCGAACTTTACTTTTTTTTTCATGATGTGCCTGTAAAACATCGATTGTTACTTTCGACTGTTGATTAAGAGCTCTCTTTTTGTGTTGGACTGTTTTCAAACATTCAGGGAACGCTCAAATTCTTCTGAGAAAGGCCACATATGTGGCCTCTAAGCGGCTTTTCATTTGGTTGTCTGCTGACCAGCGATGTCACCACCACCTCATGTATACTTGACTCTGACAGGCGATTTGCGAAAAAATAAGAAGGAAGCAAGTAGGTATGAACGCCGTATACAAACAAGACATGAGAATCTGTGGCAAAATCAATCTAGCCAGGGGTCTGATGGTGACATATGTCGAATGATTTGACATGAACCCGCTACTTTTCAACATCTTCACTTTTAAAAGTAACAGGTGAATCGACTAAGGTATAGATAGCATACTACCCAAAACCGGCGCTTTTTATTCTGCTGCGAAGATAGAGATAGTGGACACGATGTTCGTACACGATCAGTAGACTGAACTTACCCAATTGTTCAAATGACTTGAGCAATTGAGTGAGAATCGAACACTGGTGAACCAGACAAAGACGACTTCAAATTTGTGTCTCTCCGATCAAAGATATTGTGAACACACTTTCAAAACTTCCACAAGTTGATTCAGAAACTATCGCGATGACCCGCGAAACACGGGTGAGTCGGAAAAAAAAAAAAAAAACTCACCCGTGTTTCGCGGGTCATCGCGATAGTTTCTGAATCAACTTGTGGAAGTTTTGAAAGTGTGTTCACAATATCTTTGATCGGAGAGACACAAATTTGAAGTCGTCTTTGTCTGGTTCACCAGTGTTCGATTCTCACTCAATTGCTCAAGTCATTTGAACAATTGGGTAAGTTCAGTCTACTGATCGTGTACGAACATCGTGTCCACTATCTCTATCTTCGCAGCAGAATAAAAGCGCCGGTTTTGGGTAGTATGCTATCTATACCTTAGTCGATTCACCTGTTACTTTTAAAAGTGAAGATGTTGAAAAGTAGCGGGTTCATGTCAAATCATTCGACATATGTCACCATCAGACCCCTGGCTAGATTGATTTTGCCACAGATTCTCATGTCTTGTTTGTATACGGCGTTCATACCTACTTGCTTCCTTCTTATTTTTTCGCAAATCGCCTGTCAGAGTCAAGTATACATGAGGTGGTGGTGACATCGCTGGTCAGCAGACAACCAAATGAAAAGCCGCTTAGAGGCCACATATGTGGCCTTTCTCAGAAGAATTTGAGCGTTCCCTGAATATTTGAAAACAGTCCAACACAAAAAGAGAGCTCTTAATCAACAGTCGAAAGTAACAATCGATGTTTTACAGGCACATCATGAAAAAAAAAAGTAAAGTTCGAATACTTGGTTACAAGTGGCAAAATAAAAAAAGAATGAAAGATCGTGTTCGATAAAGAGAGAAGATGGAAAACACTCAACAACTGAACTGATAAGTTGCAGTGTGGACAGACAAATGTGGTCGGGTATGATGATTGTCTACGTCCGTTGGTATGGTACATGCTAATCATGGTCTTATAACAATATTCCTCACACCTCGAGGATTCCGTCATCATGTCTTTTTTCAGGATCGTTAACCGAATTTGACACTCAAGACATGAATTATCTACCTGGAAGGAGATCTCTACATACCATACCTAGACCGTTCGATGACAACACGGCTTCCGTGATTTACAGGCTCATCATCCCCCAGTCAAAGGGTATGTAAAACATCGAGCTCAATCACAGCCTAGGATATGTTTGACGCGATGCTCACCTAGATGTCGAATTTCATTCCAGGAAATCTTACTTAAACATTACAATGAGGGTGAAGGACAGTGTTCAGGTATTTGTCAATGTCAAATTTCGACATTGATTTCTTCAAGCCTGTCGACAATGCCACCTCGATGACTTGTTTTTTCATGATCGTTAACAATATTTGACACTTAGGACACGTATCATCTGCTTGGGAGGAGATCTCTGCATATCATACCTTGACTCAGAAAAGTCACACACACACAAAAATTATCTCCAAGAATTACAGACCCATCTGCCTGCTCCCTTATGTAGGAAAGTTGCTGTGGAAGACGATGAATAAAAGGTTGATCTGGTACACAAAAACCAACTTACTCGAACACAGCTAGGGTAGAAACAAAACATTCGTTCAGTTGACATATCTCACACAAAACAGAGAGCGTGACGACACCGGTCTCAGTGATGGCGATCTCGTTATTCTGATGCGCGCAAGACTACAACTACATCAACATTAAAAAAGTTTGAACATTTTTGATATATTTTGATATTAAATTTTGCTCGACACCATTAAAACAACATAAAATGTGTGCGTCATCGACCACGCTTATCATGAAAGGTGACTCGACTAGTTGTTAATAAGAGAGAATGTGGGGTGTTGACATTACAAATTGTATTCTCCCGACACCAATACCTTCACATATATCACCGACATTACAGCCTAGTGTGTCGACATCTATGACATCTTGAACGATCACACCACGACAGTGTCGACTACAAGAACACCGATAATACATGTAGAGCAGAGACATTACAATCCAGTGTGAGTTGAGGCACATGAACATGTCAACTGTGCTGATCCTACAATCTCTGATGCGTCGACAAATCTGGGTATGTTCTTATGTTGACACTACAAACTCTGTGAGTGTGTCAACCTTTGTCATAACGAGTCGTACACCAGAGCCACCGACTACAAGTTTTTACCATGTTGTCGGTTGATAGGGAGATACAACCTTTCACATGCTCATCACCGAAAACAAACTGTTTTGTCAGCATCAATAACGACACCAGTATCTGTCATGTCAACAACATGTTCACTCAGCCATCATGATGTTTCGACAACAACACCATCCTCTATTTTCACATGTGTCACCAACAGCACATCTCAGTGTTTCGAGTAGCTCAGTCATTATGGATTCAGCCTTGATTCTGGACTCATCCGAATATCCAATATTGAAAAGAGCCCCGTTCAACAGCTCTTAAACGATGGATCGTGAAAATAACTCTCAGCGGTAGGAAGTCACCTGTGTCACAAATACGTCGGGAAATTAGTTCCAAGATAAGTTCGGATATAAGATAAGAAATGAGGATCTGTGGGAGAAAAAAGTCTATGGTGATTTTCTGCTAGTGAAAACAAAACTATTGGTGATATTTCGTGTGCAAATGCACCTCACCAATCTGAAGGAAAAAAAAAACATCTAGAAAACCAAAAATGCAATATAACTACCTGTATCGCTACCGCTCACCCATACGGCCTCTTTACAGTTCGTCGTTTAATAGTAGCGACAATTTACATACGAACTACAGCAGTATTCATCGTTCCCCATACAGTCTCCTTCTACTTCTTCATCAGTGTCACACAAACGAGCTATCACATCGAGTGGAAACTGGGTGTTCTGCGAAAAGAAGGAAACTAACAATTGACGATGCTGCTTTAGATATTCTTCCATATGATGTCAGACAGATCTATACTGATAATTGGGGAGAGATATGTATTTGTCAATATCAGAGTTCGACATTAATTTCTTCAAACCTGCCGACAATGCCACCTCGATGACTGGTTTTTCAGGATCGTTAACAATATTTGACACTTAGGACAAGCATCATCTGTGTGGCAGGAGATCTCTACATACCATACCTTGACTCTGAAAAGTCACAAATAAAATTGATCTCCAAGAATTACAGACCCATCAGCCTTCTCCCTTGTGTAGGAACTTTGCTGGAAAGGCGATCATTTGCAGGTGTATCTGCAAGATGGAAATCTCTTCGCTTCAACACATGTAAGATACAAATGACATCACGATTTTCACATACTCATCACCAAATAAAAAAATTGTTGCTGTCAGCAACATTAACGACAACCGTATCTGACATGTCAACAACATGTTCACTCAACCATCATGGTGTTTCGACAATAACACCATCATCTTTTTCACATTTGTCACCAACAGCACATCCCAGTGTTTCGCCTAGCTCGGTAATTATGGATTCTGCTTTGATTTTGGTCTCATCTGAATATCCAATATTGAACAGAGCCTGTTCAACAGCTGTTAAACTATCTCAACTTTACCAAACAAACAAACAAAAAATTATCGACGTCACTCGTAACGCTGTCTGTGCGTTTATCAGAGATGACGGTGTCAGAAAAATATATTGTTGTTGATCCCTCGTATCACCATATCAATAGTTCCCAGTTTAAAGGATGACTGAGATAAATAATTTATACTGCGGGCAAACAGCGATAATAAAATATAACAAAGAGAACTCGGTACCTATGTTATAAAAAGAGGAGTAAAACAGGGATGCATCCTATCACCATGTTTGTGCAATATATACACCGAGAAAATATTTAAAACATTACATAAATCCCATACCTAAACATTAATAGAAAGATGATCATTAACCTAAAATATGCTGATGATACTGTATTAGTACCAGCAAATCATAAAGATCTACAACATTACTTAATGAATTAAACATGACAAGCAAAAAATAAATAAATAAATAAATATGGATTAGATATGAATATCAAAAGAAAGTAAACTATGACAATAAACAAAGAAAATATTCAAAACCAGCAAGTGGATATCAAAATTGAAGGAATAGACTTGGAGATAGTTCAGAGCTACAACTACCTTGTACATACTATAACCAGTAATTGAAAATGTAAAATTAAAATAAGCAAAAGAATATGAATGGTGAAAAATAACGTTAATGCCATGAAAAATATACTAACATCAAAGCAAATAAGATCAGGGCTAAACTAAGAATAGCAAAATGTTGTCTTCTCAACATTCCTAATTGGTGCATAAACAGGGACATTAGACAAGAAAACTGAACAGACAACTGAAGCCTTTGATATGTGGTATATAGAAGAATAGGTAGAATTGGATGGAAGGAAAAGAAAACAACGATGAAGTCTTAAAACAACTAACAACGAAAAGAGAACTACTAAGCACATTTCAAACAAGACAAATGCGGTTTTTGGGGCATGTTAAAAGACACAACAGTCTACTAAAAGTAATCATGGAGGGAAAAATACAAAGTAAAAGAGGGAGAGGCAGACCACGACTAACATGGACGAGTAACATCAAAAGATGAACACGTCAGCCTATGACAACGTGCACCACTAAAGCAAGAGACAGAGCGGAATGGGGCTCCATGGTAGCCGTTATCAATGCCAAGAAATATATTACGCAGAATCGTTCTGGAGAGAGTAAAAGTGGCCAGCGGAAATATATAGATGATCTAGCTAAAGAGGCAGAGGAAGCAGCAAATATAAGGAATTATAAAGCACTGCACAACCGTACACAGAAAATTGTGTGGAAAATGCAGACAGATTGCTGCCTTTATTAGAGATAAGACAGGAAATCTGCCTAGTACTATAAGGGAACACCTAGAGAGATGGAAATAGCACTTTGAAGAACTTTTGGAATAGACCCAGCTCAAATAATCCTCAAGATATACTACCAGTAGAAGTTATTTAAAAAAATGGTAAAGCCATAGGGCCAGATGAAATTACTTTGAGGTATTAACACCTCTACCATGATGTTACATACTCTATTAGATAACATTTGGGAGACGGAAGAAGGTTATATGATCAACTACTATTAGAAAGGAAGTTTACAGGGTGTACATATTATATGGGAATTGTGCTGCTATCAGTGCCAGGATGAATAAAAAAATTAAGTAGATTTATTCTGGAGAGACTAAAAAAAAGGTCACAGAGAAACATTTGAGAGACGCACACGTATTTTTAGGAAGAACAGCTCATGTGCTGATCACATAACTACTCTATGTATAACAATTGAACAAAGATTACGAAACGGTATTTGCTAGTTTAGACAGAGGAATGGTTTGGAAGTTGGTGAGTCACTATGGATTCCCACAAAGTTTATTAACCTGATAAGAATAATGTATAACAAACAAACAAAAAACACAGACACTCTTTTCTTTAGAAAAACCAACATTTTAAATTTATTTTTTAATATATATGTTTTGCAAACATTTTAATAGAAATCCGCCATGTAAGAATATCCATATTGTAGTTTTTCTACGATGTAGTTGGAGGCATCGGTTGCAAACTGTTATATCGCGAGTCTAGCGTTCACGTCTGAATCGTAAAGGGAGGCTCGTAGGTTTTTCGCTAGGTGAAAAAAATTATTTAAAAAAAAACGCGTTGTGTATGACTGGTAGTTTGTCAGTTGCAGCATGGACTTGTTGGGTATTAGGTTTATCGCACGTTTGATAGTTTTAGAAGTTACGGTTTTTGTTCGTTTTACTTATTACATCTCTAATTATGGCGCTCGTTTCCTTCTCGATTTTTGGAAGCTACGCTAATGATCCTGATTTTGACGTTGGCGGTTGAAGAATAGGCTCTATAACTAATGCCGTTGTTGCTATTCTTCTCGCAAATCTGTGCCTGTCACAGGCAACCTGCATCCACGTTGAGCGTCTATCCTCTGTAAGATCATCCAATTGGTGGACTGTCACCAACTCGTCGGCAAACGTCACCTAAAGTAATTTGAAATATTAAGCGTTAGACTATCTTAATATCCTAAAAATAAGCGATGGAGAGAGAATAAGATAAGACATGTTAACCTTGCGGTTGGATTTTTGTAAAATACTCTGCTCACTAACATCCATAGCGCTCTTCCCAATTAGCGTATTGGTTTGAATTATTCTAGCAAATTAGTTTTTATATATATATATATATATTTCTCTCTCTCTCTCTTTTGGAGAGGTAGCCTAAAGGAACACGCTGGCTGGTAATTAATGCAATTTTCCTAGATGTGGGCGAGTATTCTCCAGGCTCAACTCGCTAAATAGAGACTTTGAGAGTGTTCACGGGATCTGTTAATACTTTACAGATATGGAACCTATCTAGCCGTGTTAACACTGTGGTTGACTGAGTGACCGAAGCAAGTCGAATGAATATATTAAATCGTGTACGCGCCTTTTTTACATAACAACCTGCTGACGTTCCGCTCGCGTTGGAAAATAAAATCAATTGTCTCACGCGAGAGCGGCAACGATTGGTTCATTATGTGCCACGGTGGGAGAAAATGACTGTTCGTTCATACCGCCAGCAAGATTTGCCAATATATATATATATGAATATATACCTACTTATGGTCCATATCTTAAATACGGGGCCCATTTACGTCCACGTAGATATAATAACTATTAACTTATTACTATTATATGTATATACGCTCACCATATCTATGAAATAACTAACGTATCACTACTCCCTAATATGGTAGTTTCACTTCCGGAGTGGGCGTGGTCTATAGCCGGACAACATACACACACTAGCTCCTATTGGAAGTCACTTTGGCGGGAAAAACTGATGTCCATCACTCATGACTCAGTAATTATCCCCTCAACAACCCACCCTTCATGCACTATACAAGTCCTATTCATATATACATATATATCATAACAGAAGTCCACCACCACCACCTTCCACCATGGGAAAGTGGTGGTATCCTACTATATAACTCTTGTACTTAAAGGGTACTGGACTTCGTAGGGTATACCCTATTCTTTGGTCAACTAAAAAACCAGGAGCATAACGTGCGCCTCCTACTACTGACGTGTGCACTTTCTCATGTTAAATAAACATTGGCAGTTAAAAATCGAAAGAGTAGGCCAAAAATGGCCGCTGTCTGGGCAAAAATTGTTAAGTAAATCTACTCATCCAAGCCGAAGACGGATGTGTCGGGTCGAAAGGCTCATATATCGCGCCTTTGTCGTAAACTAGCGACACAACGTATCGACGCCCACTTAACGAGTAAACGTTAAGAAGGAGAAAATATGAAGAGGATAGTTGGAATACTTGGTTACAGCTGGCAAAATATTAATAATACAAATTAATATTATATATAAGGAGCGATTTTCGGACGACAAAAAGAAAAAAGATACCAGATAGCTTGGTGTCATGGCATGGATAATAGCAAATAGTAGAATTGATACGATTCACAGTGAACAGACATTTGCGGAAGGACTTGATCGCCTACGGTATGGCACATGATGATGCGATGTATGTATGTATTTGTGTGTACGTGAGAGGAGAGATATGTTTGTAAATGGCAAGTCCGTCTTCCATTCTTGATTGGAATCCATACATTAACAAACTGTAATATATTTAATATGTTGTTGTATATGTCGTGAAGCAGCAATGCTGTAGCAATATTGTAGCAAGTGTATATATTTAACGCTTTTTTCCATAAATAAATTATAGTTTTATTTCTCAGTTTGACATCATGCTTGTGTATGCACATTTGTAGAACAATCTTCCTTTGGCCATGGAGTTTATATTATTCTAGGAATATGCTGCCTTGTAAAAATAAGTATGATTGCTATTTTGTACGTACGCTATCTGCATATTATATCGAATGAGCTGTTGTTATATATTATGAATAAGTTATGACTCCAACAACATTGTTCTATCTGCACAACTTCACCCCAATATGTTGAGAAATAAAACGCATTCGAGCAATCAGAGACCTGTCTAAACATTAGTTCCTGGCTCATGGTAGCTGGCTCCCTGACCAGAAAGAAATAAACTGGAAAATCTTGCTTGATCATTTTCTGATTTGCTTTGATCCACCGTTGACGGAGTAATTGACTGTGATGAGGTGAACGCTGAGAAAAGTAGAAACCTTGTAAAGCTCGAGCTTATGAGCTAGTCTTGGGCTGTTATTTCCCACAAATTACGTACGAAACGCAGACTGTCTTGCAGGTTACTGCGATCTCCTTTTACTGACATCTGTTCGTATTCATTTCACCGATCTCTTATCTTCTCATATCTTTAGATTTTGTTTATGAACTCAGTCACACACACACACACACACACACACACACAGTGCATGTATGCATCTGTGATGTGGAACATATTAATGTTTGCTGCCTGTGTATTTATTTATAATAAATTTGTGTGTGCGCGCGCGCGTTTTTTTTTTTTCAGCCGATACCAGCAAACTTATATCATGTAAATGGGTCCGAGATATTTCGTAAGAAACTGAAAACTATTGGCGCATGATTTGTAATAAATATAAATTACTCCTGTCTATAGTGATCGACACTTCCTAGATGCCGGCCGCGCATTTTCAAAACCACCCACTTTTCATCTTTCTTTCTCATGCAATACTAAAGCCAAAGCTAGATCATTCTTTTAATTTGCCGAACATGTAGAGGAATTTTGTAGCCCTATTCCTCATTTTAAAAGAAGACATTGTTCTTTATATGCGGGATTATTTGAAAGGTGGAAGTAAATAGTGGAGTCTTTTATCTTGAAGCCCTTTTGACTAGCTGAAAGTTTCAGTTTTAAAGAAGTTACTTTAGAGAAGTGGATAGGCACTTCATCAACATGAAAACGATCACTTAACCCTCCTCTTGACAAATGTAAGTATACTCAAGCTTCAGATGCCTTGACTAATACAATCAATTTTCACGTTTTGTGGAATTATTTGACAGAATTACGGAAAACGTTTTTTTAATAAATAAAAAGCACTTTGCGATTATATATATATTGAGTTATTTGCGGGTCATCATCACTGCGCTCCGAACATGTCCATAGCTGGACATATATATATATGCTGATGAATGATGGTTATGAACCATCCATTTTTCCCTTATAGAGGCCTCGGCTGTGCTTGATCACTGTAGATTAGGCTGTCTGAGACAATTTAATAATAATTTCACTTGTATCATCTCTCTAGTGTCTCTGTGTCTCGATCCGCAAAGTTTTGTCACTTTGCGCTTTATACATTCAATATGACAACATGACAACTGACATCAGTATATACAGCTCTGATTTGGTCGGAGAACCGCAACAGAGAAAGCATTATACATTCAATATGACAACTGACATCAGCATACACAGCTCTGATTTGGTCGGAGAACCGCAACAGAGAAAGCATTATACATTCAATATGACAACTGACATCAGCATATACAGCTCTGATTTGGTCGGAGAACCGCAACAGAGAAAGCATTATACATTCAGTATGACAACTGACATCAGCATACACAGCTCTGATTTGGTCGGAGAACCACAACAGAGAAAGCATTATATATTCAATATGACAACTGACATCAGCATATACAGCTCTGATTTGGTCGGAGAACCACAACAGAGAAAGCATTATACATTCAATATGACAACTGACATCAGCATACACAGCTCTGATTTGGTCGGAGAACCACAACAGAGAAAGCATTATACATTCAATATGACAACTGACATCAGCATACACAGCTCTGATTTGGTCGGAGAACCACAACAGAGAAAGCATTATACATTCAATATGACAACTGGCATCAGCATATACAGCTCTGATTTGGTCGGAGAACCACAACAGAGAAAGCATTATACAGTACATTCAATATGACAACTGACATCAGCATACACAGCTCTGATTTGGTCGGAGAACCACAACAGAGAAAGCATTATACATTCAATATGACAACTGACATCAGCATTTTTTGTTTGTTCGCTAGCTTTTACATCTGACGAAGTCCCTGGAAACTAGGAACTGAATTTTACGTGTTATCTGTTTTTCCATGGCAGCCGTGTGCACAGCGGTCCCTCGCCGCACAGGCAGATAAATCCGTCTTCGGACGTATTCATATTTTTTTCCATCGTGAGCAATTGACATATGAAGCCTGGCCTCGCTCTGAGACCATGGATGATTGCCGCAGATATAAATCATAAATAAAAATCCCAACTGGTGCGGCCGGGATTTGAACCCACAACCTCTCTGTCTCAACGCCGGCGTCTTGCCTCGAGACCAACCATTCCCCAACATCAGCATATATAAAGCTGAGTTGGTTGGAGAATCACAGCTGAGAAAGTAGCCATATCTTTCCTTCAATTTACGCTCAAATTTAGATTATACTCTTTGCATTAAAACTCGAATAGTAACGTTTGATTGTTCAAAATAAATTGAAAATGGCGAATGTATGCTAAAACGAGGTAAAAATGTAATAAACAAGGCGTACAAACATAAATGCTAAATTTGCTACACAACATTTTTATGTGCTGAAAATTGCCTTTTATAACGCTATATAATGTAATATATTTGAGGTGAGCAATAAAAACAAAGGGTGGTGAATCTAGTTGACATTGGGAATCATGAATGGGGATGTCTGACACAATGATTGTGTATAAATCGTGGTGTCTGTATTAGCATGGTCTGTGGGGACTTGTAAACATAATGACTTGTTGCTTTTTTTATATATGGCAGTGCCGTAGTTTTGTTTTGGTTTTGTTTGTTTAGAAGCCCCCGGCTGTTGTTTCAAGTCTAATCACACTTTTTGGTATCTGTATGTCTTGGAATTCAAATGTACATAATACTTTAAATGAGTAGTTGGATACCAGTATGTGTACCATGTTGTTCATATTCTTCAAGTTTATTTGCCCCGATATAACCACATCTGTCTTTATCACTAAATTGGCAACCTCTTTCTGATTTCTTTCGTTGATGCTTGCTTGCGTTCGCTCGATGACTGAAGGAATACACCTTCTCATCATCCGCCTTAAGAGGACGTTAAGTGGGCGTATCTGCGTTGTGTTGTGATTTTCATTAAAACTGTGATATATGCGCCTTTTATTCCCAACACATCCGACTTCAGTATGTTATTTTTGAATACCGGGTTGTCTTCCTTTTCGATCCTAACTCGCTGGGTCAGATGAGACAGGT
The DNA here is from genome assembly GCA_032433765.1 of Megaustenia siamemsis. NCBI lineage: Eukaryota > Metazoa > Mollusca > Gastropoda > Stylommatophora > Ariophantidae > Megaustenia > Megaustenia siamemsis. The sequence continues at coordinate 34,771,227 of JAVIAB010000126.1, forward strand.
TAGTCTGTTACTGGAGGCACCACGGAGAGGTGGAGTAGGGTCTAGATGGTTCTGGCTCACCGATCCTGTCGCAAGCCATCAGCTGTGGGTCGGTGACAACTTCCAGCTCTGCTGCTCGGAGGCGACTTTGCCTCCTTCTTTCATAGATAAATTGTTTGTTGTTCAGTGAGGTCTAGACAACTCCGCCATCAATATCATTCTCGTAAACCAAATAGAATAGAGGGACATGATGAAGGGCATGTTTTAATTATCTCATCTACAACTTTTTGATTGTATTGTCTCCATCTGTTTGTTTTCGTATTTCGTAAAGCGTTGTGAAAAGCTGCATTATTTTTTCTAGGCTAAGTTGGTTGTTAATCATGTTTGCCATTGCATGATTTTTGTGATGTGATACTGTCTGTTTAGACTTTGATCTTTCTTGTGTCCGGAAGTCATGTCGTAGCTTGTGTAGAAACCTAGTGGAAGCTGGTTAGAGTCAATTTCATGAGAATATCTGCTGTAGTTTACTTGGGACAAAAAGTGTTTGATTATATATGTTATATAGTATATAATAAAAATACAGGGAAAAAGAGATCGCTGACGACAAAAAGAGAAAATACTAGATTGGTGTCGTGGCATGATGTTGTTGTTGTTATGGATCCAGTAACCTTTGAGCTGATGCCCTTCGGCCCAATGCCATGTAATAATATCTGCAGGTATTTTTAAGTTCTGCTGTTGTTCCGTACAGAGTATTCCATTTGGAGGGTCTTTGAGGAAGTATTGTTGTTCTAATGTCAGTGAGCTCTGGACATTGAAACAGGTGGTGTTCTACAGTTTCTTGTGGGTGATTACAGAGTGGACATACTGGGGTATGGTTTTGTTGTATTCTATTAATGTGGTTATTTAGCATAACATGTCCTGTTCTCAGTCTGAAGATGGTGGTTTGGTCTCTTCTTGTTAGGTTGTTGATGTTGTCTTGTGGATTTGGTCTTGCCATATATTTAAAAAGCTCTCTCCCTGTTTTCCCTAAGGCCCATCCATTCAGCCACTCCTCCTTACTGTTGGATTTTATTACTTGTTTGGCTGTGTCCAGTGTGATGGATGTATGTATCTGTGTCTGTTTGGATCCTCTCTTAGCTAATGTATCTGCCTTATCATTTCCTGGTATATTTGAGTGTCCTGGGATCCATTGCATTACCAATCTTATGTTATGTGTTTCAATGAGTTTGTCTGTGTCTATGATAAGCTGTGTGAGTTCTGGTTTGTTCGTGTTGTTTTCCAGTGCTTGCAGAGCCGATTTGGAATCCGTAAATATGACTGTGTTTGTTTTCTTTGATGGTGTGGTATCGAAAATCGTATTTAAATGATAAATTGCTGTTTCAATAGCTGTTATTTCTGCTTCATAATTGTTACAGACTTCACCACAAGGGCCACAAATTTCTTCTGCTGTTCCATCTGGATAATGTATTAGTATTCCATATCCAGCTTTTGAAGTAGCGTTAGTGGCTGCACCATCTGTGTATATATGTATCCAGTCTTCTGGATAAGTATCTATTGTTTTCCTTGCTGCTAGTGTTACTGATACTGGGTCTGCTTTTTTACCTGTTCTGTTACATATCTCTACATTTATTTCAGGTTTTTATAATTCGTACTTGGTGGCATTTCTTTGATGACTCTTGATGTTTGTAGTCGTTTTTCAGGTAGATGGAATTTCTCTTGTATATTTCTAACATGTTGTAATACTGACATCTGCTTAATTCTTTGTTTTGGAGTCCATGTATCTACTAATTTTCTGTTAGGGTGGTCCTTCTCCATTCTTTTTTGTCTTTCATAGAGAACCATAGCGGCTTTGTTTCTCCTCAACTCTAAAGGTTCCACATTGCAGTGGATTTCGCAGGCTGCAACTGGAGTGGACCTCATTGCACCGCTGATGAGTCGTAATGCATTATTTTGTATCTTGTCCAGTGCCATGTTAGTTGTTTTGCTGCATGTCACTAGGAGCGAGCTACCATGATCCAAAACAGAGCGAACATATCCCAGATAGAGATTTCTAAGTGTTTCTTTATCTGCTCCCCATAAGGTGCTGGAAAGCCTTTTCATTAGTTGAAGTCTTTGTGTTGCTTTCTTAGCGAGATTCTCTACGTGTTTCTTCAGGTTCAGTTGCCGGTCTAGTTGTATTCCTAAGTATGTAGGGTGAACCTCTTTTTGAAGACTATTGTGTTGGAGATTGAGTTTGATGTTTGCCTTAGCTATTTTGTTACTTCTAGTAAATACTGTATATACTGTTTTCTGTACATTAATTTTTATTTTCCAGGTATTACAGTATTCTTCTAGGTGTCTCAGGTCTTTGTTTAGTTGTGCTTCAGCTGTTCTAATATTTTCGTTAGTACTCCACATGACCAGATCGTCCGCATATAGAGCTTTTTTATTTATCAAGGTTTTGGTCAGATCATTGATATATATCAAAAAAGGGTACAACTGAGTGGTGATCCCTGTGGTAATCCTTCTTCTAGCACCTCTTTGTCTGAAATGGATTCATTTAATTTAGTTTGTATTGTTCTGTCAACTAGGAAATATTTGACCCATTTGTACAGTTTCCCATGTATTCCGGCATCTCTCATCTTCAATAAAAGCCCCTTACGCCAGACTCTATCATAAGCCTGCTGCAGGTCTACTAGGATGGCTAGAGTATGTTGTCTCTTCTGAAATCCATCTTGGACCTGTTGTATTAACCTGAGGATTTGGTCTTCTATGTTACTGCCTGCCCTGAAACCAGCTTGTTCGTAGCACAGAGTATTAGAGGTTTCCAGATACCAGTATAGTCTGCTATTGACCATACTCTCAGCTATTTTACCTATGCATGATGTTAAGGATAGGGGACGATAGCTTCTGGGGTCATCTGGAGGCTTGTTCTTTTTGAGCAATGGCACTATATAAGCATTTCTCCATGTCTTGGGAATTTTGCTTTCTTTCCATGACTTGTTGATCAGTCTGAGTAATGTTTCTTTCCCTGACTTGCCGAGATGCTTTATCATCTCATTGTGTACCTTGTCAGGGCCTGGAGATTTTCTACATTTTAATTTTCTTAATGCCTTTTCTAGTTCCCTCATGTTAAAATCTTCTTCAAAGATTGCAGCATTTGTTATTGGGGCTCTTTCAATTAATTTTAAATTATGTAGCTGAATTTTATCGCCATCTGTAAGTTTGTTCGCTCTGTTGACTGAAGCAAAGTAACTATTAAATTTTTTAACTATATTTTTTTTAGAGTTGATGATTTCATTATTAATTTGATTGGTTTAGGATTTGGTTCTCTTTTATCACCAGACAGATGTTGCATAAGTCTCCAGGCTTTATTTCCTTCATGTCGCAAATCGAGTTTACTGCATGTTTCTTGCCATTTCTCTTTCTTTGCTTTTTTAGTAACTAGTTTGACCTTAGCACTAGCCTTGTTATAGCTTATTTTATTATTCAAAGTTGGGTTCTGCTCAAGTATTGTTCTGGCTTTCTTTCTTTCTGATACTGCTGTCTCCAGTTCTGTGTTCCAAAATGGTTGATATTGTGTTCTACATCCTTTAGGTATAGTTTGTTCTGCAGTGTTGAGTATTATTTGTGTGAACATCTCGTTTAATTTTTCTACGCTGTTGTCTGTCAGATTGTTCAGGAGTTGGTCGGATTTTTCTTGATATAGCTTCCAGTCAGCTTTCTTGAAATTCCATCTCGTTCTCTGTTTTGTTTGGATTTTTGTTGTTTTTTGTGTCTACTATGGTGACTATGGGTCTGTGATCACTGCCTATGTCATCAATAACTTCAATGTGGCAGTAGCTTATGAGATCAGCAGAGCAAATGGTCAGATCAGGTCTACTAAGGGAGAGATGAGCTCTATGTAGGAGAGTTGGTGTTGATTCTGTGTCCTGCATGATTGTAAGATTAGTTGATTGGCAAAGATCTTCTATGTATTTTCTGTGGGATTTGAGTTAGAATATCCCCAATGTGTTGAATGTCCATTAAAATCTCCAGCCAAGATAGTTCTATGGTAGTTGACTTGATCAAGTTCTGTTATGTTACAATTTGTGCCTGGTGGGTTGTAAACATTATAAATATTATATTTGCTGGATGCAAACCAAATTGTGGCTTTCTGAACATCTGTTAGTTCTGCATTATTTAGTGGAACTACATCTCCCTGTATATTGTTTTTGATGTAGGTGATTATACCCCTGCAGTTGTTGGTGCACTTACATGGATAGCTGGTGTAACCTGTTATATGTGTGTCTATGTTCTTGTGTAGTGTTTCCTGCAGTAGGACAATATGGATCTGGTATTTGTACATGATTTTGGTTAGTTCTGTTTTCTTGTTTTTGAGGCCTGAAATATTAAGTTGTAGTATGTTTATTTATTTGTTTTTTCTCTCTGACCAATCTTCATGCTCTTTCTTCCATTAAAATATTTATATATTGAACTTTGTTGGATCCGAGGTTTCTGGTTATTATTTGAGTTGTTTGTGTTTCTTCCAGTAGCTAATTTATCGCACAGTCCAGCCTGGTCGCTCACTGTCTGGCGCGGACCTTGTTGACCGAGGCGGCGTCCGAGCTCGTATTGATTTATATTCTTGTTGTACATGGCATTGTTAAAACTGGGGGACCTGTGGGCTATCTTCCTACCCCAGGGTGAAGGTTTTGCAAATCCTCGCCTCAATTCCATCCATGGCATGTATTGTGTCTCTGTCTCTGCTGACATATCATCCATCCATTTGTTCACTTTCTAGGCCCTGTATTCAAGCAGGATTCACAACAGCCCATTCCCCGCCACCTACTGTCACTGGCACTTACTCCGTTCATTCAGGCGTATCTCATGGGGGCCAAATGTATCGACAGAGGATCGTCACGTCCTGGGTCACTTGTGTCTGTGCGATGTACTACAGGACTGTTGAAGGGAACATGATGGACTCCAAGTCAGTACTAGAGTCATTTGTCTTCAAGTATGTCAGTAGATGGTCTCGAGGCGGTTTCGCTGAAGCTCTCACCCTGTCCACAGGGGGTTCCTATAGAATAGTAATAAGATAGAAGACAAGACACTCACTCAAGGGAGAGTGAGGGTGATTAGATGAGGGCAATGGCGTATACCACATGTTGGTTGGCTCTAGCCCTGCATCTATAGGGGCTCACCTCCTCCCGACCCAGTTATACCACTGGGAACTCGGTCGCGCCCAAGACCAACTTTGCGATAACAGAGGGACCACGTGTAGGTGTGGCCTTGGGCACAGTGGCCCAGTGGAGTTGAATTTAGTCCATCAAACCAGAGAGGATTTTGTCAAAACAGAGAGTTTTGTCATCCGACATCCACTGAGCCTGGCAAATGAGAGGCTATGAACGCTTCAAATACCTTTTGGTGATGTCAAGTGCGGACATCACACACCCCCCGTCGTGGCATGATAAACAGTCTACAACAGAATTGATGCGATGCACGGTTGATAGAGGATTGTGGGAGACATGATCGCCTACGCCAGCCGGCATGCCACATGATGATGGTTTATGTAGCTTCAACAATTTCTCTGATATCATAATTGATTATTCTGTCTTTTCATGTCGCCCGTGTGGCTGCCGGCGCCCTGACCTCGGTGAGGGGAGAAAACAAATATAGCCATTGTCACGTGCCACACATGTCAGTGAGAGATAACTATGGAGGGGACTAGGTCCTCGCCGGTGCTACTAAGTTTGTGCATTTGAGCTGAAGCCATCTTCAGTGCTGTCGCTAGTGTGTGGTGTGCGTGCGGCATACCGTGGAACGTGTTGAGGAGGGGGTCTGACGCTAAGGAGTTTTCTGTTGTGCAATGATGATGATCTGTCGACTATCCTTTCATATAGAATGAATAGCTATCTACAGTATCTCACCAAATGAGAATCGCACTGAACACACAAATAAAAACATTTATAGAAAAGAACATGTTATTAAATACAGTAGATCGCCATATTCTGTTCGTGCGACATCCTGGTCCTTTCTGACAAGCTGTTATTTGTTCACCTAGTTGGTAAAATAAAAAAGTGAAATTAAAATAACAAATGCTGTGGGAAATGAATGAAACATTGTTGCGAACTCTTGTTCTGTGTTTTATTCTCATCTGCCGCTTCCTTCTCAACACACTCATCATTGTCATTAACGGGCGTGAAGAATGGAACCGTTGTCAGTAGCCACCTCAAACCACAATCACGTAAAGTTAGGTCAGCACTTCACATTACCTCCCATTAAATTGTCACAGATACCGAACCAGAAACAATTCTGCAAAGATCATGCATATCTCCTAGCTTCAATCCGGTTTTGCAGTTCCTTTCCAGTCCAGCTGTTCTTAAACGAGAAATAAAAATAAACAGAGTAATCCCTTCCAATCCATGTTTCTCAGTCTACACAGCGGAAGTGTCTCACGTTATTTGTACCATAATTTCCTAGAAACCGTGTAATGCGTTTCTAACGACTCCGCAGTTTATTTTATGCCTTGCATGCCGGCACTGATAGCTTCCTAATAGAGAGAGAACCCGTGTACAGAGCTTTGATTTACCATCCTGCCCCTGTCTGTGGCCTACATTACTTCATCAGTTTTGGTGTTTGCACATTCTCCAGTACTATTTTTTAGACCATAATATATTATATTTTCTCTTTCTTTTCTTGTCTGACTAGATGTCCTTCTTCCGTATTCCCTCAACTTCCTTACAATTTCTTGATTATATCTGTCAGTAATGTAAGCTTCTTCAATTGATTAGTTAATAGTTTCTTACTTAAGTTAATTGGGATGAAAATAATGAACCATTGACTCTAGTTGGATGACATTTCAACCACATTCTCCTTTATTTCATTAACATCATGTGCCATCACTGCAACATATGTTGGTTACAATGAAACACCTGTTTGATCTTTCTCTTGCCATTGACAGTCATCATGTACCATACTAGTTGGCGTAGGCTATCATGTCCTTCCACAATCTTCTGTCTACAATGCATCGTATCAGCTATGTTGTTGACTGCTTTCCGTGCCATGACACCAAGCTATCCAGTATTTTCTCTCTTTGTCGCCCGCGATCTCTCTTTCCTTTTATTTTGCCAGTTGTAACCAACCAAGTATTCCAACTTTCCTCTTCTCATGATGTGCCCGAAAAATGTTTATTGTTTCTTTATGATGTTTTTTAGGAGCTGCCTTTTTGTGTTGGCCTCTTTGAGAACTTCCTCATTGGTCTTTTTAGCTGTCTAGGGAACTTTCAACATTCTTCTGAGAAATCCAATCTCTGTGGCCACTAGTCGTCTTTTCATTTGTTTATCTATCTACTGTCCACGCTTCGCTTCCGTATGTCAGCATTGGTTCTATATAACACCGATGAACTCTCTTTCTCATTTCAATTGACATAGATTTGTTGCATAAGATATTTTTCATTTTCTAATTTTGCTATTTTGGCCTGAGCTATTCTACTTTTTATTTTCGTGGTGCATCTTCCATCCGATGTTATTATTGTGCCCAAGTATGTGACGCATTGCACTTGTTTCAGATTTGTCCTGTTTATTTCTATGCTGCATGCTGGTGATGATTGCTTCTTCGATATGACCATTACTTCTGTTTTCTTACTATTCAGAATGAGACCTTTCTTGATGCTTTCTTTTACTATTATGTCTATCATTTCTTATAGTTCATTCTCTGTCTCTGCTATTAAGACTGTGTCATCCGCATATCGCAAATTATTTATGTTGTGACCGTTGACTTCAGTTCCTTTTTGATTCCATTGATAGTATGCTCTGTAAATGATTTCCAAGTCCACTTTAAATAATGTCAACCCGTTTCTTTCTTTGTCTTCCTGTTTTCTTTGTTCCTGTATACTTTTTTCGTCTGTAATGGTAACCAGTATATTGTTATATCCAATATGTTCACATCATATATCGCTAATATATCTGAAGAATCTTAAATTGTCATACTGAGACTATATATACATTTATTATACAAATGACAATTTTAATGAAATCATGAGAAATCTATCTCCTACAGCTATTGTAATCCATTCAAGAAAAATGACATTTCTTCTTGCCGCATAAAAATGATAATATCCTTTTTTTCAGTATATTTCTTAAAAGTTGTGGGTGCACTTCATAGAGCAGTAATTTACAGTGACACTGTACAATGTACTAAGCTCTCTGGTCAAGCGAGCATGGAATCTCTTTCTTTCGCTTTCTGCTGGCCGTTCACGCAATGACTACCAAAGGAATTAATTGCCGTATTCGTCATCCGTCCTTAAAAGCCCGTTAAGTGGGTGTAGATACGTCGTGTTGTAGTTTGCAGTAGAACTGTGATATTTGCGTCTTTCGGCCCAACACATCCGACTGCATCATGTTATTTATGAGTACCGGGTTGTCTTCCCACTTCGATCCCTACTCGCATAGGCAGACTAAACATGTTAGTCTGTTTCTTGGATCACCGCGAAAAAGTAGAGTATGATCTGGTTTGCTCTGGTTCACCGATCCTGGGGCTAGTAGCATCAGGTATAGGTCGCTGACAGCTTCCAGCTCTGCTGCTATGAGGCGCCTTTTTTTCTCGGAGTATGGAATACAGCCCGGTACCCAAAGTACATAAAGACGTAGTTGTAGCAGCTGGTTATAAACCATATACGTCGCAATCATGCTCATTTAGTCCCTTTTTAATGGTGATCTACAAAGACATGTAACAGTTCGGCGCAGGTCCCAAAGAAAAACAGAAGGTAATGAAAATAGAATTAATTACTATTATTATGTTATTACCTTTTGAACACCCGAAGCTTTTATATTTACGAAACATGAAGGAAAAAAACCAGTTCTAATATAAGTGGAAAAAAAACAGTAAAATGAATCCATCATATCGTATAATCATTTTTATTTATTTGTTTTCTTGCTGCTCAACATATCTTCATAATTTTATAGCTTCATCTTCATCTTATCCATTCAGTGGTGCTTCTATCTACATCATTTGTTTTTCTTAACACCCCACCGCCCATGGAAATAATCTTTGAAGATATGCATCTATTATCCCATGTTGAAAACGATCTCTCCAGATAAGCATCACATTACTCTTTGATCTGGCCTATACCCGGATATGCCCCTACATCAATAATGATATTACCGCGGTGGTTTTGATTATTATTTCTGTCATCAAGGGACGGAGCTGGCGAATAATACCGGATAATCATTCATAATGATACAGAATTACAAATATTATCGATAATTGTGTCAAATCTTTAAATAAAACACAGACAAATAAAATCAAAACGAGCCGCCATTCAAATAACACGTACCGCACGAGAAAATGACAGAAATAATAACATAAATAATAAGGGCAATAAGATAAGTGTCTTGTTAAGAAAAAATATGAAAGTAAAGTGCTAAAAGTACAAACATATATAAAAATAGCTTCAACAGAGAAGAAAGCTTACGTGAACAGATTTATTTGACACCTCAAAAGAAAAAGGTGGTGTTGAATAACCTGAATGATTTGATTGGCTAAGCTAGCGCCTATAAATTATAATAACAGATACATTTGCAGTAGCATAAACAATATACAAACAGCAACAGTAGAAATGGCGCTCAACAGAATAACATTAAATCGAGTAACTTGTTGGCATAAAGCTCTCGGTATTATGTTAAAATAAAACGGTTTTACACTTAACAACAAAAATATATTATTTTTATAGTTACAAGATGTTACAGTTATTTTCATCTAATAATAAAATGCCTACAATGTAAACATCTTGACTATACCTGTAATGACACTTGTCCAGATGGTAATTTTGGGCTATAGTGCGAACAGATGTGTTCTGATGGCTGTGACATCATATGTACTCTCAAATGTCCGGACAACTGTTTCAACGACACCTGCCAACAGTCGATCGGGAATCTGTACATGCAAGAGAACGTTCTATGGGTCAGACTGTACTCTCAAATCTCCGGACAACTGTTTAATGAAACCTGTGATTCCCACGTTCAGAAGAGTCTGCCGACTATAACAAGCATATGCACACTTTAATGTGTTTCTGTGCTAGACATGGTTCATTTTTTGGTGTTTTTTAGTGAAGCCATGGCTCATATCTTGCTGTGTTTCTGTCCTAGCCATGGCTCATATCTTAGCTTGTGTGTGCTGGCCATGGCTCATATCTTGGTGTGTGTCATGTTAGTCATATCTCATATCTCGGTGTGCCCGTGTTAATCATGTCTCATATCTTTATGTGTGTCTGTGTTTAGTCATATCTCATATATTTGTGTGTACCAGTGTTAGTCATATGTCATATCTTTGTGTGTGCATGTCTGGGTTAGTGATATCTCATATCTTTGTGTGCATGTTTATGTTAGTCATATCTCATATCTTTGTGTGTGCATGTCTGTGTTTGTCACATCTCATATCCTTGTGTGTGCATGGCTATGTTAGTCCCATCTCATATCTTTGTGTGTGCATATCTATGTTAGTCATATCTCTTATCTTTGTGTGCATGTCTATGTTAGGCATGTGTCATATCTTTGTGCGTGCATGTCAATGTCAGTTATATCTCATATCTTTATGTGCATGTTTATGTTAGTCATGTGTCATATATCTTGATGTGTGTCAGTGTTAGTCATGCCTCGTATCGCTGTGTGCATGTCTGCATTAGTCACATCTCATATCTTTGTGTGTGCATGTCTGTGTTAGTCACATCTCACATCTTTGTGTGTCCGTGTCTGTGTTGGTCACCTCTAGTGACTCGGGCAGATGGTGCTCGTAAACCTGGGAGGGCCGACCATCTAAGGGCAGAATCCCCCTACAGAAAAGATCATCTGCTGCCTTGCAGGAAGATTGGGGACAATTAAAGGCTAGGGAAAGCAAACCCGAATAAAATGCTGGCTGAAATCGGATGCACTGGGCCACTGGCGCAGAAGACAGTGCAACGTATTAACGGGTGTTCAGTCAGAGTGGATCTGACAGACTCTAATTGTGATGTTCTGTCTGTGGGGGGCGATCAACACACTTAGCCTGACAGCTGACTTCATATGAGAGTCTGGAATCCTTACTCTGATTGAGTCCTGAACGCAGAGAGAGAGAGAGAGAGAGAGAGAGAGAGAGAGAGAGATATCTAAAATTTACGCTTCAGTAAAAAAAAAAAATCATGTTATAAAGTTACAGATATTAATTATATTTTCAGCCACATTGAGCTCAGCAAACTCATCTACTAATTATCAAATCAGCTAATTTCTCTTTAGCTTTGTATTGATCCTATCTTTCTAGCCTTTTCAGTGTACTCCGTCCGTATAGTATGGCCATATTGTTGTGGACCATTGCCCATCAGTCCAGTTTTTTTTTTTTTTTGGGTAGTGGTGGAAGGGTGTTGTTTAACTTCAGGTAGTGTCCTTCTCCATTCATCATCATCATCATCATGTACCCTGCCGGGTGGCGTAGGAGATCATGTCTCTCCACAATCTTCTATCTACAGTGCATCGTATCAGTTCTGTTGTTGACTGTTTTCCATGCCATGACACCAAGCCATCCAATATTTTCTCTCTTTGTCGTCCGCGATCTCTCTTTCCTTTATTTTGCCAGATGTAACCAAGTATTCCAACTTTCCTCTTTTCATGATGTGCCCGAAAAATGTTGATTGCTTCTTTCTGATGTTTTTAAGTGCTCCCTTTTTGTGTTGGCCTCTTTGAGAACTTCCTCATTGGTCTTTTTAACTGTCCAGGGAACCTTCAACATTCTTCTGAGAAATCCCATCTCTGTGGCCTCTAATCGTCTTTTCATTTGTTTGTCTACTGTCCATGATTCGCTTCCATAGGTCAGAATTGGTTCTATATAGCACCGATGAACTCTCTTTCTCATTTCTATTGACATAGATTTGTTGCATAAGATATTTTTCATTTTCTGAAATGCTATTTTGGCCTGAGCTATTCTGCTTTATATTTCGGTGGTGCATCTCCCATCTGATGTACCTATTGTGCCCAAGTATTTGAAACGTTGTATTTGTTTCAGATTTGTCTCGTTTATTTGTATGCTGCATGATGGTGATGATTGTTTCTTCGATATAACCATTACTTCAGTTTTCTTACTATTCAGACTGAGACCCTTCTTGTTGCTTTCTTCCACTACCATGTCTATCATTTCTTGTAGTTCGTTCTCTGTCTCTGCTATTAAGACTGTGTCATCCGCATATCGCAAATTATTTATGTTGTGACCGTTGACTTCAATTCCTTTTTTGTCTACTATTGATCTCATAATATATTCGCTGTAAAGTGAAAACAAATCCGGTGACAGAACACAGCCTTGTCTGACTCCTTGTTTTATATATTGGAATTGTCCTGTTTGGTTGTTAATTCGTATAGCTGCTGTTTGTTGCCAGTACATGTTTTTTATGATTCACAGATCCTTGCCATCAGTGTTTAATTTCTCCAGCATATTGATTATTTCCACATACTTTACTTTGTCAAATGCTTTCGTGTAGTCTATAAAGCACATATATAGATCTTTCTTTACCTCTATAGATCTTTCTATCAATGTTCTTAAGATGTATATTGCATTATTGGTGCCCTTTCCTTCCACAAATCCACATTGTTCTTCACTTATTTCTGGTTTTATTTTGTTCCTTACACGGCTCATGATTATTCTAAGTAACATTTTAGTCATATGGCTCATGAGACTAATAGTGCGATGGTCTTCACAATCAGTGGCGCCTGACTTCTTCGGTATGACTACAAAGATAGATTTTAGTAGATCTTCGGGTATGTGTCCAGTGTTATATATGTCATTGAGTAATTTTGTTATGACTTGTACTCCCAGCTCTCCTAATGCATGTATCTCTTCGATTGTTATATTGTTAGGACCTGGAGCTTTGCCTCTTTTCATGTGTTGAATTGCGTCCTCCACTTCACTCTGCATTATTGGTGGTCCTGTGTCTTCATTTGAATTGTTTAATTCTGGTCTTTCATAATCATAGAGTTGACTGATATATTCTGTCCATCTTTCCATTGTCTTCTCCTGTCCCATTATTATATTTCCTTCCTTTGATTTCACACATCCTGAAACTTTGACTTCTTTTCTTCCTGTTAATTCATTTAGCTGATTGTGCATACATTTTTGGTCTTTCTTTTGTTGTTTTTCCATTTCTTCACATTTCTGTTTTAACCATCCTTCCTTTGCTTCTCTGCACTTGTTTTGGATCTCTTTGTGCAACATTTTGTATGCTCGTTCTTCTTTCTTCCTTCTCCATTGGTTAGACTTAAAAAAGAAGTGAAAACTTAAGAATTGAAATTAGTGAATTTAATCAAGTTATGAAAGTTCACATAATTTAATCTTATCAAATGCAATAGTGAATTTCAGAGCACCGTAATGGGGTATGTTCCTTGGAAAACGGAGCAAGGTGTTTCCTGGAGAACGATGGGATCAATACAGGTATCTTACAGGCAACACAGCTAGACGATGGGAAGCATTCATTTTGGCTATCCAAGGCTAACTGACGATTTAGTCATTAATTGCCTTACTAACCATGGTGACCATGTTGCTCTTAGTTTTCTATCTGTGTGTTCTCCTGCAGCCTTTAATTTTTCCTGTGCTAAATGGAGCCTCGGTGGCTGAGTAGTTAGTGTGCTCGCTTCCTGACCAAAAGGGTCCGGGTTCAATTCCCCAGCAGTGGCGGATTTTTTTCGGACAGCGCTCCGGGGTTCCCAGCCTTTAAAAATGGGTACCAGAGATTTTTCTGGAAAGTAAAGGTGGCCTGGCGTGATACCGACCACATCACCCAAAAATGTGCTGTGGTCATAGAAAAATATGGTCACTAACAACATATTCCCCATACGCCTGACTAGCAAGGCGTGGAGGGAACCTTTACTTTTTTTTAAAAATGCAAGGCAAGTCATGGATGCCTTTTTTTTGTTGCTGATATCCGTCTTTATTAAAGTTTTGAATATGACATTATTCCTATATGGCTGGACTTGTAGTATTTATGTAGGAAGAAACATCCAGCTATCACAGCCACTTCGTCCTGAATCACAGATTAGCCCGTGGCTGCGTGTTCGTTCAGATGGTCTGGCTCATATCACAACTGGGGCCCAGACTCTCACCTGAGAGCGGTCAGAGACTCACTGATGATTGCATTCGTCAGACCAGTGAATAACAGAACTGGTCCAAACCGCACTACACCTCCCAGTGGTGGCTGCGGAAGCAGGCTAACCGGTGTGACCAAGCGAGTAGGGATCGACAAGAGAAGGCATTACGGCACCATAAAGTCCATGCCGGAGACGGGTGTGTTTGGGCCGAAATGTGCATTCACGCTCAATCAACGCTCTTTTTAGGTGGGCGGACTAAGAGAAGTAGCTGTCAGGAGAAGTCTGAGGAAAAAGAGAAGAATATCACAGCTAACGTGCATATCTGCCCTTCGCTTCGCTCACTTATGGTCGCCACTAGTTTGAATTTGTTTATTTTTGACAGTATGTTATTTTATAATCACTAATTTTGAAAGATGCAATTGCAGCATTATCCTCTTACTAGTCTATGTGTGCGAAGATGTGTGTGTGTGTGTGTGTATATATATGTGTTTAACTGAAGGTCAGATATAAAGACCGCATGTCATATCCAGTGCGGAGGCGCGCCTCACAGCACCAGAGCTGGAAGTTGTCAGCGACCCACAGCTGACGGCTTGCGCCAGGATCGGTGAACCAGAACCATCCAGACCCTGCTCCACCTCTCCATGGTGCCTCTAGTAACAGACTAACCTGCCTAGTCTGGCCAAGCGAGTAGGGATCGAAAAGGGAAGACAACCCGGTACTCAAAAATGTCATGCTGAAGTCGGATGTGTTGGGCCGAAAGGCGCAAATATCACAGTTATACTGCAAACCACAACACAGCGCAGGCACGCCCACTTAACGTCCTTTTAAGGGCGGATGATGACGAGATGTACTCCTTTAGTCATCGGGCGAACGCAAGCAAGCACATCCAGTGCAGGACACTAGGACGCCAACCATTACCTGGACTTAGAACGCTACTGAGAACAGTGAGTGACTCACAGTTGGCTGCTTTCTCGTCAGGACTGACAAACAACAGAGCTGATTCCATTTCACCAAACCCCCCCCCTTTCCCCAGTGGTGCTCCTGGATATAGAATAGCCAATCTGGCCAAGAAAGAGGGTCAAGCTGTGCCCGCAAGTATCATGCTGTAGACAGGAGTGTTGAACCGAAAGCCTCAGATATATCATCTACTTGCTGTTAACTTACCTACAGCGCATCCGCGACTGGCGTCGTTTTAGGAGTGGACGAAGAAGGCAATCGTCGGTGAACACATAGAAGTAAAAAAAAAGATGGCAGCTGCAGTCGCCAAGTAGTGTACGTGCATGTTGGATTGTTAATACCATTATCAATTATTGCAAAGGATTTGAAAAGGGGGGTGGGGGTGAGTGAAATTGTTACTCAATCAGTAATCAAATCAACGTCCACTTGTTTTAATCAGATATGCACTCATAATATAATCACCAATCAACATTATTCATCTTCAACTTCATTGTCAGTAAGTATCGTGTTTGCTGGCGTAAGTGATCGTATTTTTCTACAACTGTTTCTATCCACATTTGTTTATCAGTTCTGTCGTTGACTTTTTTCGAAACCCTTATTTTAAACTGTCATGTATCAATTCTCTGTTTGCCTCTCCCACATTGCCCATAGTTTCTTTTTCTTCTTTAAAAAAAAAAAAATTTGCTACAGTATCCAGCTGTCCCTTCTCATTATGTGGCCAAAATTATTATTGTTTTCTCCAGGTGCTGGAAACAATCTTTAGCGTTTGTCTCTTTTGGGACATCCGCGTTTTTCTTTTCGCTGATCGTAGTATCCGTAACATTCATATTCATCCGTAAAAATATCTCTGTGGCCTCCAGCGATTTTCATATCTCTTGACTTCATGTCTGTTGACTTCATGTATGTTGACTTCATGTCTGTTGACTTCATGTTTGCTGACTTCATGTCTGCTGACTTCATGTCTGTTGACTTCATGTCTGTTGACTTCATGTCTGTTGTATTCATGTATGTTGGCTTCTTATCTGTTGACTTCTTATCTCTTGACTTCATGTCTGTTGACTTCTTATCTGTTGACTTCATGTCTGTTGACTTCTTATCTGTTGACTTCATGTTTGTTGAATTCGTATCTGTTGACTTCTTATCTGTTGACTTCATGTCTGTTGATTTCTTTCATGTTTGTTGAATTCGTGTCTGTTGACTTCTTGGCTGTTGACTTCATGTCTGTTGACTTCATGTTTGTTGAATTCGTGTCTTTTGACTTCTTATCTGTTGACTTAATGTCTGTTGACTTCATGTTTGTTGAATTCATGTCTGTTGACTTCTTGGCTGTTGACTTCTTGGCTGTTGACTTCTTGGCTGTTGACTTCATGTTTGTTGAATTCATGTATGTTGACTTCATGTTTGTTGAATTCATGTATGTTGACTTCTTGGCTATTGACTTCATGTCTGTTGACTTCTTATCTGTTGACTTCATGTTTGTTGAATTCGTGTCTGTTGACTTCTTATCTGTTGACTTCATGTCTGTTTACTTCATGTTTGTTGACTTCTTGTCTGTAGACTTCTTGTCTGTTTACATCATGTTTGTTGACTTCTTGGCTTTTGACTTTATGTCTCTTGACACCATATTTGTTGACTTCATGTTTGCCCAGCCAATTTTATATGTTCAGTCAAGCTCCATGAAGATGGACAACTTTAACCGTTCTCCTGATATGTTAACACATCACCGTAGTTAAATCTATCTAAACGTTACATTTTTTTGTGATATCACACATTGAAACACCCTTCTTCAGTACATGTCATTTGTACGAATTACAATCAAGTAGGAGACTGCAAGGCTACATAACCCACAGTATGCAACATTTCCGTAACTAGTACCATTAAAATGTCCCGCTACGGATAAGTAGAACATATGTGTTGTTAGCTGGAAGATCAGGTTTTGCCGGTCACCACAGTTATAATAAATGTTTCAGTTATCCACGCAGCTGTCCTCGCCTAATGAAGCCATTATTTCTTCTGTCCAGGTGTCCTTGTTGGCCTTATGTTAACGGCCGTGTCATACATTAGGACAAGGTAGAGATAGCTGTCAGGAATCGCTTCGGCATTTCTCATTGTCGATGTTTTTTAACCTCTTTTCTGTTTCTATATTGGTTTAATTTATACCATATAAGGAATTCAGCATTCCTGCCTATGTTTTTAACACTTATATTACAGTTGCTGTATGTACACTCGTCTTTGAAAAAACAAAAACAATTTGTATCATCAGGTGCTGTGTCTTCAACATAGGCCCATACGTTTCTTCAAATGTTCCTGTCCCTATATTATTGATCTCTTTTAGTGCGGGCTGCTTGCTCATCGATAGAATGCTGTTTAGGAGCAGTGAGCTGGCAAGACAGTACGGGACCATTCATTAGGTAGAAACAACAAATTTACTGAATTATCCACGTGACAAACGATGAAGAAGTTAACACGATCCATACGTTTATAGCAAAAGTTGAGAAAAGAACAGACCGATAGGATTTCTTCCAAAATAGATTGTTATAGTTGATGGATTGCCATGAGTTGATGCGGGCGGGTTGCCCTTTAACACATTTGATATGGCGGGTCGTAATGGCTTTCTTGACATTCCCGGCTCTTACTGGAGAGGTTGGAGTTCGTCTATCCCAGGCTATACTGGGAAACTACTAGTCCTGCCCAGATGTACTGCAATCTTGGGTCCTCTATATCAGTAACAGCCACCACTATTGGGAACACGGCGATCCTAGCTTCTGTTAGCCAGTCTGTTTTGACGCAGACTGTTACCAGGGGAGACCACGAGGAGGTAGAACTGCTAGATCTTGGTCAGCTGATAGTGCGCCGACCCTACTATTGCGACCGCAGGTCGCAGGCGTTTCTGCTCCCCCTCTAAAATAGGTAGACTAAATACTCGGAAAACTGATAGCAAAAGTGGCCCAACCAAAAAGTAAAAGACCACAAAATTTTTCTCCGCTTGACGCAGAAAGGGAAATGAGGAAGGAAAATCGAGAACCTGTTAAACGAAAACACAGCTACACTCATAACACGTATACATATATAAGTGAAGAAATAGTTGATGGCTCGTCGAGAAATTTATTAGGTGATGGTGTTCTGAGTGCGCTACTATGGGCAGCCCCAAATATGTTTGTTACTGCACCATTTCACCAAAAGCTGACGGAGAATATGCACGGGGTTTGTTCCAGCAGCTCGCAGGTTGAATAATGTTGGTGATGTTAACGATATAACGTTGATTTATTTCCTGTACTTCGTACTAATGGTAACGAATATTGCAAGGGCTTTTTTGTAAGACCGAATGAACCTAGAATAAAGCCGCCGATCTGAATCGAACCTCACTACTTATCCTCATTTCATCAGTTCACTAACCTGCACTCTAAACCCTGACTTCTATTCCAGACTAACTTAGCCATTACTGCAATGTTTATGTTACTACTAACTTTCAAAGTTGCTTGGTTACCATGGTGTATTTGAGGAGCTCAAGTTAGTCTTCTTTGCTTATATGAGCTTGATGTCGTTTCTGTAGTGCAGAAATAATATTAAAAAAAAATAATATTGAGAACCAAGTAAAGACAAAAATAATATGCAAGGAAACTCAGTACAACACGGAGGTTGCAACAGACAAAAATGTTAGCAAAGTTTGTTGTTTTCATCGAACACGCGAATGGGTAGTTATATAAAGTGACTGAGAGGTATGAAGATGCATAATAACCTTAACCAGCTAGCACTGCAAATGATAACGTTGGATTCCTTGACTCCTAAAGCTTGTCTTTTGACCACAGTCGAGGTACTTTATTCTCTACGATCCCATTGACCCTGTTACATCTGGACGTTTAGAAAATGCTTATGCCAGTCATGTCTAATACGGTACAGGTCGTTAAGACTTCAGGTGTACGTACTATTTTTCTGAAGTCGTTGTATGGCAGAGAAAAACGTCTGCCATGTTATCCAGCTGGTCCTGGTAAATTTAGTTCGAGCACTTCCCACGTGAGCATTTCCAGAACGAAATCTGATCCACGCGGCTCCAGTTTACTTATGGATTACACCGTTGATTTAAGTCGTTTCTAGATAACCTTTTGGTCAAACACGGCCAGACTTTGAATTACTTTCAGATAACGTGAATAGGATCTCAAATTGCCTTGTCGAAGCCAGTGAACTACTCTATCCAGAAGTCGCCAATGCTATCATGAAGTTTGCGGATCGTATCTCAGCTGTCCAACCAATTTTTTTTCTTCATATTTCTTTTGTTGCAACTCTCTCTTTCGCTCTCTCTCTCTCTCTCTCTCTCTCTCTCTCTCTCTGTTTATGCGTGCGTACGTGCGTGTATGTGTGTGTGTATACAAATATAAATGTAATTAAAAATAATAATTCACTCGTTTACTTCTCTCTCTCTCTCTCTCGCTCTCTCTCTCTCTCTCTCTCTCTCTCTCTCTGTGTGTGTGTGTCTCAACAACAGAGGCACTATGGTCCACTCATTTCGGCCATTTAGTTAGTTCACAAAGAATAATAAATATTTCTTTTCTGTGTAAACAAATAAATTTAAGGCGTATGCGGAACATGGTGTTGGTGCTTGTATTTTTAATTGGCCAGTGTCATATTCTATTGATGATATATTGTGTAACACGCCAGTCCGCCCATTTTTTTTTCAGAAAAACAACCTTTGATGCCCATTTTCAGAGACTGGGTGAACCCATATCTATTCGTGTAGAGAATTCGCCACACCGGGAGCTGACCCCGATCCATCTTGTAAATAAAGAAAGCGCTAACCACTCGGCTACTTCTAATTTGTGTGAAGGTCCATGTCACACACCACGTGCGTTAAGCAGAGTGAAGTGTTAGCACTAATTTTATTTTATTTTATTTTGTAATAACGAACACTTTTATGGCAGGTGTGGCAGGTGTTGCAGGTGGTGTTAGTGCACACCACTTTCCCAAAGAAGGTCTCTGGTATCATGTTTTGGAAACTCATAAGATAATCTTAAAGACATGTGGCTCGGGAAAATGAATTAATTAGGCTATACCTTCAAGTCAAGTTTACTGTCACTTCACAAAGGGTTAAGTTATAGTTCCAGAGAATGGTAACTATAACACATCGATCTTGATTATCATGTGACTTTACCGCTGGAATAACTGGCTGGTGATGGTGGTTTAAAAATATATGCACATTCTCTTTTTATCTTTACTCTTCCTTTCTTTCGCCTTTTCTTCTTCATTCATCAGGATCGAGTGCCGTCTCCGCAACGAAGGTTGGCTATCATGGATCGCCATTCTACTCTGTTTCATGCTTTGATGGTACAGGTTGTCATAGATTGACTTGTCCATCTTTTGATGTTACTCGTCCATGTTAGTCTTGGTCTGCCTCTGCCTCTCTTACCTTGTATTTTCCCTTCCACTATTACTTTTAGTAGGCTGTTGTGCCTTTTAACGTACCCCAAACATTTCATTTGTCTTGTCTTAATTATATTTAGTAGTTCTCTTTTTATTTGTAGTTCTTTTAAAACTTCATCATTTGTTTTCTTTTCTTTCCATCCTATTCTTCTATAAATCCACATTTCAAAGGCTTCAATTTTCTGTTCTGTTTTCTTGTCTTCTTCATTAACATCTTGTTATTATAGCTATTTTGTATATTTATCCTTAGGTATCGTTTCCTGACAATCCACTATTTATTTCGCTATTAGTATGCGTTATATTGTATATGTTTTGCAAATATGTGCATAGACCCATAATTTTCAATTTAACTGTATTTTCAGCAAATGGTGTGTAAGAAATATACCAGTGCCTGCAGTAAAGTGTATCTGTACTTTACATCTTAAATCCACCCTTCCAACCCCGTCAGTTTTTTTTTCCTCTCTAAATTATCACGCTACTTCTTGACATCAAATAATGCTATATTCGACATTGTTGACTTAGAATCGTCTGTCCTCAGATGAGATGGTTCCTAGCACGGATAGACTAATCCACCAGTTTGTTTTTGAAAGGAGAATATACATCACTGACATGTTAGCGCCGAATTGCTTTCAACTGCACTCCTCGGACAAGTGCTTTCTTTGAACAAACACCAGAAACATCTTCACTGGCAAGTGAACAAAGTTTGAGCTATTCTTACGGACATAAGTCATTTGCTTTACTGGTAATTGAGTACCATTGACTGTCGGCTCTCGGGTTTCGACGGCTTGTAGGACCGATGTCACGTTGGATGGTTTACCTATCTATACGAGTAGACGTCCGTTCATTAAATGTGTCAACAACAGCTCTAATCTCCTATTCCAAAGTTCTTCTCTTCAAACGTCCTTCTGGTGTCTAATGTTGCTTCATCTTCTAGATACTTAGCTCTCAAGCTGTATTCATCCATCTCGTCTGTCATCTCCATCTCTTTAATCCCTTTGAACAAATGTCATCCTTGTCAATATTTCATACCTTTTATTTCTCTATTCTTTTCTTCTCTCTGTATATTTTTCCAGCATTCATTTACTATCCTCACACCCTTGTGAGTCTATCATTCAGATAGTTTTTTAAAACTTATTTATTATCTGTCTTTTCTACAATGTACGTCTATATTTTCAACTTCACGTTTGCATCCATTTTTCCCTTTTGATATTTTCCAAGAGGCTTCGTCTATATTTTATTATTATGTTATATTTTTTCTGACATTCGTTACCTTTATTTTCATAGTTTTAAAGCTGTCTTTCATTCCATTAATTTGAAATAGTACATAATTATAATATTAATAGCAACCACATATTGCTGCTAATATACTCGTATTTATTCCACTTTTCTCTTCGCCTCCCTCATTCAGCAGATTTATTTTTGCTTCCCGCGTCTTCCATTTTTTTCTGTTTAATATTCTCGTCATATTCTCATACTTGTATTTTTTTCTGTTTAATATTCTCGTCATATTCTCATACTTGTATTTTTTTCTGTTTGATATTTTCGTCATATTCTCGTACTTGTATTTTTTTCTGTTTGATATTCTCGTCATAGTCTCATACTTGTATTTTTTTCTGTTTGATATTCTCGTACTTGTATTTTTTTCTGTTTTATATCCTCGTCATATTCTCATACTTGTATTTTTTTCTGTTTTATATCCTCGTCATATTCTCATACTTGTATTTTTTTCTGTTTTATATCCTCGTCATATTCTCATACTTGTATTTTTTCTGTTTTATATCCTCGTCATCTTCTCATACGTGTATTTTTTTCTGTTTGATATTCTCGTCATATTCTCATACTTGTATTTTTTGCCTTCACTGTTCTCTGCCTTGTTGGTCTGTTTCCAAGTGCACCACATGGAGATTTGATGTGATTTTAATCAGATGTTGTTACTGACACTGATGCAGACAGTCATGGTCACTGGCCGAGTTTTGCTTTTGGGTATCTTGACCCTCTGATGTTTTCCTTCAGTCGGCACAATATTTGTCAAACTTTGAATTGTACACGCCATAGAGCAATAATTAAAAAAAATATAGATGTAAACACTTCTATCAATATCTCCAAAGCTGAAGATGTTATGATGTCATATAATATCGTTTCGTTCAGTTTGTTTTAAATGGTGAATTAGTCAGGGAATCCCCGGATAGTGAAGGTAGACAGTGAGAAAACAATATATGGGACTGACGACTAAGAGGTTTGGAAAAGTACAGCCGTCTGAACTACTATATTCTTCTTCATTGTTTTCCTGACGACTAATCCTCTTCAGTGTCTACTCTTTGCATAACGTTCAATTGATACTGATGCCTTGTGTTGCGGCCTACAGCAGGCTGCTTAATATATGCACCTTCTTAGCCCAACACATCCGACTTCTGCACGGCAATTTTGTGTAGCAGGTTGATTTCCCTCTTTAAATCTCATTCCCTTGGCCTGACTGTTCAAGTCTGTTTCCACGCCCACCACGGGGAGGTGAATAGTATCTCTTTTTGTTTACTGATCCATAGTTATAGGTAGCCAACGGTGAGTTGCTGACTGCTTTCAGGTCAGGTGGTATTTGGCTTAGATTTTGGTCAATATATTGTATTCGAGGGATCTATATATCTATCTTTCGTTCGTCTGAAGTATTGTCTGTATCTGCAATGTCGTTTCCTGTATAAATTTTACTGTCTTTTGTAGTTCTTGGAGTGGCTCATAAAGTTTTGTCTGTAGTGTTGTATATGGGCCAATGGATTTTCCTCTGTCTACTATATTCAGTGGAGCTGCGATAGCTCAGTGGTGTTGAACTGGACTACAAAGGACAAGGAGTAGGGTTCGATCCCAACCGACGGCTTCCGGGTTCACCCAGCCTTAAAATGGGTACCGGATTTTTTTCTGGGAAAGTAAAGCAGCACGGGCGTAATACCGACCACATTGCCCCAAAAATCATGTGCTGAAGGTCTGTAAAATATAGGGTCACTAACACCATATTTCCCTCTACGCCACTTGGTGTGACGGGGCATTTTACTTACTTTAATATATTCAGTGCAACAAGTTCAGTATTCAAGGGATAAATTGTGGTCTGAGCTGGTCTACCTCTACTGCTATTATAGTACTAATGCTGTTGCTGATACAGTTACTACACGCACACACACACACATGATTTAATCATTTATGCGAACTAACAACGTTCATATACATAGCTCCTGTATATCATAAGATTTTAAACACATCTTTATATGTTGAGAGTTTTGCCGGCCCTGTCAGCGAACTGGTGCGCAATGTGGGGGTGGATGAGGAATAAGGACTACGTGCGCTTGTTTGATAATGTAAAAGTATACGCGCCGTTTTTAAAGTACCCCTCGAGATTGCAAATCTTTAAACTTCGGATTTGCACGGGTGATTGTCAATCAGGCCTTTGTTTCTACCGTACCTTTGTATAGGGTTTCACTGATTATGCAGCGGACGGTTCTTATCGACTCCATAAATTCTGTCACGTGACATTCTTACGGCTCTGGCTCCATTTCGACACCGACACGCGTAGTCGTATGATGTCTCTGTAGGCTCTGCACACGGGTGCAGGTTTGGGGCAGCAGAAAGAGCGGAGCCAGCGGGCTCTCGGGGCATGCATACCAAGACATCATCTGAAATATCTGTACGGGCCACCCGCACTCGCGCTTTTAAAAAAAAAAATTATCATATCTTCCTACTTGTCTTTTGTTGCTATTGTATCCTATTTTTTGCTTACTGCGAGTTTATTCAGTTATTTCTTATCTTATCTTATTTTGTATTCTATTCTAGCCTATCTTATATCCTGTAATGTATCCTATAACTATTAGCTTCTAATCTTTTTCATATAATATTTTGTATTCTAGTCTAATCTGTGATATATCATTTTATACATCTTATCCTGTTTTATAGCTAAGGATCTGACCTGAAAGGATATATGACAGATTAGACTAGAATCCGATTTGAAGGGGCCTCGGTAACCTAGTTGGAAAATCCACCCGACTGGTCTACCGAGGTTCGGACAACACGTGTTCGATTCCCGCTGGAATCAGTGTGAACTGTACTCATGGTTGAAAAAATACCCTGCTGTCGACCCAGCCGCTGGCAGAAATGGGTACCAGGATAGTACTCTGGGAAGGTGAGGAATGCCGCCTCGCATCGTGAGTTTAGATGCTTGAAGCGACACTATCCAGAAGTGTTAGGAGACTTATGGATAGGCAGTCGAACACATATAGGTAAAAACTCGCGTGCTAAGACACCGATTCAAGTCTTGTACTTTACCTTTACCCTATTTTATATCCTGTAATATATTCTGTAACTATTAGCATTTTTAGCCTTTTTGATATAATATCTTATATTCTAGTCTAATCTGTCATATAGGCTTTCATGTATATCATCCTACCTCATCGCAATCGATTCCATAACGTATCCTATCAGTATATGTCTTTCCTATCTCTGGTAATTTTCTACGTCATCGTATCCCAGACCTTATTAATCCTACATCATATCCAGTTATATCCTGTCTTTTATCTTATCCAAGCCCCTCTTGTTTCGTATCTTCTTTATTTATTAATTATCTTCTATTATTATATCCTTCCTTTAGCTGATATTTTCTATCCTATCCTCTGTTCTGTCTTGTCCCCAATCTTGTCCTATTATATAACATATCTTGGGTTTGAAAGGGTTAAATAATGTACTAGGTGCTTGGAGTTAGTAGAGTTAACGGGGGGTGGGGGGGATGGTTAGGTAGATGTCAAGTTATTCAGCACTTGAACACTGGTCAATCTGAAAGACATCTTGGGATCTCGTGGTTACAGCCACGTGACGAAGTTGACGAGCCAACCTAGTGGGCTGGACTCCTCAGTTTGCACCAGTACTTCGAACACACAAAAGATGTAGATCAGTAATTGCGCTGGCGGGACAAATAGCATTTATAGAAATGTGTGACACTAGGATAGTAAAAGTAGATAGCTAGAATTTAAAAAGAAAGCCCAGCTAACAAGTTAGACAAATGTAGTTTAGGTAGACACAGAATGATTTAGATTCTAGCTTGCGTCCATCCTGGACAGTTTTAAAGGACTTAGAAATTCAGTTAGACACTAAGATTCAACTGAATAGCAGTTCTTGATTTATGTATTTCACAATATTTCATTATGTATGAAGTGTATGAGTATGGTGTGATTTGTGATTACAGGTCTTTGTAATTGTTGGTCTATGATGTTACATGCCATTAAACTTGTTGGAGTACTGGCTGGTGGAGCCAGTCCATAAATGTACATTATTGTCTACGACTACTTGTCCATGTCTGTATCGTCTATATTAGAAGTCAAGGAGAGAGAATGAGAGAGGTGTTCTGTCTGGTTAGATCCCCCTTACATCACAGCAGACAGCCGACCATGTGTTATACTAACCTGTCTAGAATATAATCACATTCTATCCTATCCGTTTCTGTGATATTTGTCTATCAGTGCCTTCATTTGCTCTTGATTGTTTTGTCCACAATACCAGAGAGCGAGTGGTTGAATAAATAAAAACCATTGTCGTTGTATGGTGCGGGTTCGAATCACGGTAGGGTAAGAATTTTGTTTCTTACTGGGGTGACTAAGGACAATGTGACACGACCGCACTGGCTCTGCGTCGTTTTACCTCCAACTCTAGGGACCCCCAGATACTGGACAAATGCCGCGATGATAATCGAAACATTTTCTTCCCAACCACACATCCTCCTCATATTTGCGGATATTTCATATGCCCTCGTTTTTGTCTATCTTCTATTTTTTAATTGTCATTCGTCAGTTCATAAAACTATTGGACCTTTCCTGGCCCACTATAAGATGAGACGAAATCCATATTTTTGGAGCTAGCCTCGTTGATCAGACCAAACAGCGTCCATGATTCATTGCCATCTATGAATGAAATTAACTCTGAAAACATTTGTCGTGCTTCTTATGATTGCGTTTGTATAGATTTTGCTATTAAAATACACGGCATGTGCATAGCTAGAGTTACGATAAGATCGACCGCCGTCAGTTCAAAGAAGATTGGGTGCTATTAAATATTAACGTCCTCTGCCGCATGCTTTGGTAGTACATTTCGACTTATCTTGACATTTCCTTTCTGCCGCTTTCCATTTGTTCATACGATGTCTTCTAATTTGACCTTTGACTTCACATCGGTATATCACTTGATGTGTCATAATAATATTGTCTGATTTGACTCTCTTTAAAAAAAAATACATTCATAATTTATTCATTTGCAGATTTACTGTTTTTTTTTTTCTTTCTTTTATTTGCAAAAATGTTAGCAATTCTTGTTTGCCTTTCAGAATTAGCACAGTATGTCTCGAATCTTTCTTTCTTTCTCTTTCTGACATTCTTTTTATGACTACTAAAGGAAAGAATAGTTCTCTTCTTCATCCGCCTTTTAAAACGGCATTAAGTGAGCCTAGTTGTTCTGTGTTGTGGCTTGCATCTAGACTGTGGTATTTACGTCTTCGTCCAAACTCATCCGACTTCAACACGACATTTTTGAGTATCAAATTGCCTTCTCTCTTCGATCTCTGCTCACTTCGCCAGACTATATAGTTCGCTTCCAGGAGTACCGCTGGGAGGTGGAGTACGCCTTGATCAGCTGTTGTTATCGCCGATGCATGTATACAGCTGTGGGTCGCTGACCGCACTCAGCTCAGATTGTCGTCCTTTCCGCCAAGTCCCAAATGAAGAACGATGTTTATGCTATGATGGTTTATGTACTGTCCGCCATGTTTTGGCCCGAAGTAACATGAACGAACGAATGAATGAATAAAACAAACAAAAAAATCACTTCTGTGTTCAAAAGCTTGTACGTAGCGCCCGATGTTAACTATAATACTTCCGAACAGCATATCTCTTTTATTCTGTCTCTGATAGGATCACATGCATTCCTTAGATCACATGTCATATAAAGAGGGACAAAAAATATGTGAAAACAAGAACAAATGCAGCAGGGAAGACAAATCTCTTGTATGTCGTTTCAAAATTTACTTTAAAAGATCTGAAACAAACAATACTTCTTCAAAGTGTATCGATAGGCTAACAATTTCTTGTAATTGGTTGTTTAGGCTAGTGTGACAAGATACTCTTCTATACATAATATTCTACTGTTCAACCCCAACTTATTCATATATTATGACGAGTTTCTTAATCATTGTTTACATGAGAATCGTGTTAAATACTGTGTCGGGAAATGGAGGACATTTTTATTAATTTTGGAAGGGGTCATTCGACGTTGGTGGAGAATAATCCGCATATTTCTTTGGTAGCCTCTGTTAATGTCGACTTTCATCTACATAAGTCCAGTTGCTTGTATTATCAAGTAATTTATGCTGAGTATTATTTATATATCGAAGTCTGTTGTTTAGGATGTTCTGCGATTAGATTTACTTCTCTCATAATTTATATTTCTGGGTCGGATACCGCCTTGCTCAAGTAAACTTATTTCATGCCTCTAATTATGTCTCTTTGCTGCACATTTTTTATTGTAAATTATCGCTTTATTTTTTTCAAATCTGCTGTGAGTATTTGTAACACTCATTATTATCCTACATACATGTTATTACTTCTCCGTGTGAAGTGAAAACCATCATAGCTAGGCTGTTTCAGAGTTTGGTGATATGTTACGATTTAAGGTTGATCCAATAAGAAAATGTTGCAAGACAACTTCTTCGACGCTGAAATGCAAATGAAAGACGAAGGGAGAGGGAGGAAAAAAAAAACCCTCTCTGCCTTCGTCCAACAACAACTCTTCACCGTCGACCCTCAAAACGTCGTTAATGTGAGAGATGAGTTTTTTTTTTTTTTGGCACCCTCCTGTCTCAACCGTCATAATGATGAAAATGATATTTTTTGGCTTCGGGTTGTCGCCCCTCTCGATCAATACTTGCTTGGCCAGATCAGTGAGTCTGCGACCAGTCACCGCAGATCAATGAAGTAAGCCTTGGCCAGTTACTACCGCTTTTCATGACGTAACAGTCGCTATGTCGCGCTAATCACTTTCATACCATGTACTTTCCTTACAACAGAGGTGAGATGCAGAATGGCTCTGGCAAAAGCAGCTGTCCAAAAAAATGAGGAAGATGCTATGCAATCCATTTTTGACAATAGAAACAAGAAAAAGAGTTACTAAATGTTATGTAGAGCCAGTCTTAACATATGGATGTGAATCATGGACAAAAAGGACAACAGGCAAGAACATCACTGGAGTCTGTAGAAATGTGGTTTTACAGAAGCATGTTGAGAAGACCATGGACAGCTAAGAAGAGTAATGAAAACATTCTGAAAGAGGCCAAAGCAAAAAGAGATCTAATTTCCAATATTAGGAAGAAACAAATATAATTTTTTGGCCATGCAATGAGAAGAGAACAGCTGGAATATATTGTAACAAGTGGGAACATTGAGGGGCAAAGAGATAGAGGGAAGCAAAGAGAAAGGGTACCAGACAGTTTAAGTCAACAACAGAAATGATAAATAACTGTCGAGATCGAAAGTTGTGGAGAGACATGATCACCTACGCCAGCAGGCACGGTACTTGATGATGACTTTCCCACAAGACAAGGTCCGGATTTCCAATATAAATCCATTTTCCACTTTCTACACAAATCACTTATCAAAAGCTAAACATTGGATCATATATTAACAGCAATACCAAATAAAACCAAGCTATCTGCTTTATTTATGTTTAAAATGATGTTTACTTTCTTTAATGCCACCATCATGTGCTATACCGATTGGCGGAGGCGATCACATCCTTCCACAATTTTCTGTCCACGGTGCTTCTTATCAATTCTGTTTTTGACTGTTTTCTATGCCACGACACCAAGCTATCTAGTATCTTATCTCTTATTCGTCCGAGATATCTCTTTCCCTGTATTTTATCAATTGTAACAAAGTATTCATACTTTCACCTTTTCATGAAATGCCCGAAAAATGTCGATTCTTTCTTTCTGATGTTATTTAAGAGCATCCTTTTTGTGTTGGCCTCTAAGAATTTCCTCGTTGGTCTTTTTAGCTGCACCGGGAACTCTCAACATTCATCTGAGAAATTCCATCTCCGTGGCCTCTAATCGCCTTTTCATTTATTTGCGTACTTTCCGTGATGCACTTTCATAGGTCATAATTGGCTCCATGCAACAGAAATGAACTCTCTTTCTCATTTCTATTGACATAGACTTGTTGCAGAAGATGTTTTTCATGTTTCTAAAATGCTACTTTGGCCTTTGATATTCTGCTATTTTATTTTTTGGTGCAGCTTCCGTCGGATGGTATGGTTGGTTGGTTGCGTTCGCCCGATTTAGTATTCTAGAGTATCATGGTAGGCTAGAATATTCCTCTTCATCATCTGCCATTACAAGGACGTAGTGGACGTGTTTGCGTTGTGTTGTGGTTTGCAGTATAACTGTTATATTTGCTCCTTTCGGCCCAACACATCCGACTTCAGCACGACATTTTTGTGTACCGGGTTGTCTTCACTCTTCTATCCCTGCACGCTTGGCCAGACTAGACAGGTTAGTCTGTTACTGGAGGCACCGCGGAGAGGTGGAGCAGGGTCTGGATGGTTTTGGTTCACCAAGCCATCAGCTGTGGGTCGCTGACAACTTCCAGCTCTGGTGCTGGGAGGCGCGTCTTCGCCTCCGTCTGATGGTATTATTGTGCTCTAATATGTGAAATTTTGTACTTGTTTAAGATTTGCTCCGCTTCATTTTATATTGCATGATGACGATGACTGTTTCTTAGATATGACCATTAATTATGTTTTCTTACTGTTTAGGCTAATACCATTCTTGTTACTTTCTTTCACTATTATGTCTATCATTTCTTGTGCTTCGTTCTTCATCTCTGCTGTTAAGACTGCGGCATTCGCATATCGCAGATTGTTTGTGTTGTGACCGTTGACCTGAATTCCTTTTTTGTTAACTATCGATCCCATACTATTTTAGCTGTAGAGTGAGAACAAATCCGGCAAGAGAACACGAGTGTGTACACTTCGTTACTAGACGTAACAACCAGGATAAAGGAAAATAATAGCTATGTATAGTATCAGTTAGAAAAAAAATAAATATCTATAAACATTAATGGTGACGGCACCAGATAGTAAAACCACAGGACTATCAACCCAATCTTGCAGCTTTGTGTATTTATGACGTGAATAAGAGAATATTATGACGACCGGAAGTTCTAATCTGGCCGCAGCCTATTTGACGACGTCATGTTTCACGACTTTTGAACTGGCGCGGCAGCTGTAGCCTCAAGCCAACGCATAAATAAACCGCAAACACTGAACATTTATCGTAATAGTCGACAGCTCGTCACGAATAAATTGGCTACAGTTTTCATGAGGCTATATTTTTTCGGCGTCTAATTTGTTGTTTCTTTGTCGTGGGGTGAAAATGCCAACATAGAAATAGCTACAACAATCAACAGGGGATATTAAAAGATAAATAATTTGATAGCGGGTTTCAGTTTCTGTAAGAAATAAAAATAAATCATTTGATTTTTGTGTGAATTCGTTTATTTTAGAGATGCATTTTTATAATTATAAAAAAAAATAATTAAAATCCGCGTAGATGAGGCTTTCATACGATAGTTGAGGACTGTATGAGCTACAGGAAGACTTATGATGGAAAGAAAACGTTTCTGAAACAACAAAGAAGCTAAAGTTTCTTTCCCTCTGATTATTAATAGAAATAGCTTGCAAGACTGTGCGATACCATGCCAGATTCCAAGAATTAGAACTAGACGGCAACATAAAAAAGTATGTTGAGTCTAACATCACCATCAAGCCTGCTGGCGTAGGTGATCATGTCTCTCCACAACTTTCGATCACAACAGTTATTTATCATTTCTGTTGTTGACCTTCTGCCAAAACCTTTTCTTAATCTGTCTGGTATCTTTTCTCGTTGCTCCCCTTAATCCCTTCGTCCCTTAATTTTCCCAGTTGTTACAATCTGTTGCAGATGTTCCGTTCTCATTGCATGGCCAAAAAAATGATGATTGTTTCTGAAAAATAATATAATTTATCTCTCTCTTTGCTTTGCCTCTTTCAGAACGCTTTTATTGCTCTTCGTAGCTGTCCATGGTATTCTCAATATTGTTCTGTAAAACCACAGTTCTACAGCCTCCAGTGTTTTTCTTGTCTGTTGTCCGTGATTCACATCCATATGTTAAGACTGGCTCTACATAACATTTGTTGTTGTTGTTACAACAACAACACAACATTTAAGAACTAGCAGTCTAATATATTGTTGTTTTAAAAACCCGAACTCCGAAAGCTTACAATGTGTATGCACGGGAAGTTGTGGAGTTAAGTGCGTACCACAAAACGGTCATGACACATTATAATTATTAATATTTATATTTAATAACTTTCAAAGTGCCTGGTGGATTTGTTGGGATTGGAGTCGTTGGACTCCTTTTGAAACGAATAGTTTCTGGTGTGGGTTTCTCAAACAGTAGCTCTTATTCCATCCTCGACATTGATCGAGTACGGCAGTATTGAAACATTTTCTGCACGGTATTTTCCTTCTCTCTCTTCCCCTCTATACCACTCCTATTCCCGCGGATATTTTTCTCTCTTTCCAGGGAAACCCATCTTCCTCTTTGAGTTATACTAACTCCCTTCTTTTGGTATACGCCATAAGGAAAAAAAAAGGAAGCAGCCCACTTACCCAGCTGTCTTCTCCGATTACCGTTAGATGGATGTCGTTACGGAGGTGAACAGGAAGTCAAGTGATGCAGCGAAACTTAAACTTAAGCTTGGAAACGTTATCTTCATATCTCTTCAGAGAAAGGGACGGGAGATGGGGAAACGAGAGGAGGGAGGTGTAGTAGTTTTGGTTAAGAAAAGGAGGGGTGGGGGGGGGGGGAATTAGATACGGAAGGGAAGCATGAAAGAGTAATCCGGAATGATTTGTTGTATCATTGGAAAGAGGACACGGTGTTGCTAAAATGTAAAGCATCAACATAATATATCAAGTTACACTTAACGTTTTCCTAGCATGTTTCATTATACTCATGATAGTTATCTCAAATAATGCACATATTTGTAGCTACGAACACTATCTCCACTGCAATTTAGTTTTGTTTTGTAATGGTTCTTGATCGCAGAGAGAGAAAATGGTTCATTTAGTAAGAACTGTTTCTGTTGTTCATTAGAATGAAAATAGGTCGATAACATTTCACGGCAATCACTGCAGGCCGCCATGTTGATGATTCACTGTTTACACATACTTCTGATCCGTCAACATAGATTCTCCAACCTCCTACTCTTACCACTTTTGATTCTGCGATCGGTAAAAATGTTATATCTTCTTGAATTCACTATCTTTGATTTCCAATTTGAACAAATGTGCAAACGTTTATAGCCAAAACAATTTCCCAACCTTCAAACAAGTAATAACTGTGTATACAACGCTTGCTTTTAACTTAAAGACGTTAGAAAATTGGTGACTCTTTTACTCGCATGCCACAACATAGATACGTGCATATTCAGCAGTCAAATCTACATAGTTATATATCAGGGAGGTTTTCTGAATACATGAATGCAACCTATTTCTTTTGGAGATTTAGAATTTCGAAATGTTTATGTGAAAATTGTTTGGGAATCCCAATTTGATAGAGAGAGAGAGAGAGAGAGAGTGAAGGAGAGAGAGAGAGAGAGAGAGAAGATAAATAAAACTTGCAAATAAGTTATTTACCTCACGTTAACTAATTTGCAAAGGGGGTATTGAATTCACAATATTTGTTAGTCGACGAACTCGAGTGTTATTTCTTTCATGTGTGACATATAATTCTTCGTAAAAGACAAAACATATTATCAATATATATCTTATGACACATTGTGTTTCTTTTCTTTGTAGTTGTTATGTTTACAAAGATATTTTAAAATATGTTTTCTGAACTTTGTTTCATGATAATCATTTAGTCATATCTTGTATATCGTAAAGCTTGAGTTTTTGGCCTCCTGTTTATTGCTGTTACGTCACTGCATTTCCGGCAAACCCATTAGTACCAAGTCGCTTTGAACAGATGATGATCTATCTTGTCGCTTTGAACAGATGAGGATCTATCTTGTCGCTTTGAACAGATGATGATCTATCTTGTCGCTTTGAACAGATGATGATCTATCTTGTCGCTTTGAACAGATGATGATCTATCTTGTCGCTTTGAACAGATGATGATCTATCTTGTCGCTTTGAACAGATGATGATCTATCTTGTCGCTTTGAACAGATGATGATCTATCTTGTCGCTTTGAACAGATGATGATCTATCTTGTCGCTTTGAACAGATGATGATATATCTTGTCGCTTTGAACAGACGATGATCTATCTTGTCGTTTGAACATATAATGAAGTGTCTTTTCGCTTTGAACAGATGACAAATGTGTGTATATTGTTGTTTGTTTTGCTTTCGCCAGCTTTATATCTCTAGCGAGGTCCAAAGGGACCTAATTTTACGTGAATATCTTTTTCCAACTTTTGACACTGGCAGCCTTGTGCACAGGTGCCCCTTGCCATACAGGCAGAAATTCTCCGGCTTCAGATATACTCTCATTTTGATCGTCTGGAGTTTTAACGTTTTGGGTACATTTTTTCCTATTAATTTTGCATGCGCAGTGGTCATTTTGGCTTACATTTTTCGATTTCCAAATGCCAAGGATTCTTTAACATGCGCAGAATGGACACGGGACTTTTCTGTTTTTTGCCTTTGTCCAAGCGGACCAGACTATCAAGAGACCATGGAGAGTAAAGCTACGAAGAAACCACGGCTTCGGTTTAAAAAAATGTCTGTCTATTGTGGCTGACGTCTGACCTCTAGACCGTCCACTCCCCTGTGCATAGCGAATCATCTCAGATGAAGATGTATGTTTACAGCAGTCGGAAAAAATGACGAATAATCAACAGAAAGAAAAAACCCCAAAAAAGAAAGAACAATATATGGTCCGAAGCAGGATCGAACCCGTACTGCTTGCCACAGCGCCTTGCCACGAAGAGCCAAACGCTAGGGAACACTGCCAACTCAGCTAGTTTTCCATAGTGTTTGGCTTCTCATGGCGCTGTGCCAAGAAGTACGGGTTCGATCCTGCTTCGGTCCATATATTGTTCTCACTTTTTTTTCCTCTTTGTTGATTATTTGTAATTTTTTCCAAGTGCTGTAAACATACCTCTTTCTATGAAATGATTGTCTGAATTATCGCCTAGGAAGTTGTCCACTATAATAATATTCATTTATTATTATTTGTGCCCTGTGCATACTTTGGTTCAAATAGCTAACACTCGCTGTCGATATGAAACATACATTCGTGTCATTACGAGCTTGTGTATTACTTATTGCGAATACCGTATATCGTTTGTTATTGATAAAGAATCTGCATTTTAACTCTTTCATCCTTTTTTAAATTACTAACGGAAGTTAGAAAATTTACCAACCTTGACATGTATTGCTGCTCTTAAAGTCAAAGACTGTATCCTTGACTCCACTATTGGCGTTTTATGTCTGTCATTAAGGAAGCACTCACAATGTACAAACATCATTATCTTGACGAACATCATCATCCCTATCGTCATAATCAGGTCATTGTCATCATCATTAACAACACTGCCTTGTCTTTATCATCATCATCATCATCATCATCATCATCACAGTCATCAGTATCATGCTATCATCAAAACTTTCAACACTGTCATCACCACCACTATTTTATATACAATAATTTCTCTCTATATATATACATTATAAATTATGTAGAAACGAGAGTTTATACGATCAATCAGAAACGATCACTTCGCAAGTCATACTCCATTTCAGTATAGTCACCTCTTGTCTAGTCAACAAACATATCCATGTCATCATTTAGCTCAGTGGTTAGTGAATTGGACTACAAAGGACAAGAGGTAGGGTTCGATCCCAACCGACGGCTTCCGAGTTCACCCAGCCTTAAATGGTACCTGATTTTTTCTGGGAAAGTAAAGCGGCGCGGGCGTAATACCGATCACATTACCCCAAAAATCATGTGCCGAAGGTCTGTAAAATTTATGGTCACTAACACCATATTCCCTATACGCCACTTGGCGTGACGGGGGCTCTTTACTTTTTTACTTTTATGTCATCATTGATTTAAATATTTCGTCGCTCGGTTTTTACCTAAGTAGCCAAATGACAAGCTTACACGTCATTGATGAACCATAATAAAAAAAAAAAACAATTAGGTTATTAGCAACATTGTTAGTAGGTCATGTGTGTGTTCGTTTAGTGTATAACAGAGCATGCATTTCTAGTGAAGACAGCAAGCATAAGATGCAGTTGACCAGATATATCTAAACAAAACAGGCTGGTGCCTACGGCATGGAGATTAAAAAAATAAACTACATTGATGACAAAACTCTAGGGATATGTTGCAAAAACTAAAGCAAATTACATAAACAAGAGCTAGAAACAGTTAATACTATGAAATGCCTAGTATCCTTGTCAGCGATGAACGCTCAAATTATGAAATATCGGATATAATAGCACAAACTACATAGCCCTTGCAACTCTAAAACACATAGGAAAGAAAATACTGAATATTCTTGGATCTAAAAATCAGGCTGATGATCATCCTTACTGTATCAGTTTATCTAAAATAGTGACAATTGACAAACATGGACATCACACCAGTGCTGCAAAGGAAAATACAAACTATTTGGATGAGATGTTATCGTCATATTGTGGACATCTCTTACTTAAGATCATATCATGAATGAACAAATTCACTAAAAGAAACAGCAAGTAATGTACATACATTTTTTTCTGCCATTGTGAAGAAATGCAAAACGAAACGGTTTGTCCACGTATCTCGATCATCTAGATTGACAAGAACCATTCTTCGAGCATTGTGAAAGGAGTATGACGGAGATATAGACATAGGTAACGATGGAAAGATAAAATCAACGAATGGAGAAACGTCAACTTCGCAGAGCTACAGTAAGTGACTTTAGATAGAGATCAGTGGAGAAAGTTGGATTTTGTTTATATTGTCCCAACGACCCCTAGGATTATGGGTTGTGGAAGACAGGAAGCGAGCAAAACATTGGTCTTGTCTAATAGGAATAGCTCGCAGAAATGAGTATGTAATACGTGACATTATGTTGTTTGGATAAAGTCAAATACCGCAGAACACATTTTACAGAGAGTTTCAGCTCAACAAAAAAGAATCCCCCAAAATAACCGAGTAAATGTCTGACTGGCGTGGGTGATTACATCTCTCCGCCACTTTATATATTTACTGTTATGATTTCTACTGAATTTTTTATTTCCTACCATTCCATTGTTTTAAGGTTTCTGGTAGAGTCCGTCTGTTTATTCTTCCTTCAATTCGTGTTTGCGGTTAGACATTGTTTCAACTCCTCCTATTTCATTATATGGCCCATTACATTGCTTGCTTCCGCTTGACTTCTTTCCGACTTCATCGACGTTCACTCGGCGACAACTCCTATTTTATAAGACAACTCTTCCCTTAGAAGAAGGCCATCAAGTGGGCGTAGAGGTAATGTGGTTTCTATCATAGATTGTTATATTTGCGGCCTTCGGCACAATACATCCGACTTCAGCACGACTTTTTGAGTACCAAGTTGCCTTCCCTCATCGATTCTTGCTTGCTTAGCCAGACTGATTATTCTGTTTCCAGGAGCACCACTGATGGTGGAGCAGGTTCTTGAATAGTTATGTTTTTCTCCGGTCAAGTCACACTCAGTCAGCTGTGACTCGCTGACCGCTAACAGCTCAGTTGCTGGTGTGTGTCTTGGTTGGTCTCTTGACCTCTTTTAGAACATCATGGTTACTGACAAGAAAGGACAAAAATGGAATAATTTCTTTAGAAGGCCTGTTCTGAGCAGATGGAATATTGTTAATGTGGTGTTAGTTTTATGAGTTTATGTGTATATATACATATAAACAATATACAATATATATATATATATATATATATATATATATATATATATATATATATATTCACCCAGCCTTTAATGGGTGCCGTATTTTTTTTCTGGGAAAGTAAAGCAGCACGGGCGTAATAGCGGCCACATTACCCCAAAAATCAAATGCCGAAGGTTTGTAAAAAAATGTGGTCACTAACACTATATTCCCTATACGCCACTTGGCGTGACGGGGTTCTACATATATATATATATATATATATATATATATATACTTATATTTACTTATAATTTCTGTGTGTGTGGCTTGTCCTCAGAATGAGTATAAAATATTAGTTATTTAATGTATCATCTCCTAAATTGCCTCAGAAAGTCTTAATTTTGTACACCGCATACGTTTTCTCGTGCGTCAGAGAACGTTCCATCCAATTTCTGAAGATCTAAATATTAATATTGGTTAATGAGTTACACTCTTCAAGTGATTAACTTGCACATTTGACGTCCGCTTACCGTTACCCCTACGTGACACTTGTTCTAAACTCATCACCAACGCTATTCATATAATTTTATCAAGGAAAAGTAGGCGTAAACAAGCTAACCAAGGGTTAATTTAAGGGGACAGAACTGTCTAGTCAAGCGGAGATAATGAAGACTTAATGGGGGGAAACAACCAGTTAATGAGCAGGGCTGGCGGCTTTTTGTGCGGTTTTAATTATTTTTAATTAGACTTGTTTATGCTCAGCCTTGTCCCCTGTCATAATTTCTCTTTGGACGCGATAGTGCTTACACATTAGGCCGGCTACGCTTGCCCTCAACTTTGCTTTAGTGCGATGGCTAGATTCGTAAAAATTCACTTCCGAGCCATGGACAGCTTCCATACATTTTTTTAGTAAAATATATAAGTGTATGTTTAGCTAGGCATTTTCTTTTAATTTCACTCTCCTGGTCTTCTCTCTTTGTCTGTTCCTTCCTTCCTTCCTTCCTTCCTTCCTTCCTTCCTTCCTTCCTTCCTTCCTTCCTTCCTTCCTTCCTTCCTTCCTTCCTTCCTTCCTTCCTTCCTCCCTCCCTCCCTCCCTCCCTCCCTCCCTCCCTCCCTCCCTTCCTTCCTTCCTTCCCTGTCTCCCTTCCTCCCTCCCTCCATTTTTTCAGTGGATGATTTTGCTTGAGATCATGTAAAATGTGTTATGTGTTTATTAAAACAGTTCAACAAACTTACTTTACTTCTGTCCCTCTTTGCTGTTTTTCGGCGTCGAGGGAAAATTTAGTACTAGCTCACGCCCAGTACTGCACTCGTACATTGTGTTTGTTGTAATTGGCCTATCGTCCACTATTTTCCGTTTCTCCTTTTCTCATATATTGATTGCTTATGCTTTCGGGGGGAGATTCTGCCGGCTTGTGGTAAAGTTACTTGTCCAGACCGGTTAATGTGTTATTTCGTTGTGATAATACACGCTTTATATAGAGCTTTGATGCAGGAGACCGCCCACTCATCATCATAATCAACAGGAACCAGCCACTTTTACTTCTTTCTACTCGTTGGCCGCAGGCAGCGACAAAATGCTGACCTTTATAAAAGAAAGAAGCGGACTTCTCCGCTTTCCTCTATGGAATAAGTGATTTATAGGTATAGATTTAGGACAATCTTGGGGTAAGAACACATCTGCGTCTTAACTTCCAGACATCTACTTCCTGTTGCGTTCTGAGTCGGGAAACATGTAAAGCGTATGGTTAAACATCGTGTCAGGCTATACTATTTGTTCATACTGCTGTCTGCTCATTACTATCCTGTTCTTTCGGATCTAGTGTTGTCCATGTCTAGTTAGAACTAATCAGCAGTCATTTGTCACATCTCTCTCTCTTTCACTCTCTCTCTCTCTCACACACACGCGCACATCGTCTCTCTCACTCTTTCTCTCCCACCCCCACCTTTCATAACACGGTCTCATGTCGACATTCAATGTACTGGGTCCCGGGGTCTTTCAGATATGGTTTTAATAATGGACGGTCGTGTGACATAAGCGCAACATTCCGTCCACTCTCTCTATAAAGTTATTGGGGAGGAAAGGAGGGGGGAGGGAACTGGTTGGTCTCGAGGCAAGACGCCGGCCTTGAGACAAAGAGGTTGTGAGTTCAAATCCCGGCTAGTTGGGATTTTTATTTATGATTTCTCTCTGCGGCAATCGCCCTGGTCTCAGCAGCGAGGCCCGGCTTGTAACGTCAATTAATCATGGACGGAAAAAAATATGAGTGCCTCCGAAGTCGGAGTTATCTGCCTGTGCGGCGAGGGACCCTGTGCACACAGCTGCCAGGGAAAAACGGATTAACACGCAAAATTCAGTTCCTAGTCTCTAGGGACTTCGTCAGAAGTAAAAGCTGGCGAACGCAAAAAAAAATAAATTAAAAAAAAAAAAAAAAAAAAAATATATATATATATATATATATATATATATATATATATATATATATATATATATATATATATTATATATATATTAATTGCTGACATGATTATGTCTGATCAATATTGCTATCACTACCGCATATTCTGGGTTTCCCAATCTCGATATATATGACCTGAACTTGTGCATAACTCCCAACTCGTTTACTTCTGTAGTAATTTTTTTTTAAAGATCTTCACACACAGTACGTGGTATATACGAACGCTGGCCTCCCCTTAAGCTTCAATGAATTCAGCTGAAATATCATCACTTTCTGGTTACTTCCTTTGTCTCTCCTCTCTCTCTCTCTCTCTCTCTCTCTCTCTCTCTCTCCCCCCCCCCCCCCCCACCACCACCACCACAAGTTTTTTTTTTTTAAATTGTGAAATGAACACCATCTTGTATGGGCTTTGATTATTTTTCTTCACTTACTAATAATATATTTCAGTTTCTTTAAGGTATCTTCATACATTGCTGTGCAGTAATTGCTCATCTTTGCATAATATCCTTTTGTTCGGTTAGTGAGTTGCCACCGTGGCCATTCATTACTTGAACAGATGGTCTTAAATTGTCATTTTAATTTCTCTGAATTTGTCTCTGTCTCCCCATGCTGAAAGAGTTCCTCGATTCTGTCACAGGCGTTCATTATATACTTTTTAGGGGTCTCATCTGATCTGTGTTCCAACTGCTTTTGTGTACTTTCAGTATTCATCGCTGTTTCGTTTTGCTTCAGCTTTCTGCTTTCTTCTATGAGGGTCAGTGTTTTGTCAGAGATGTAGTTTTGTTTCTTATGTGCTTTTTTGGAGTTGGTGTTTTGTGCTAACGAGATAAGAATATCTTTTGCGTGTGTGGCTAGCTCGTCTGGTGACATCCGACTTTACCACTGTATTAAAGCCTATCCTCCCGACTCCTATTCACGTGGCCAGAATATATTGTTTAGTTTGTTTGTACGAGCATCGCGAAGAAGTGAAGTAGGGTCTCAATAGCTTTGGTTCACCCACCGATCCTGGCGCTAGCCTTCAGCTATGAATCGCTGACAACTTTCAACCTTGTTGATGTCCAGCACCCATACTGTCTTATAGCTGATCTTTTTGTATTCTATGTCACAGTAGATGTTATGTTGATTGTTGTGTGCTACGTCATCGTAATCGTTCCCTAGACCGGTCGTGCGCAAATCTTACGGTCTGCTGTTTGATGTGCGACGGGGAAAATTTGATGACTGACTGTGTGTCTATATATTCGGAATTGGAGTCATCAACGATAGCCTAACATCATCAAGTACTACGACGATCATCATTTTCGGGAGGACGTGAACTTCCATGGTATATGGTGGATAGGCGGCAGGAACCATTGAAGGCTATGTCTGAAAAATGTTCCTTCTTGCAGTTTCCTCATATGCCAATTCCGGCTTGTTGCAGGAGCTACTGAGTTAAGTGCTCTGTGCACACCGTGAGCTGTGTGTCTCATCCGTTTTGATCCTGTTTCGATATCCCGCTTGTTTACGATGAATGATGATGTCGTATGACAGGGAACAGTTGGCTGTGTTCACTTTCTGCGCGGTTTTGCCTTATGTCTTTTGGCGTGTGCTGAGACTGCTACGATGGGGACTACAGTTACCTTTCTTTGTTTGGGAGATGTGTTAGTAATTCGGATGATTCCGCTGGCACGGGCGGTTGAGCAGTTATGGATTTTAATTCGTTAGCAGTGATACTGAGGCCTTCCATAACCAATAACAATAACCAAAAATAACAATAAGATGTTATGTTATACTTGTGTCGATGAGGTCAACTTTTCAGTTAACAGTTTTGCTAGACAGTAACAGTTATAAAACGCGGCTTGAATTTTCTCGTGGATTTGAAACCAGCCTCTTTACTTTGTTGTACAGGTAATCCTTCTCGGACAACATTTTATACATTTTTGTAAGGATTCTATGCAATATGGGCGATTTATTATATCTCTTTTTTCTTCTTTATATTTCAGAAAAGATAAGATGCAATGGCCGATGCTTGGCAACTCATTAAGGGGATATTTACAATGTTCACATCAGCATGGTCTCCATTTACAGGCTTAAAATATAACACAAGCTCTGATTTATCATCGTGGCTGTAAGATATTGATAAATTATGTATGTTTGCTGTAACCCTGGTCCACACACCGGCCGGACAAGGATCCATATCAATTATACACTAATCATTTTAACGCTGGTCTAATTGTCACGTAGAGGAAGGGGGCTCTCCATCAAATAGACACACTGTAAAATAAATGTAGGACACTGCTGAAGTGGAAGATGATTTATTGGCCTATAAAATAAAAATACACTAGGACTCCCGTACCGGGGATAATAATTTCTAGATCTACCGAAATAATCTGAACACTAGATTTGAAAGGACATGTGTGGGTAATAATACACCTAAGTGTGGTAAATTGTAATTGAAAACAACAAGATTAGCTGCAGTAAAAAGAAAATAATGTGTACATTTACAGTTTACTTTTTATAATCTTTCTCACCATATTCTCACTTTTAAATTATCTTTCACTCTTTTAGTGTCATATATATATATATATATATATATATATATTTTTTTTTTTGGGGGGGGGGGGTGTCTTTTCTTTTGCTTTTTTTTCCCAATTTGTTTGCGTTCGCCAGTCTTCACTTCTGGCAAAATTCCTTAAGACTATGAACTGAATTTTGCGTGTTAATCCGTCTTTCCAAGGTTGCCGTATGAACAAGGGTCTGCTGAGACAGGGGTGGTTGCCGCTGAGAGATATGACAAATAACAATCCGAACTGGTTCAGTCGGGATTTGAACTCACAACCTCTATATCTCGAGACCGACGTCTTGTCTCAAGACCAACCATGTTCTCTCTCTCTTCTCTTCTCTCTCTCTCTCTCCCCCCCCCCCCGGTCATATATCAAAGTAAAGAAGTTGTTTCTGCTCTCAATCCTTCCACGTAAAGTGTAAGACCTATATCCTGCACCATTTCTAGAGATACAGTGTAATAACAATAATATTTTCCAATTAAAGCACTGCATACAAAGTGGACAAGAAACATGTTATTGTTGTGAACGGTTGCAATTGGTGTACACTTATGTGGATCTATATCCTCTGTGTCGTTGTTGTTACACACGTTCTGCTTAGAACATGTTATTAGCTGCAGAAATATCGCTATGGCCTGCTGTTACACATTGACTCAAATAGGATATAAAATCTGCGTTGTTGGCAGACGACACATGATGATTGATTATCCGTTTGGACCGAATACGGCGCATAGGGCAGAAATGATAATTTTCCATATATTGCGGTCAGCAGCGAATCAATTCAGAGGAAGAAGTATGTTTGCAGCACTCGGAAATAATGACAAATAATCAACAACAGAAAAAAAAAACAAAACAAAGAACAATATATGGACCGAAGCAGGATCGAACCCGTCGTACTCAGTGGCACAGCGCCTTGCCACGAAGTTTCCCTCTATAATAATATTCATTTATTATTATTTGTCTCCGGCCAGCAGCGACTTGTTTTAGTTCTTGCTTGTTTCTGAGCTTTCTTTGAAGGTGGTTTGACGCAGGGTTTCTTTCGGTCTTCCTTGTTTTCTTTTACCTTCTGGTCTCCCTATAAGAGCATGGTGAGGTAGCCTTCTAACGTACGTCATGATTTCGTGACCAACGTATTTCCAACGTCGCTTTCTAACGTGATTGGATACATAATCCAGTTTAGTTTCATGTCTTATTTCTGTAATTGGTTTAAAGTCTGACCAACTGATGTTTAGCAGTCTTCGAAGACATTTGTTCTCGGAAGCGTTTAGTCTTTGGTCTAGAGCTTTTGTTGATTTGCTGCTCACGCAACCGTATTTGAATATACGAATCACAAATAAATTAAAGGTTTGAGTTTTGTATGATTACTATCTTTGAAATCCAAATATTTTGAGAGCCTGTTAAAAACGTTTTGACACCAGTGCGATTGGGGTCTTTATTTCAGTTGTTGTATCGCCTGTCGTTGACATCTTGCTACCAAGGTAGTTGAAATTTCGGTGATGATGTAACAACACAATTAGTAAGTGGTCTCCAGTGGTTAGACTGAAGTAATACGAAATCTTTATTTATTTGGTGGGGTGGCCTCTAAAATATAAACAGACACTAATAATATAATTTCAGCTTGGTGTTCATATTGCTTTCTGTCGTATAGCCATTATTTATGATTGTAGAAACAACACGCAGATAACGATACTTCTATTTTAGTGGAAAGGCTTGGGGCTATTTTGTGACATGTAAATGTGCTGGCCACAAGAGTTCCCAATTGTGAGGATGCTGGTTATAAATAGAGATTCTAGAGAAATTGCTATTGTAGTTTCAGGATGTTCGTGTTTTGGGGGAATGAAGAAAGCAATTGCATTTCATGAACGTACCACGTTCAGGCTGCGTGGAGCAACTTCGGGGAAACGTTTGGAGTGCGTGTTCTGCCATTACGCAAT
Organism: Megaustenia siamemsis; assembly: GCA_032433765.1. Taxonomy (NCBI): domain Eukaryota; kingdom Metazoa; phylum Mollusca; class Gastropoda; order Stylommatophora; family Ariophantidae; genus Megaustenia; species Megaustenia siamemsis. Next base: position 34,815,522 of record JAVIAB010000126.1, read on the forward strand.
TATTAGAGTTATCAACTTGAATACACTATGTTGTCTTTTAAGAGGTGACTGAGTAACTATAGTTTTATTTAGTTATATATTTTTGTCGAGTGCAGTGGTTGGTTGCGCGATGACTAAAGTATTCAAGACTATCATGGTAGACTAGAATATTCTTCTTCATCATGTGCCCTAACAAGGACGTAGTGGACGTGTCTGCGTTGTGTTGTGGTTTGCAGTATAACTGTTATATTTGCGCACTTCGGCCCAACACATCCGACATCAGCACAACATTTTTGAGTACCTGGCTGTCTTCCGTCTTCGATACCTGCACGTTTGGCCAGAATAGACAGGTTAGTCTGTTACTGGAGGCACCGCGGAGAGGTGGAGCATCAGCTCTGGTGCTGGTAGGCGCGCCTCAGTGATGTTGCTTCTTCATAGGAATCAAACAAATGGCCAGTCATTAATAAACCATCAGTGAGAAATCAAAAGCAGGGAAACATCCCATGCTTATTGAAGTAAAAATAAAAAATAAATGCTGGTCTACAAAGTACAAAATACGTTGTAAAGTAATTTGCTTGCTTGCGTTTGCCAGATGACCAAAGGAGTATATACCTCTTCGTTATCTGCCCTTAAAAGGTCGTTAAGTGGACGTGTCTCCGTTGTGTTGTGGTTTGCAGTATAACTGCGATATTTGCGCCTTTCGGCCCAACACATCCGACTTCAGCTTGATATTTTTGAGTACCGGGTTGTCTTCCCTCTTCGATCCCTACTCGCTTGGACAGACTAGACAGGTTAGTCTGTTACTAGAGGCACCACAGAGAGGTAGAGCAGGGTCTGGATGGTTCTGGTTCACCGATCCCGGCGCAAGCCATCAGCTGTGGGTCGCTGACAACTTTCAGCTCTGGCGCTGTGAGGCGCGCCTCCGTAAAGTAATTTGATGTATAAACGAAGAATAATCTCACTTACTTCAGCTTCTTTCCCCAGTAAGGGCATTTCACTGCTTTCAGTTTCTAGCAAGGGCTTTCAGTATGATATTGTTAAAATTAACATAAGTAGATTTAAAATTTAGATAGGAACAGACAGGATTCAGAGAAAAGAAAGTAAAGTAAAGTACCCCCTTCACGCCAAGTGGCGTATAGGGAATATGGTGTTAGTGACCATACATTTTACAGATCTTCGGCACATGATATTTGGGGTAATGTGGTCGGTATTACGCCCGTGTCGCTTTACTTTCGCAGAAAAAAATCCGGTACCCATTAAAGGCTGGGTGAACCTGGAAGCCGTCGGTTGGGATAGAGCCCTACCTCTTGTCCTTTGTAGTCCAGTTCACTAACCACTGAGCTATCGCGGCTACCAGGATTCAGAGAACGTAGATGATAAACGTACCTTGGTGGCGCCACGCTGCGAATCATAATAGGACCATCGATGGATTGAAACTCCACACTTCTGATAACATTTATTGACAAGGTAAAGGTTTTTAATTCAGATAGGAAGAAGATGTGGACACTACCAAAGCATTGTGGAATTGTATAAAGAATCATCCACCTCATAAAATCATTGTTTTGGGGGAAATGGTGCCTGGTTGGACAATGACAGAATGTTTAAATTAGACACATACATCTTGCTGAAGTCGCGTGTGTTGGGTCGAAATGTACAAATATCGCAGTTGTCTTGCAAACAATAACACAGCGCAAACACGCCCTTATAACGCCCTTTTAAGGGCGAATGACGAAGAGGTCTAACATTTAGTCATAGGGTGAACGCACACGATAGAACAATACATAAGTGTGTCAATGTTTATTGTTGGCATCGTTTGAATTTCTTTTGTAGATAATGAAGACTAGTACACAAGAGAGAAGTCACGGAATTACGAGTGCTGTATGGAGGACAAGGGCTATGCCAATAACGTTGCAATCCTCGCACACAACCGCGTGAAAGACAAGCTAGAGGCACGAAGAACAAATTCTGCCTAATTGGAACTACAGATTAATATTGATAAAACAAGAATAATGAAATGAAACAACACATATCATAACCTAGTGAAATTTGTAGGAGTGTCATTCGAAGAAGTCGATCATTGTACATACTGGAACAGCATTATATACAAGAGAGGTGGAGCGGGGAGTGATATTAAATACATAATAAAGAAGGCAAGAGCTGATTTAATCCAGATTAACAAAATACGGACTGAAGAAAAAGCACCAAACTAAGGTTATTTAATAAAAATGCAAAAAAAAAAAAAAAATAGTAATGATAAAAAGTCTGATTAATTGACTCAGAAGGATATAGAGAAAATGTCTAAGAGGAATAGGGATGGATGGAAAGTTGTTCTTCTTGATGTGCTTCAATAGGACTGATTGTCATCGTCCCACTATTTTTTTCACTTCACCATCCTCCCTCATAGTACATTTGTGTGCTTTCATGCTAGTGTGTGTGTTGTTTTTTTTTTTTTGGTAACCTCTCATTTACACACATGTACCAGACCACCTCAGTGACGCCAAATAACCGTTTAAGCTGCCTTGTATAGTCTGTGTATGCGCTTTGTTCAACCTCACAGGTGATATATAATGTAAGAATGACTCTGCCCCCAGAAATGGAATCATTAACTTTGCCCATTATTTCCACTAATTCAAGCAATGCCATGAAATAGGATATTCCTTTATATCCACTATCTTAAAACGGCGTAGAAATGCATGCACATTATTGAAGCAGGCTCAGCGTTGTTTCATACGTTCGGTGCTAGTGTTTCACCAATGGCTTCAGGGAACAAGCAAGAAGCGAAACGAATTTACTGCAGTGCAGCTTAGTACGAACGCATTTCCTGTCACTTAGACAGTCGGCGTCTTATGCAAATTAGGATATTCGATAGATGGACTGTTAAATTAATGAGCTGTCAGCGGACACAGATATCCGCCAGAAGTCTGGCTATATATATATATATATATTTTAACGCTTTGTATTAATCGAGGGAATGTGTCATGCAATTTGAAATAGCACTTATTTGTATTATACATTCTGACCTCAGAACTCTGAACAACTTTTAGGGACGTTAAATGAATGAATTTAACCAACATCAGTTAAGTAATAGGTAACCTTAGTTCTCAGGTAAGTAATATTCACTTTCAGTGGTTCTTGGTACATTCGTGTATTGGTTAAAAAACAATGCAAGCTATTTTTTGCAAATATAAAGATAACTATCGTCATGTGCCGTCCCAGTTGGCGCAGTCGATCATGCCCTTCCATAATTATTGATCCTTAATGAATCGGACTAATTCTGATATTGGCTGTTTACCGTACATAACATCACGCTGTCTAATATCTTGTCACTTTGTTGTTCGCACAGTCTCTCTTTTCTTGTATTTTGCCAGCTGTAATCTCACAGCATTTAATTTAACAGTACAGATTTGAACTAATGTGCTCGTATATATAGAAAAGGAAGGTGGAGTTCTTGTTATGAAAGAGGTTTCCAAAGTCACTAGAGTAAGAGATCACATATATTCATCATCATCATCATCATCATCATCATCATCATCATCATCATCATCATCATCATCATCATCATTATCATCATCATCATCAAGTACCGAGCCTACTGGCGTAGGTGATCATGTCTCTCCACCGTTCGATCTCGGCAGCTATTTATCATTTCTGTTGTTGACCTTCTGCCAAGCCATTCTCTTAAGCTGTCTGTTATTTTTTTCTCTTTGCTTCCCTCTATCTCTTCGTCCCTCAATTTTTCCAGTTGTTACAATATACTCCAGTTGTTCTCTTCTCATTATTACATGGCCAAAAAAATGATGATTGTTTCTTCCTAATATTGGAAATTAGCTCTCTTTTTGCTTCGACCTCTCTCAGAACATCTTCATTACTCTTCTTAGCTGTCCGTGGTACTCTCAACATTCTTCTGTAAAACCACATTTCTACAGACTCCAGTGATTTTCTTGTCTGTTGTCCTATTGTCCATGATTCGCATCCATATGTTAAGACTGGCTCTACATAACATTTAAGAACTCTTTTTCTTGTTTCTATTCACATATATTACATGAATAATAATGCAAAATACCAAGTCCCAAAGCCCGATCAGATTAACATGTTCAGATTACGCAGTGGTTACAGCAGAATGAAACACGAACTATACCACATTGTCAAAATATTTGAGTTCCACGAATACTCGCGCAGCACCCTTTCCGTGGCCTGTGAGCTACTGTCATAACTTGTCTAACCGAGTCCAGATCACAGCGACATCTGTCAGCAGCATGGAGTTACTTTACACGAAAAGGTGAATGGAGATGGTTGTGTTCTTAATTAAACTAACTTCATAAAATAATTAATTTAAAAAATAATAGTAAATTCGAACGTTGAGCAAGAGAAAAGACAAAAAAGTTTGTGAATATCTTATAGATCAATGTGCACAGACCAGACAGTTAGTGATAGACATGGCATTAAATGTCTTATAGATCAATGTGCACAGACCAGACAGTTAGTGATAGACATGGCATTAAATGTCTTATAGATCAATGTGCACAGACCAGACAGTTAGTGATAGACATGGCATTAAATGTCTTATAGATCAATGTGCACAGACCAGACAGTTAGTGATGAACATGGCATTAAATGTCTTATAGATCAATGTGCACAGACCAGACAGTTAGTGATAGACATGGCATAAAATGTCTTATAGATCAATGTGCACAGACCAGACAGTTAGTGATAGACATGGCATTAAATGTCTTATAGATCAATGTGCACAGACCAGACAGTTAGTGATGAACATGGCATTAAATGTCTTATAGATCAATGTACACAGACCAGACAGTTAGTGATGGACATAGCATAACATGTCTTACAGAGCAATGTGCACCGACCAGACAGTTAGTGATGGACATGGCATAAAATGTCTTATAGAGCAATGTGCACAGACCAGACTGTTAGTGATGGACATGGCATAAAATGTCTTATAGAGCAATGTGCACAGACCAGACAGTTAGTGATGAACATGGCATTAAATGTCTTATAGATCAATGTACACAGACCCGACAGTTAGTGATGGACATAGCATAACATGTCTTACAGAGCAATGTGCACCGACCAGACAGTTAGTGATGGACATGGCATAAAATGTCTTATAGAGCAATGTGCACAGACCAGACTGTTAGTGATGGACATGGCATAAAATGTCTTATAGAGCAATGTGCACAGACCAGACAGTTAGTGATGCACATGGCATAAAATGTCTTATAGAGAAATGTGCACAGACCAGACTGTTAGTGATGGACATGGCATGAAGTGTCTTATAGAGCAATGTGCACAGACCAGACAGTTAGTGATGGACATGGCATGAAGTGTCTTATGGAGCAATGTGCACAGACCAGACAGTTAGTGATGGACATGGCATAACATGTCTTATAGAACAGTGTGCACAGACCAGACAGTTAGTGATGCACATGGCATAAAATGTCTTATAGAGAAATGTGCACATACCAGACAGTTAGTGATGGACATGACATAAAATGTCTTATAGAGCAATGTGCACAGACCAGACAGTTAGTGATGGACATGGCATGAAGTGTCTTATGGAGCAATGTGCACAGACCAGACAGTTAGTGATGGACATGGCATAACATGTCTTATAGAACAGTGTGCACAGACCAGACAGTTAGTGATGGACATGGCATGAAGTGTCTTATGGAGCATTGTGCACAGACCAGACAGTTAGTGATGGACATGGCATGAAGTGTCTTATGGAGCAATGTGCACAGACCAGACAGTTAGTGATGGACATGGCATAAAATGTCTTATAGAACAGTGTGCTCAGACCAGACAGTTAGTGTTGGACATGGCATAAAATGTCTTATAGAACAGTGTGCACAGACCAGACAGTTAGTGATGGACATGGCATAAAATGTCTTATAGAACAGTGTGCACAGACCAGACAGTTAGTGGTTGATGTAGCATGAAATGTCTTTTAACGCAACACGAATATATAGAATAACAAGTGGTGGAGTGTAGGGAGTGAAATTTCTTACATGAACAGACAAAAAAATGTTGGTGGACATGATGAAATGTCTTGTAGAGCAGCAGAAGCGATCAAAACAATTAGTGGTGGACACATCATGTAATGCCTTGTACAGTAACGTTCACAGACAAGACAGTAAGTTGAGAACACACAACGAATTAATTTGTACAACTACATTCACAGACAAGATAGTCAGTTGAGGACACACCGTCAATTATCTTTTACAGCTACATTCATATACAAGATAGTCAGTTGAGAACACACCATGAAATATCTTGTACATCTACATTCACAGACAAGATAGTCAGTTGAGGACACACCGTGAAATATCTTGTACAGCAACGTTCACAGACAAGACAGTCAGTTGAGGACACACCGTGAAATATCTTTTACAGCAACGTTCACAGACAAGATAGTCAGTTGAGGACACACCGTGAAATATCTTGTACATCTACATTCACAGACAGGATGGTCAGGTGAGGACACACCGTGAAATATCTTTACAGCAACGTTCACAGACAAGACAGTCAGTTGAGGACACACCGTGAAATATCTTTTACAGCAACGTTCACAGACAAGATAGTCAGGTGAGGACACACCGTGAAATATCTTGTACAGCAACGTTCACAGACAAGACAGTCAGTTGAGGACAACACCATGAAATATTGTGTAGAGCAACAACAAATTCTCTGTATCATGCTCGGTATGCGCCTATCTTTCTCATGATAATTGTTGTGCAATCTCTCCCTTTACTATTATTTGCCATATTGTCTCTTCTCATTCACTTTTTCCACGAGTTCTCCCTACGTTGTTTTTTTGTAATGGTTCGCAGATCTCTTCTGAGTCTGTAGTTTGTCCAGCTTCGGTGTTTCCCAGTTTACACCGTTTGCTCTTTCTTCTTAAGCACGCCTGCTGAACGATTCTTGATTGCTGATTTTATTTTAGAAAAAAAATATTCAGCAAATTTTTGTCAGTCAAATTTTATGATGAGATAACGTTGGGGATGTTTTCATTTTCTGTTAATTTTCAACATTGCGATATATACTATAACACTGAAAGTAAATATCCTTCTTATTTGTTAACTTTGAACTGGGAGGTGCTTTAAATGCTGATTAGATTTGCAAAATTTATTCTGACCTTGTTCATTTTCTTTTATATTCGCTGGTTCCCCCGTCTGGTGTTACTATATCTGGTGTTACTTACTCTCTATTGGCTGTGATGGCTCATAGTTATTTGTTTTTACAATATGCAATTTGTATGTACATAATGATTTTAGTCATCTTGGTGTTAATTTTCAGTCATTCTTGTTGAATGCATTTGTTTTCTCTCTTACTCCCTTCCCCATATACCTCTGGAACATGTTACTAGGAATATATTATTCATGAGATGTCTAAGAATTCAGTTGTTACATTTGTTGATAATGACATAGGTTCTCAGTCATTTCGAAAAATGGATAATCGCTGGTACAATGGAGTTCATACACTGTGCTGAGATTTTCCCATTGAACTACGCAAGAGGGTGACACGGTCTGAGTTTTGTACTGAGTTTTATAATGGCCACATATCCAATAATGCCAACAGTATGTGTGGGGTTTATGATATAAACGTTGGTCTTTGTGTATGAGAGAGGTAATGTGGGTGGGAAAGAGGGGGGTGGGGGAGGGTTTCAGGTTTCAATGAAGATTGGGATTTCAATAAAATTATACCTTCATTACCTCCATTTTTGTGCATACCCATACCTTCAGATACCGAACATGTTAAGTGGTAGAGAACTCAATACAAAATACACAGGCGGTAATCTCGTGGTCAGAAATCGGTTACTTGTCGTCCATCATGCCGTTGGACACTTCATCGTCTGGGACACTTTTAATACTGGCCTAGGTTGGAGTGGGAGGGGGTAACTTGTTTTATTCTTGTCTTAGGACAACCTTCGCTATGCTCGGACAATAGCAATCAAGAATTTGATCTGTTTCTTCTTAACCACAGAAGGGTCTCGGCACAGCACACGAATCTCGTTGTACTAGCTAAGGTAATTTTTGTCGAGAGATTAATGATCCGATGATAATAATAACAATAGATTGTATAAATAACGGGAAGTGTTTAGAAAAGCAAACAAAACAGGCGAGGGTGACTTTAGAAGAACAAATACTAGTTAATTATTGTAAAGATGGTAGAGATGTGTTTTTTATGTTAAGTTTTGGCCATGGTGCAATAGCATGCAGTCTACTCTTTTTTTATTTTCTACGTATAAGAATCAGCTGGTGTAGCGACCAGTGTACTCTCCTGCTGGCCTGAATATCCAGGGTTCAAATGCCAGTTCAGACAAAAATAATGTTGCTACCAGGAAGGCTCTCATGGTCTACTCAGCCTCATGACATGTTTTGTCATATTCTCTGGAAAGGAAAGACAATAAAGAAGGAAACTGACCATCCTGCCTCAGGAAGCTCAGGCTTAGTACATCGAAGTCACTTAAACTTCATAACCCTGCGTCAATTGCTATCGCACACACCTTCACCTAACCTGTGGTTCTATCATATGAGCTTTCATCGTTCGTCTCCGATAGGATATTTATTCGATTTGAACCTATGTTGGATTGGGTGGAACGATCGTTCTAAATGCTATTAGAATCGGACACCTCTGACTGAGACGAGCATTTGAACCTCAGCACTACAGCGACCCATGTGGAATATTTGTTTTATGACTTCTTAGTGTCTTCTTATGCACTGTATCATCACCAATGCCTTCCCTTGTCAGAACTTGTTAATTTAGAGCGTTTTAAAAGAGAGATATAACAATGTGCATTTAACTCGTCTTCCCTGTTAATGTCCATAACGACAGCCAACAGGGGATCAATGAAATCACTTGAGAATTTGCATGTGATCAGAAAGTTGTCCGCTTTAGCACGTACAACCACAAGTGCTGCTTATAACTAGCTTGCCTTTATCTGGGTGTCTTGTCTTGACATGCCAGCCAAGCTAAAGAGATTGCTATAAACTGGTACAGGAATGTGAGGTTTAACGACGCCATTGAAAGTGCACGCTATTAGGCAAAGAATATAGTAGTCGTGAGAAGAGATTTGATATATGAGAGAACTCAGTGAAAAGAAATGAGAGAGTTATAGAAAAACAGGTAAAGTATTATTTACTAGAATATCATCTTTGACTAGTGGGGGAGGCGTTCAGTGGTGAAAGAGTTAAATATGAATAACAGTGGTTATGTACGAGCTGTAGCTACTACTGTGTTCACAATAATAATCATAATTTATATAGTTGGAAGAAGATACGTTTTTGAAGGTCTGGGAGCGTTGCAGTAGCGCGCTGGTTTGGCGATAGAGCTGTAGTGGGTTTGTTCGTGCTTTGTTGCTCTAGTTAACGCAGATATCTATGAAAAGAATAGGTCTATGACTCATTGTATTGAAAAAACGTAATAACAGCGATGACGAGCACTCACACAAAAAAAAAAAATGTTGTGGCCTAATGCAGTGAAGTTTCATACCTCGCTCCTCTACATGATCAAAATATACAACGGGACATCTTTAACTCATTCGACCACACAAATACCCAAAAGATCAGAAAGAAAATCCATATGTTGCTCTTCACAGTTTTGAATTCTTTCCTTCAGCAGTGCTCCATTCTTTCTAGTAATAATAATGGTGCTTGCAGCAGAGGGCAGTAATAATACAATACTAATATCAATAATAGTAACAGTAATACCAATAATAACGGTAATTCATATTTGTGTAGTGTTGACGTATACATTCGTATTTGTGGTCGAAATATTTTTTTTTCCACATGCTATATGTTGGTAAGAATGCATTAGTAATGCGATGCCTAAGTCTTTCATTTGTTATTATTGTTCACACCCCACTACTGGCTCCTTGCTACCAGCTTTACCGCAGCACTGCAATTATTTGCCTGTTCCCTTGGACACATCATAGACTATCAGCTATCGACGATATGACCCTCACCAGTTCGTGCACTGTTCTACGTTTTTCTTGTGTAATAAGTCAAGAGATCATAGTTATCATTGACACTGTTCGAATGCAGTAATAATTCATCACCAAGTACCGGGCCTGCTGGCGTAGGTGATCATGTCTCTCTACAACTTTCGATCTCGACAGTTATTTATCATTTCTATTGTTGACCTTCTGTCAAGCCATTCTCTTGAGCTGTCTGTTATTTTTTCTCTTTGCTTCCCTCTATCTCTTCGTCCCTCAATTTTTCCAGTTGTTACAATATATTCCAGTTGTTCTCTTCTCTTTACATAGCCAAAAAATGATGAATTTGTTTCTTCCTAATATTGGAAATTAGCTCTCTTTTTGCTTCGACCTCTTTCAGAACGTTTTCATTACTCTTCTTATCTTTATATGATTTTCATCATCATCAAGTACCGGGCCTACTGGCGTAGGTGATCATGTCTGTCCACAACTTTCGATCTCGGCAGCTATTTATCATTTCTGTTGTTGACCTTCTGCCAAGCCATTCTCTTAAGCTGTCTGTTATTTTTTCTCTTTGCTTCCCTCTATCTCTTCGTCCCTCAATTTTTCCAGTTTTTACAATATATTCCAGTTGTTCTCTTCTCATTACATGGCCAAAAAAATGATGATTGTTTCTTACTAATATTGGAAATTAGCTCTCTTTTTGCTTTGACCTCTCTCAGAACATCATCATTATTCTTCTTAGCTGTCCTTGTTACTCTCAACATTCTTCTGTAAAACCACATTTCTACAGACTCCAGTGATTTTCTTGTCTGTTGTCCTATTGTCCATGATTCGCCTCCATATGTTAAGACTGGCTCTACATAACATTTAAAAACACTTTTTCTTGTTTCTATTGTCAAAAATGGATTGCATAGTATCTTTCTCATTTTTTGGAAAGCTGCTTTTGCCTGAGCCATTCTGCATCTCACCTCTTTTGTACATCTTCCGTCTGAGGTTAACAAAGTTCCCAAATATTTAAATTCATTTACCTGTTTTAATATTGTTCCACTTGTCTTTATTTTGCACTGAGGTGATGTCTTTTTCTTTGTTGTTACCATTACCTCTGTTTTATGTGGTATTCTCAACATTCTTCTGTAAAACCACATTTCTGCAGACTCCAGTGATTTGTTTGTCTGTTGTCCTATTGTCCATGATTCACATCCATATGTTACGACTGGCTCTACATAACATTTAAGAACTCTTTTTCTTGTTTCTAGTCACTATGGTCAAAAACGATTCGCACAGTATCTTCCTCATTTTTTGGAAAGCTGTTTTTGCCATTCTGTATCTCACCTCTGTTGTATATCTTCCGTCTGAGGTTAACAAAGTTCCCAAATATTTAAATTCATTTACCTGTTTTAATATTGTCTTTATTTTGCACTGATGTGATGTCTTTGATCATAAACTTAGACTATTCAAATCACATGTGCGATCAACCTTTACGTATGCGTGTGAAAGCTGGAAAACAACAAGAGATATAAAAACAAAGTTGAACGAATTCGAAAATAAATGCCTAAGGAAAATACTTGGTATAACGTGGAACGAATTCAAAACAAAAGAGGAAATTAGAGAAATGGCCAATCAACCACTAATATCTTCAGTAATAATAAAAAGACGATTGTCATATGTTGGATATGTGATGAGAAGAGATAATAACCGATTAGCAAAGCAAGCCCTCATGTGGGAAACAACAGGTAAGAGAAAAAGAGGAAGACACAGAGAGACGCTGAAAAGAATTTTGATGAGAGAGGCAAGAGCAGCAGGAGTCGGCTCCCTTAATGAGATAGAGCTGCTTGCACAGAACAGAGACAAATGGCGAGATTTGATAAAATATCTTTAAAAGAATTGAAAACTGCTAGAACAAAAATTCAGATGAAGAAGTATCTTGGTCTACGCCCTATGGGCCGGCTACGGCTCGAAAGGCCAATAGATAGATGTCTTTGTGATGTCTTTTTCTTTGTTATTACCATTACTTCTGTCATTTTGCAATTAAGGCTGAGTCCTTAATTTTTTTGTTTCTTTCACTATAAAGTCCATCGTTTCTTGTAACTCATTTTCACTCTTAGCGATTAAGACTGTATCATCAGCATACCTTAGATTATTTATATTATGACCGCCGATTGTTATTTCAGATATGCCCCTTATGGATCTTAAAATAATCTCACTATAAATATTAAACAAATCTGGTGACAGCACACAATCTTGCTTAACACCCTGTTTTATTTGTTGAAACATTCCCAATTGATTTCCAGTTCATAAGGCCATTGTTTGTTTGCCAGTACATGTTCTTTATTTTTCGTAGGTCTTTGCTGTCTACGTTTATGCCTTCTAAAATTTTGATTCTCTCTTGGTGCTTTACTTTTGTCAAATGCTTTGGTATAATCTATGAAACATAGGTATAAATAATTAACTACAGATAACGGATAAGAATACTAACAGTATATGCTATATGTTCTGTGTGAAAATCTAGCCCTGATATTCGTGAGTTTTATTCTGTCTCTAGCTTTAACGTTGTTCTGCAATGCATGTTCATACTTTGGCTTGAAACGTTACACGCAACTTTTCCAATATCAGTTTGTAAACAGAGCAGCAAAAGTGCTGCCATGGAGGATAGGCAAGGGCACATCCTTGCTTTACTTCGTTGTAGACTTCAAAACATTCGAATAAATTAATATAGAATTGTATAGTAGCTTTCAAAAGGGCATGAAATGAGACAATCAGCTTGAGTAGTATCAATCGATATTCTCCAGCACCTTATATGCTCACAGAATCAAAAGCCTCTGTAATGTCAACAAACGCAAACAAGAACGGTCTCATCTGTTCCCTCAACCTTTCTTGTAGTTGACCGACTGGGAAAGGGATGGGGGAGAGTAATGTCTACGGTGGAACTGTCACCTTCTAACCCACATTGAATCTCAGAACAGATACTTATTTTGTGGACGACGTTATCCGCCTCCATGTTTTTACGCATAAATGTGCTATAACCGTGCAGTTCAATCACTGAAAGTAAGTCCCTGCATCAAACCTATAGTTGATGTGAATAGTATGTGTTATCAGAGCGAAGCGAACATAAGTGACGTGAATATTCATGCTTAATTATCTGTTCATTTTTTTCTACCTCTGACATCAATATTTATTTCATGTTTTACTTTCGCTGTTGGCCGCTTGGGTTCCTTGTATCTACTTTTAGAACCGCTTTTAATAGCACTGTAATCTGCCACATGGCGTCTCCTTTACTGTGTATTGACGCAGCGATGTATCCTCCGTGCCATCATTATTTTGACTTTTTGCTTTTGTCTGAACTATTAGAATATGTCATCAATTTTATTTGTGTAAGTTCCCGTTGAAGACCTTTTGAGTCGAAACGAGTCTTGTCTTATCAGCATCTCTGAAACGTTAATATTTGTAATGTGGACAAAACGGCTGAAAGTGTTGTTAATGACTCATAGCTGAACTGCCTGTGTCAGGATTAGCGGCATACAATATCTGACTGAGATCCTACTCAACTTCCCGTGTTGCCTCTGGAAACAAGCTGCCTGGCCTGACAAAATGAGTAGGGATTGAAGTGGGGGGGGGGGGGGCAATATACCGATACTGGTGACTATCGAGAGAACATAGAAGACCAGAGAATGACGGCCGCTTGTCCTGGACAGTCACCACGAAGTGTTCTAGTCTTTATTTTTATTTAAACCCCGAAAGAAAAGTTTCGACACTACCGGGATTAGAATCCACATTCTCCTGGTGTGAAGTATGACGAGTTATATATTCGATCATCCGCTCTCTGAAGAGTCATGGTAACTCGATATCCAAAAATGTAGTGCTTGCTTGCGTTCACCCAATGACTAAAGGAGTATACGTCGTCTTCATCCGCCCTTAAAAGGAAGTTAAGTGAGCCTGTCTGCGTTGTGTTGTGGCTTGCACTATAACTGATTTTTGCGCCTTTCGGCCCCACACATCCGACTTATGCATGACATTTTTGAGTATCGGGTTGTCTTCTCCTCTTTGATCCCTACTCTCATCGTCAGACTAGACAGGTTAGTCTGTTATTGAAAGCACCGCGGAGAGGTGAAGCAGGGTCTGGATGGTTCTGGTTCACACCGATCCTGGTGCTGTGATGCGCGCCTTCGCCTCCCAAAAATGTAGTGAAGTCTAATTTGTAGTTGAGTCGAAAGTAGCAGACATCGCATTTGCTTTAAATAACACATTTCATTTTTAGATCTTCGTTCGTTTAAGAGATTGCGTTGCATTATACTTTACCACTTGCAGCCCTGTTCATTGGTTGTCAACACGCATATGTTTGGAACTCTTTCCCTAGACTTTGGATTTTTATGACTTTCCTATTGAATATAACAACAGTAGTTTTTGGCCTAGTATTATTTCTACTAGGAAAACAATTTTCCAGCAATAGCTAGTTTTTACTTTAAGGATTTCTTTGGGTAGTTTCTTACTCTTAGATCGGATGATGCTCAGTGTCCTAGTTGCATTAGTTATGAGCATGAATGACGCAATCAAATATGGAATAGACATCAGGTTTGTCACGTTATTCTCAGCGCTTTGTTTCGACGGTTACAGTAAGATGTCTTGACCAAAGTGTCATCTATTTTCTGCCTTTTCCGGTATTTTAGTGTATATTTCAGGGCACTAATCAAAATACCCGTGTCTTGGTCTATGCATACTTCCAGTGTCATGTTAAGATTAAGTTTACGCCTAGCTGTTCTTAGGCTGAACTCCATAAATCATTTCCGCGTTGCCGTCAAATTATCTGGTCTGTCCAGGCTGGGACTTTTAACGACTCAGTCCACACCTCGTGTCCCGTCTTCGGTCACCTTTTATTACAGTAACTCGACCGGATAGCCCAACTTGCGACCCTGCCTGGGGCAGTTTCACCGGACACAAAGACAAGCTTCTCCCTCGTGAAGACAGAATGAGCTATAATTTATACAGGGACAGTGTCCTGTTTCCGACCGTATACTTTGTTTTCCTGACTGCCTTAATGCGGGAGGAAAGAAAAGAAGAGCTGTTTGAAATATTTGGAGTACCCAGTGAGACTTCAGGACAGCGCGGCACTTGTAACTTCATCAATCCTAGCGATCTCTAGCTGGAGACAAATAATAATAAATGAATAATATTATGGAGGGAAACTTCCGAGGTGATAGATCAGCGAATCATTTCAGGAGAAGAGGTATGTTTACAGCACTCGGGAAAAAAATCACAAACAATCAACAGGAAAAAAAAACAAATAACATTAGCTGGTCCGAAGCAGGATCGAACCCGTACTCCTCGGCACAATGCTTTACCATGAGAACTAAACGCTAGAGCACACGTCAACTCAGCTACCTACAAATATAGCAATCATTGACGATGTCTTTCACGCATGTGTACTCATGACTATAGCATTTAGCTGCCTCTCATTCTGCTGCATTTATCTGCCTTTAAAAACGCACTAAATGAGAAAAAATGCGTTGATAAGTTTTACAGTAAACACCCATATCTTCGCCTTTCGATTCTAGTTGATCCGACTTGAGTTTTTTTTTTTTTTTATCTGTTGTTTGAACACTTAAGGTGATTAGGGGCCACGGAGATGGGAGTTTTGAGAAAAATGTTGATAATTCCATGGACAGCTGAAAAAGACCAAAGAGGACATTTTCAGAAACCAACACAAAAATGTGAGCTCCTAAGAAATAGCAGAAAGAAACAATCAACATTTTCGGGCACATTTTATATAATTGTGGCTAACATTCGCAATACAGTAACACAGAACCGAGCAGGAGACTCTGGGGTCTAGAAGTAAAACGTTGATCTCTGGGCAGGAAGTTTCGGATTCGAATTCTGCCATAGGAGATTGACCTTTTACTTCAAACTTGGTTTCTTCATGGCTTTACTCTCCACAGTCTGTGGTAATGAGATCTGATGTCTAGCCCTATCTGATATCGACGAAAATTCTGGAGGTCTCATGTGCAATCGTGCAATTTAAATAACCTTGGTATTTAAAATCAAAAAGAGTTTGCAAAAAATGGCCGCTTCCATGAAGCAGTATTGTTAAGCAAACCTACCCATGCCAAAGACGGATATCTCGGGCCGAAAGGCGAAATTTTGGCGGCTCTTCCGTAAACTATCGACACAACGCATCCACGCCTAGGTAACGGGTGGTTCTGCTAAGAAGAAGAAGACGAAACCGAACAAGAAAAAATGTCGAGCGGTATATACAATTCTATTAAATTCTTCAAGTTGTAAACGATTTCTCGCACAACTCCGCTCTTATCAAGTATATATTTTCATTACAGATTTAGGTGCTGTAACCGTGCATTAGATTCGCTACAGTCGATCATGTGTCAACTTATGACACCTTGAAAATAATGTGTAATGCAATCGTTTAATTTCTTGTTAGTAACACTGACATTTTATTAACAATTAACAAATATTATTTTCAGGATATGCATGCTCATATTTCTGCTTTCCGCCTTTATCTCGGTGCTGCACTCTGTATGTATTAAAACCGTGGCAGTTCGTTTTACGTCATGTGGTGATGTCGATGATGGTGATGGTGATGATAAAGCAGGTGGTCATACATGACTGAAAATGACCATGATATTGCTTCTCCATAACGTGTGCAGGGATGACTTTATTGTTTCCAGCATAAACTGCATAACAAATTATTCCCTTTTGATATTGCTGCTAGCTTCGATTCTGTTTAGTTATCGTTTATCTTTCGGATCACTCGTTATCTTCTGAGTTATGTTGCAAGGCAGACCAAAGAGAGAGAGCGCTGATCAGCGTAAATATACTAAGGCCAACATTACATACAAAATTATTTTACAAATAATTGCTCCACTTGTATGAAGACATTAGCTCTCATGATGAGATCGAGAAGCTCGCCTGGAACAGGGTCTTGTGTCTAAGTGCAGTACATGCCCTGTGTAAGATCTGATGACACTTGAAGGATAACAGACAACTGCGATATTCCTGGGCATACTCACCGAGTCAGCACTCCTTTGTAATAAATGTGCTTGTCCAGCCAAGCAGTTGTGTTATTTCCTGCTATACCCCTCATCGCCAAGCTATTGATTATCAGGGTAAACGCACCACTTTCCTCCTTGACATTTCTTCTCTCCTCTTTCTCCATCCTTCTCTGAGCTATGAACATCCATGAGTTCTGCCGAACAACAAACCAATATGGTAACGCGTGTATATATGACTACTTTACTCTCAGAAGAACGTGCAAAATCAAAGCCTCCGCTACTGCTTCCATGGCCACAAGGTTTCAATCTCTGGATTCTCTGTTTACTTTGGTACACATTGAAATTAACGTACATTATTCTGCTTCTTGTAGTGAGTGTGAGTCTACAACTTTGAATAAACTGAAAAATCAGAAGTAGTAAAAAGGGTGAAGGCAGACGAGCGCTATTCAAGAGAGCAAAGAAGACTGGTAAGCCATCACAGAACATCGATCGTGAATTGCTACACGCTGGGTGATGTACCGAGGAGTAGATGTGTACATTTGTGGAGATGTATTATGAAGATGATCTATCTACAGATTAACTAAATCTGAAACACTATCTTTTGAATAGAAAGCAATCAACTGTCATCGAGAAAAATCCTATTTTCGCCCCTCTTATAATACCTACACAATTATTCTGGATAATGTTTACGAAAAATGATTTAGAAGATGTTAGTGAGAAACTAGTTAATGATTTTAAGATCATTTCAACACCCTAACAATAGGAATCTGATGAATATGACTGGTACAAGTAAAATAACTGCGGAACATCTGCTAATATCATACCCAATATACGATGAATTGAGAAATCTCTTGTGACCATCACCGGTACCATACCGGGACAAACTATATGGAAATGTCACCAGCCTTGAGCTGACGAACACTTTCTTCGGTCGCTTATATGAACCTTATAAAAATGAATAACAGCGTTACGCCCTGAGTGTGACATATATGGAAAACAGTGGTTTATCAATGGGTACATTTTAGGTTTAGTATCTGCGCTAAGTCTAGTCGTATATCTTAGTCAGAAAGTTAATGATAGGTTTTCATGTAAGCCTGAGTGATGCTAGACGGCTGTTGTTCGGTGGACAGAAGTCAGCTTCTACAGTCGCCAATTTTGTTCTTTGTCGATTTCTATAGAATGTCAACGTGCCATAATTAAGTTTTGTGTTTCAATTCTAGAACTTATACCCGTTAGTTTATCCATGTTGTTGTTGTCATGTATCTGATCTAGCCTATAACAGTAACACTCAACTTTTCTCTTCAACTGCTCTCTATTTCTCTCTGCTGTCCGACCAAGTCGAGACCCGTCCATTTCTTGACGTTGTTATTCCAGTTTTGTGTGTATCTGTCATCCATTAACCAATTTAGTATGTACCACTAAATAAAACGATGCACATACACCACCACATCAAGACTACCGACCGATGTCTCTGGCGCTAAAATTTACAAGAAATATGCCTGCCATACTTAAACTTTGTCAGAATATATTTTCAGTAGCAACAGAATGTGCACATTAACAACTCACGAGCACATGATTTAAGTGTTGTACGCTGTCATTAAGCTATTTTTCATATTTAGCGTCAGTAATATGTTCATGAAATCTTGCATCTATGTGCACTTTCTGATGCCATTTTGAGTAAATTTTTTAAGAGAAAAGAGTGTAGTCAGCATGAGAACTATCCCCCTAGCTTTTATTATTGCAACACTGCTACGGTCTAAAGCCACGTAGCCACAACAAACAGAAAAATATCCGTTCTGTGGGAATCTTACTATTGTGTGTTTGTGTTTGTGTGCGTGCGCGTGCATACGTATTTTTTTTTATTATTGCAGTTAATTTACAGATAACTTCTTCTCTTGTTCAAACCGCTGTGTATAATTTATATAGTTTTCTTTGTGTTTACGATTAACCCTGATCGTCTGCTCTTTGAAATGCAATACGATGACGTAATTTGTGCTGCATGGTGGTAGGCAACAAGTTACGGTATTTGCCCTTAACGGCCCGGAAGTTTCGGTTTTAGTTCGCCGTTTGTAGACACAGGAATGTCTTCTCTCTTGTCTATCTACTCACATTGTCAGGCTAGTTTGTTACCAGAGTCACAGCCGGGCGGTGAAGGTTTTCTTGATTTCTTCTACAGTTCCACTGCACCAGCAATCGGCACCGAGTGGTATAATGCCTCTGTTAAATGAGTTGTCCAACTTTTTAGCCCTCATACATACTAGAAAAGCCTCAGAACACTAGCATCAGGCAATCATCGTACAAATATGGAAAAAGAAAGGTAGCAAAAGAGACTGCAATCAATATTGAGGTATATCACTTCTCATCCATATAGGAAAGTTATACGCCAAAATTGTGGAAGAATGTTTGAGACCAATACTAGAACTACAGTTAAGCGATTATCAAATGGAGTTCCGAAAAAAACAGAGGATGTACTGACGCTCTATTCACTTTAAAACAGCTGGCAGAAAAGACTACAGAACACAGTAAAAATGTGTACATAGCTTTCATTGACCTGGAAAAAGCATTCGACCGAGTAAATAGAGAACTGTGGGAGATGGTAACAACATACGGAGTAAGCCAACATATAACTAACCTAATTAAAAGTCTGTACATCAACAGCAGCTGCACAGTCAGAACATCAGCAGGCTACACAGGACACTTCGAAGTTAGATCAGGCGTAAGGCAGGGATGCGTACTCTACACACACACACACACGCACGCACGCACGCACGCACGCACGCACGCACGCACACACACACACACACACACACACCACCACTGTTTATTACATACATGGCCTATATATGCAAGTAAACTGACCAATCAGAGACAGAGGAGATCAACGAACTTTAATTTGCAGATGATCAGGCCCCAAAACATGGAAAATTGAAGACCTACAAGAATACGTAAATAGACTCAACAGCACAGACACAAAATGCAACATGAAAATCAACATCAACAATACAAAAGTCATGAATGTCGCAAAAGAGAAATAGAACATCAACATAACTATAGAAGGCAGGCAACTAAAACAAGTAGAGGAATTAAAATACATAGGAAGTCTAGTGACAAACGACAATTCACAAACAGCAGAGATAGATGCAACAAAACTTGTCAAACCATTGGACCATCTATCACCACTTTTGCCCAACAAGGAAACTCTAGAGGCAAAACGGGCACTCTGCAATACAATCTTCATCCCAACGTTGTGCTAACAATGCCAGACCTGGACCCTAGATGCAAGAACAATAAGAAAATAACATTTGCTGAGATGAAGTGTGTTAGACGATTGACAGAAAACAGTCTGAGAGATAAGATCAGAAATGAAGAACTGCGAAAAAAAAGCTATTAATAATTTCCGCCATAGTGTACATAAGGAAACAACAGATAAAATGGTTTGTTCGCGTGATAAGACAGAACGATCTAAACACAACACAACGAGCTCTCAATAAACGTTGTGAGAACACCAGACCGAAGTCCTGACCACGAAAAAGATGAATTGACGGAACATTAGAAGTACGAGGAAACATAACAGCAGCAGAAGCGAACAGAAGAGCAAAAGACCGCAAATTATATCTTCCCTCAACGCTGAAAGACAAACGAGGAAGGAAAGAAGAAGAAGATACAGGTACTAGTTTTTTTCCTGCAGCTTTTCAGTATTTCTTCCGTAATGTCTGTATAGGATGTTTCTCCTTTCACTCTACAGCTTCGTGTTTTAATCTCACAATTCCATTTTGACTGGGAGAAAAACAAACCTTCCAGCATATAAAGGTGATTTGAAGATGATCTTAGTTTTTTATACGTCTATCTATTTCAAATGTATGTTTTGTGGGAATCAAGCCATTTTATCTACACATTGCAAGAATGTGAATATTTTTTTTGTTCACTTAAGTATTGTTAGTGCAGTATTAGTATTGTTTTAGTGAATCAACTTTTTATTTGATTAAAAGTATGTGGAGTGAAATATTCAAATGTATACCACAAATATTTTTAAAATTAAAGTTGTAACTCATTATAATCAACTGGACTGTACCACAGGAGAACAGTTTTCAGTTACAGAACAGTATTCAGGTTACATTTCTTAAGTGAACGAACACATGTATAAAACAACTAAAATATTAATTGTGCTTTCTGAACCCATTCATTTCTGATATTATTTTTGCGGTTTGTGTCAAATTTCACTCGCCACCTTATAAGATATCACACAGATGGGTTAGTGAGAGCCACATTGTCACTTTGTTGATCTTACTTAAAGAGTATTTATTACTGATTGTTTGTTAGTCACACATTGACATATGTCTGCGTTTGTTTGATACACAATATTGTTCATGTGATAATTAAGATTGCAGCTGGATTTATATATATATATATATATATATATATATATATATATATATATATATATATGTGTGTGTGTGTGTGTGTGTGTGTGTGTGTGATATGTATGTGTGTATGTGTATATATATATATGTGTGTGTGTGTCTGTTTATATATGTATGTATATATACATACATACATATATTTGGTATATATCGTGCTACACACACACACACGTACACGCGCTCACATACATACACACACATAGACACATAGACACATAGACACACACAAAAATTAATAGACAGCTCCAAGCAGGATGGTTGCTTGTTTAGCCGTGTGTTCTAGTGCAGATTTATCGTAGCAAGGCACTGTGTCGAGGAAGTTCGATGCTTGTTTGGGCTGTCTATTGTTCTATGTTTTTTTTCTGTAGTTGATTATTTGTGTTTTTTTCCGATTGTTGCAAACATACCTCTTCCCATGAAAATCTTAAACTCAGTGGTTTATCCGTTTTGGCTTTACGAGACGTTACAAAATGTTTCTGGCCGCACATACATGGTCGCATTCTTTCATTGGAACGTGTAATATTCCAAATAAGTCACGTGGATTTTGTGTAGTTTTGCCGCGACGGAACCCATCCATAGCCAAGATACTCGTCTGAGCATTGAGGACATTTTTTTTTTTCTTTGACGAGGTAGCCTTGATGTATTCAGCACATTATGTATGAAATGCGTATGGAGAAACAAATTCGAAACAATTTGAGACATTTTGTGCATATGTTTGTAGCAAGAAAATAATAATAGCCACTTTTCATAAATAAAATTGCGAATGAAAGGCAAATGAAAGATTATGTAAATGCAAAAACTTATATTTATGTTATTATTATTATTTATATATTTTAGTGCGCATAATGTTATCAACACATTTTCTGTTTACAAAATATATGAATGTGTTCATATATTAGTGTATCTACTCACAAGAGTTATGTCGATCACGATGATAGATTTGTACAATTCTATGAGAAGAAACACAGCAATCGCGAATGGACTGACAAAGTATGCTTTCTGACCTGGGTCTAAGGCACCTACCTCTCCACCAACTGAATTCAGTGCGGTCAGCGACCCACAGCTGACTATATGCGTCAGAATAGGCGAACAACAGTGAGGATAAAGATCCTTCCTATTTCTCACGGTGATGCTACTGGAAACAAGTCAAGCAAATACTGATGATCCAATAAGGGAGGCAACTAGATAAACAAACATGCCGTGCGGTAGTCGGATGTGTTGGGTCGAAAGCATATAAACCACAACACAGCACTTCTACTGCCGCTTAACGACCATTTAAGGGCATATAGCGAAGAGGGCCAACTTTTGTAGTAGCTATTGAGTATAACGCAAGAAAGATATTAATACTCTGATTGACAAACTTGTATATCTGTTGTATGCTCCTTCGAAGTTTGTTAACGCACAACATTGCATATGACTAAACTGAAACAGACATCTTGGTTAGGCAACGATTTAGTTGTGGTGGTGAAAAGTGGGGCGGGGTTGGACGTAGGATACAGAACAATTTTACTGCAGACATCAAATGTGACATCCGTCCACCGAGGATGGTCACTTTTGAAGGCCACTAGTGATTCAATTCACCGAGGGATGCTTGTGATATCTGAGCGTTGTAGTCTACAGACATATGCATTCCTATATGTGGCACCGTAAACTAGTGCCGTGACACACACACATACCCCCATTATGTAATTTGTACCTGGGTGTTGGCTAGTGAGTTTCGATGTTTAACCCTCTCGCATAACGGCGAAAAATAGGCCTCATGTGCACTCGCGCACGTTAAAGAACCCTTTGCAATTAGAAGTCAAAAATAGCCTCTGTCCGAGCAAAAATTATTAAGGAAATCTACCTACGCCGAAGACGCACACAAGGCATCCGCGTCTACTTAACCCATGGACGCTCAGACCTTAGACTCTCCATAGACTAATCATTATTCATTACTGTAGCAGAGCTCCTATATAGGAAATACAAACCCAGCTTGTTTCGTTGAATAAAGATTTCGGATGATTTACAGGAGACGATTTTTCATGTTACTATATTGCCTCTTGTCAGGTGTTTAACCCCGTCCTGATATCTTTTCTCAAGTATTCTTGATAAGGTAATGATCAATATGTTAGAGACGATCCTCAAAGGTAGCAATTATCTTGCTAGACAGACCAGTAATAACAATCTAGTATGGAAAGTATTCGTGGAAGTTTACTGAAGTATTTATTTGTTTTACCAAGGAGATATGTCGTGTTTATTTAGAATATATATATATATATATATAAAACATAATATTCATTCGAAATGTTTTATGAGTGATAGTGTAAGAGGAAATTTAAAAAAAATTGATAACGGGAGCATTCTGTTTTTTCTAATTTTTCCCTACTACTGCTGCTGCTGTCGCTGCCCCTGTTGGTACCAATACTACATCATCATCTTCTTCAACTCATCTTCTTCCTTCAACACTTATCGCTATTTACAACTTAGCTGCGATATTTACGTCTTTCAGTCAAATATATCAACGGCATATTTAGAAGAGGGTTTAGCTTATTGCAGTGATTACAGCTTACTTAATCTAGTTGAGTTGCTTTTTCCCGAGACCACCATGAGAAACATTAGTAGGGTCTTGATTAGTTATATCTAACTGGTCTTGGACCAATCATGATAACTATAGCGTTTTGACTACTATGATTTCGGATGCTGTGTTTGGTCCAATGGGAGTTTTCTGATCTAAAAGAATCCACAAGATGAGATTATACAAAAGTAAGAAAGGTGAGCGTAGACCTCTAAGAATGATTTTGTATAGGCTGTCTCACTCGCTACCGAATCCGGCATATCTTTAATGGTCTTACCACTAAACACTCGCTCCTCCAGAGTGTGCCAACATATTTTTCAGCTATTATGTTTGAACTCATAGGTACTGTACACTAGCACTCATGAACAACAAATGCATTGTGTGGGCGCCCTTAGCCAAATGACAGATTAGCAGAGAGACACGTCAGACAGGCGTATCACAATAAATAGGCATCACATAACACTACTGACACATTTCTTTTCATTTCTCACGCAAAGAACATCATCATCATCAAGTACCAAGCCTGCTGGCGTAGGTAATCATGTCTCTCCATAACTTTCGATCTCGACAGTTATTTATCTTTTCTGTTGTTGACCTTCTGTCAAGCCATTCTCATAAACTGTCTTGTATCTTTTCTCGTTGATTCTCTCTATCTCTTCGTCCCTCAATTTTCCCAGTTGTCACAATATAATCCAGTTGTTCCCTTCTCATAACATGGCCAAAAATAATGATTGTTTCTTCCTAATATTGGATATTAGCTATCTCTTTCAAAACGTTTTATTATTCTTCTTAGCTGTCTATGGTATTCTTAACATTCTTCTGTAAAAACCGCATTTCTACAACCTCCAGTGATTTTCTTGTCTGCTGTCAATGATCCAGATCCATAATGTTAAGACTGGCTTTACATAACATTTAAGAATTCTTTTTCTTATTTCTGTTGTTAAAAATGGCGTATTCAGTATCTTCCTAATTTTTTGGAAATCTGCTTATTTTGCATCTATTTTGCATCTCACCTCTGCTGTACATCTACCATCTGAGGTTAACATTGTCCCCATATATTTACATTCATTTACCTGTTTTAATGTTGTTCCACTTGTCTTTATTGTGCATTGCGGTGACGTCTTTTTCTTTGTTGCTACCATTACTTCTGTCTTTTCACTATTAAGGCCGAGTCCTTTGAGCAATGAACATACTCCCGTTCAAATTTTGTTGCAATATCAACATTGGCGTTATAATATTTGAGGAAATGTTCAGTAGAAAGTGAGACGCCCGGCATAATGGAGTGAATGGTGAGGTTAGTGAAACCGTGACGACTATTAAGTGGTATTTAAGAATTTGAGAACCGCTGACCTATGCCAGTCGGCAGAGCCCTTTAAAAGATGACAGAAATGTTAGCTGTAGACACAAGCGATTCATAAAGTCGACTGTATTTCATTAAGGCGGTGTATGACTGATGTACTCTAACCTTTCTATCTTAATCGTCCGTTGTCGAGCTAAGCTCTACACTTGCGTCTACTATTACCTAAATATCACGGCTCTCTTGTCATGTCGCTCACCTACTTCACTCAAGTGCTCTTGACGGCTCGCACGTGTTTCTAGATGGTGAGAAATTCTTCTTAATGTCTTCTGATTCCTAAAGCTCTTTCTTCTTCTTCCCTTCTTTTAGCTTTGCTCCTGCATATACTTTTCATCTCGGTTCTATATTTGTTCCTGCTCTCCCTCCATCCGTCTCCGCTTCTTTAATTTCCCTCTGCCTTTATATCTTCGGTTCATTTATTTACCTCTGCATTATCCTCCCACTCATATACCCTGGCTTATGCCTTCTTTGTTGTACTTTTCTACGGTTATTTCCTGTATCACAAATTGCTCTCCCCTTTCTCTCTCTTCTCTCTCTCTCTCTCTCTCTCTCTCTCTCTCTATTTCTTCTGTACGTCGATCCTGAATCTGACCCACTTTACCTAAACACGTTTACATTAGTACACTTATTTGAACTGACATATGATTTGGTTTGATTTTTTAATAAACCATTTCAAGATCAAACAATTTCATATCTACACATGTTTTCAACACATTTCTCAGTATGGCTCAGAATACATTTAAGAAAAGTGAGCTCTCAGAAAAGGTTTGTGTGTTGTACACCATTTTAAAAATTAACAAGCGAATTAAAAACACATTGCCACAGTATATAAAGAAGATTTTTCTGTTACTAGTTTCTATGTAAACGCGTTTTTCTTAAATATTGGAGTCACGTAATGATATAAAACATTATCATCGTCATCATCACGTTTGAATGTATTCTTTCACAATGTTTCTGTGATCATTTATAAATCTAATTCACAATACTTTATTTTACGTTGTCAAGGGATTACATTATTTCATATCGCCAGTTATTACAATATTTAAAATCGTCAGTTATTTACGATATTTAATATCGTCAATGATTACATTATTTGTCAGGTGATTATATCTTGTAATATCGTTAGTGATTACATTATTTTACGCTGTCAATGGATTACATTATTTAATATCGTCAGTAATTACATTATTTTACGTTGCCAAGGGATTACATTATTTAATATCGTCAGTGATTACATTATTTTACGTTGTCAAGTGATTAAATTTTGTTATATCGTCAGTAATTACATTATTTCATATCACCAATTATTACTTTACTTAATATCTTCAGTGATTACATTAGTTCATATCACCAATGATTACATATTTAATATCGTCAGTGACTACATTACCTAATATTGTCAGTGATTAAGTTATTTTACTTTGTCAAATGATTGCATTATTTCATATCCCCAATGTTTACATTATTTCACGTCGCCAGTGATTACATTATTTCACGTCGCCAGTGATTACATTATTTCATGTCGTAAAAGTGATTACATTATTTCATATCCCCAGTGATTACATTATTTCATGTCGTCAATGATTACATTATTTCACGTCGTCTGTGTTTACATTATTTAATATCAGCAGTGATTATATTATTGCAAATCGTCAGTGATTACACTATTTCATATCACCAATGATTATATACATTATTTCATATCATGGATGGTTACATTATTTGAAATATTTAATGACTACAACAACTCTTATCAGTACAAATTTGGTTATTACTCATAAACACCATGTTCATTGTTTCACAGGCTATATTATTAAGTTATTATCATTTATATCATCACGATTATAATAATTCGCAACCAACGCGACGTTATCATACATCACCGTTTTCCATATTATTACCCATCGAACAATCATTATTTTATTATTATCCACATTATCACAAACATTATGATCATCATCGCTGACATTATTGTAGACATCGTTATAACCCATAACAATATTATATTTCAATTTTCTCCGAGCAATGGCTTTTCCTCAGTCTTTTCTTATACCTCGAGACAGATGTAAAATGTCTGCACCTTTCATACATATAACAGTTTCTATTTTCTCTTTTGCCTATCCGCATATTTTTCGTTCGGTCATTAAAAAAAATAACAATTTTTATTTTAAAACACACAGGCATGCAACCAAATTTGCAGTGCAAGCATTCACAAGTAATACACATACAAGACAGTCTGTTGATCTATAGAGCCTCTTCATTTAATATTGTGGATATTTGTTCACTTTTTTCAGCTGCTCGCAGTTTTAGCCAAATGATCTACGGTGCTATTTTTCATTTAATATTTGAGACAGTTGCTCTCTTTTCTCACCTGGTTATGGTTTAATATTCTGCCAGGCTTTTCCCCCATATATTAACTAACGAATGTTTCCCTGCGCCAGATATGACGAGCATTTAATGCGGCTATATAGGACGCCGTTTGCACCTCGAGTGCTGTTTAAAGGCGACCCTCATTGGTTCGTTGCAGTACACCTATCTTTAACAGACATTTGAGCGCTTTTGAAGTAACCGACGCGGAAGATTATTCTGGTTTCAAGGATGCTTAAGAAGTGAATTTATTTGAGCATAAAGAAAAGTATAAGTTAAAAATATTCACGTGTCTTTGGGTTGACTGGGGTGGAAGGAGATAATGTGTTTTGGGGAGGAACATTTGGGGGTAGCACAGACCTGTAATTTGAGTATACCTTTAATAATTTGTGGTAGCCTGGAGATATGGGATCAGGTTCTGAGTATGATGGTTTGTGGAGTTGTTTTCTTGTGCACAAACACATGCACGCACGCTATACACACATCATTAGTCTTGTTGAAGTAGATATATTTGCATTACAAAAGTACATCGGATTTTGTATTTGTTTTAAACACCATTACATCACAAAATGGTGGTCGAAATAACAGATGTTTGGGATAAGGATGGGTAGGGAATCACATACGCTTTATATATGACGGCTTTACGGCTAGGAGACATTACTTAGTAATAAACGTTTCGATTATAACGTTTACATCAGTAAATAGGGACAAAGGTAGGACCACAACAGATAATTTGAGTAAACATGGATTATAGTCGATATAGCTAATACTTACCTTAACTGTATCAGTTAGGAGCACAACCTCCTAAAATAATTTCATATACTTTCTGGGTACAATAGTAGGTTAATTTAAGTTATTGTTGTATATAGAGTCCCCCTATTGCTAGACACTTTTACAGTTGTATTGATTGGTTTGCAGATTTGTTATTACTACAACAGCCATTGTACGCCTGCTCTTCTTCCCGATTGTCAAAATGTTATATTATGCGGGGCCGCGAATAGAGCTGCAGATAAAGAAAAATAGATATGTAAATAGATGTAAAATAGATATACAATTGTATTAGCAGCTAAATTAATAGAGAGACAGACAAACAATGACGTCTCGGCAGAAGCTAAGGTAACAGTGAAAGTACGAGATTAGAATAGGCGTCTTAGCACGCGGGTTTTTTTTTACCCATGTGTGCTCGACCGCATATCCAGAGTGTTCGGAGACTCCTCTATAGTGTCGCCTCAGACATCGTAATTCACGAGTGAGGCGTCATTCCTCACCTTCCCAGAGTGCAACCCTGGTACTTGTATTTGCCAGCGGCTGGGTCAACCGCGGCTGTTTTTTTTTTCCAACCACGAGTACAATTCACTCTGCTTTCAGCGGGAATCGAACATAGTTGTCCCAACGTCGGTAGCTAGTGGGGTAGCAAAAGCCTTAATATGTTCAAAACAAATGATATACAGAGATCAACACAATAGACAAATAGTATTCTAAGATAAAGAAACATAAACACGTACGCCAAACACTGATATGAAAAATGGCGGAAAGAAGCATAAGATATAAGTGCATGCATTAAACTTGTCTATCTCCTCAGGCATGTTACCAACTGTTTCAGGCAAAGATGTGGTCGCGTCCTGAAACTCTCTGATGGGTTTTACTCAC
This sequence comes from Megaustenia siamemsis, assembly GCA_032433765.1. Lineage (NCBI taxonomy): Eukaryota > Metazoa > Mollusca > Gastropoda > Stylommatophora > Ariophantidae > Megaustenia > Megaustenia siamemsis. Next base: position 34,844,806 of record JAVIAB010000126.1, read on the forward strand.
AAAAAGAACAGCATAATTGACCTTCCTATCTTCACTTCTCTGTAATATAGTTTTTTTCTCCGTGTGAACCATCTAATGATTGTGCATTGTAATTAACTGGACGCACATGTATACAGAGTTGTTACTGGTCACTTTTGAAGACATCAAGCCTTAGGTTATAATGAATCATCTACAGGGCTATTCTGTAAGTGAAATCAAGTCCAATAGGACATGAAAATGGTCGTATAATAAGTATGACACTATTGTCATCATCTTCAAGTATCGTATCTGCTGATCGTGTCTCTCCACAAATTTCTATCTCTAGAGCGCTGTTTATCAGTTGTATAGTTGATCTTCTACCAAACCACTCACTTAAACTATCTTGTGTCTTTTCTCTCTGCTTCACTCTATATCTTATTCTTTCAAATTGTCACAAAGTATTCCGGCTGTTTCATTTTCATTACATTGCCGAAGATAACGTTTAAAACAATCAATTTGATTTATGATGTTCAAATTTAGCTTTATTATTGCGTTGACTTCTTTCGGAAAGTGTACATTACTCTGTTTATCTGCCTCTGGTATTCTCAATATTTTCCAGAAAAACTATATATTTGTAACTTCAAACCATTTTCTTGTTTTTTTTTTGTCCAACTATACAAGGACGATTAGAGGTCTCAGAGATGTTGAGAGTTCCCTGGACATTTAAAAAGACCAACGAGGATATTTCCAAAGAGACCAACACAAAGTGGGGTCTCACAAAAACATCAGAAAGAAACAATCGACATTTTTCTAGTGTAGCGTGAGAAGAGGAAAATTGGAATACTTTGTTATACCTACTGGCTGAAAATAAAGAAAGAGATATCGCGGACGACAAAAAGAGAAGATACTATAGCTTGTTTCATAACTCGTGCCCAACTTTAAAAATCGATAGCTTTTTAACCGCTTGTTGTAAGATATTCAAAATTTGCATGTAAAGTTATAATGATTAGAACCCAACAGGGAATTAATTTCATTAAAAAAAACATTTGGTTATTATTGTTGCTTATTTGATTTATATAAATTTATAACGACCCATTGATGTAGTCAAAACTTAATGTTTACAGTATTTTAAACTAAAAATAGCGAGTACAAATCCATACATGGTAGAATTGACGTATTTGCGCGCTTTCCCCGTGGTTTTTTTTTACACAATTAGACACTTGAGAAATTGTGTGTTCCATTTCCGTTCATTCATAGGTGTAGACGTGGAACAATAACATTTATCATGAGTCTTAAAATGAAATTCTGCAGTTTACAAAACATCGCAATAAAAATGTATGACTATTTTTGCAAAGAGGCTAAACGAGGAAGATTATTTCATTCTTTAGAAAACTCTGAGAATAGGACAAGACACATTTTGGATTTATCTAAACGGTCATTTAATCGCTGGATTCAAGCACGTGACCGTCAATGTTCAAAATATACAAAATCACAAGGAAGAGCAAAAATGTTGGATAATTTCGACAGTGAACTTATTAGAAGTTAAATTCGCAAAATGTTGGGTATGAATGAAACTGTTACAATAAGAAAATTAAAAATTTCGCTGAAAAAGAACAACAGTATTGAAATATCAAAGTCTACATTATGGAGGAATGTGAGAGCTGCAGGCTTTACATTCAGAAAGTATTCCAATGGACGAAACATCATCTGTGAAAAGTCGCATATAGTAGTCATGAGAAGCAAGTACTTACGTGAAGTAAAAGAGGTGCGCAAGCAAGGTTATGATATTGTGTACTTGGATGAAACATGGATCAATGCTCACCACACTAACAAAAGGGAATGGCAGTCATCAGATGGAAAGATTAAGAGATTAATACCTAGCAGCAAAGGACAGCGCTTGATAATTGCTCATGCAGGTAGTCGACAACATGGACTAATACAGAATGCAGAGGTCATTTTTTTTTCAAAATCCATAGACAATCGGGATTATCACTCTGAAATGAATGGTCACATATTTAGACATTGGATTGAAAATTATGTTCTCCCATCACTAGATCGACCATCTTGCCTAATAATGGACAATGCAGCGTACCACAACATTGTTGCACTTGAAGATAAAGTCCCGACGTCATCCAGTACAAAAGATGCTATTAAGATATAGCTCACAAAGGAGCACATACAATTTAATAACATGTACTTAAAACCTGAATAACTATCTCTAGTAAAGCAAAAACAAAGGACACAGATTTTTCAAATAGATAAGATTATCCAAGAGTACGGTCATATAAGTTTGAGGCTGCCACCTTACCATGCTCATTTAAATCCAATAGAACTAATCTGGGCAAAATTAAAAGGACAAGTGGCAGATGAAAATACAACATTCAAAATATGCGATGTAAAGACTCTTGCTAATCTCGCTTTATTAAATATAGACAAAGATTATTGAGCTAAATGTGAAGACCACGTCTTAAAACAGGAAGAGGAATATTGGAAAAAATGATGGTTTGTGGAATATTCAACCCCAAACAGTTATTAATCTTTTAGACTCGTCTGATTCAGAATGAAAGTATATAGCCCCCACAATGTTGGCCCCTATATTACCTTAAATTAGTTCAACAAACGGTCCTTTTCAGGACCACACAACTATGAAAATTGGACATACAGGTATACCTTGATATTATCGTCCGTCCTCGAACTGGGAAGACAATAATTCTCCTGGTGTTTTTCCTTATTCAGTTATTTCCCCATTACGGCCACGCCTTTACCCAGTGAAAATTAATCATAGACCAGCAACTACGGTAACTTCTATTATTTAGGGGTTCACAATTTACAATTTTGACAAACATCAAAGAAATTCGCCGCTTTAAGAAAACTGCAGCTGCAAGATATTTGTTAAATATACATTTAAAGGGTCTTTTGCATTCTAATAACATTTGGAAAATTTCAACAGTATTTAACAAACGGTTTCTGAGCAATAGCGTTTTGAAGTTGGGCAAGTGATTTGTAACGAGCTATAGATAGTTTGGTTTCATGGTACGGCACAGTCAGAAACATAATTGATACGATGCACAGTGGACATAGAATTGTGGAAGGATATATGATCCCATACGCTAACCGGTATGACACGTTATGATGAATATTCCCTATTATACAAAATGTGAATCCGTATGTAGAGTATAAATATTTCAATCAAACATGAAAGATGTGTGAAAGAAGTTCAGTGGTTGCCGAGATGCGCAGTGTGGACCAGACTTTGGGTACTGCAAATAATGAATATATTGTGTTGATTCGTTAGAGGAGGGTACAAGCCATGCGGTCATCAGTAGCGTTTGTTAATACACGACTATTTCAGCGAAAATAAATAACAAGAAAAAAAGGGGTGGGGGGGAGGAAATGACGTATTTGCATCAGTTTTGAAGAGATAGAAGATATGAGTTCTGGCTGAGAACATGCACTTGGCGGAACAAAATAAAGAAAACGCTTACAAAATGATACTCGTACGTGTGGACGGCTTAGTCATACACAGATGGAAAGTGCGATAAGAGTGGACGGGAAGAAATAGAGTTTCCCCAACATTTTTTTTTCTGTAGCAGAGATAATATGAATCTAGGAAACCAGAAGCTGAAAATGAAAAGGCAGGAGAAAAGAAACGCTTCTGATACATAACAGAGGCAGGGACATTGAGATCTTGAAGCATTCGTTCACAGATCTAATCTAAACGTGAACTTCAAAAATTGACGTTAATGAGAAATATTAGATACTTATGGGCTTGAATTAATGGACAATAATATGCTTTCAATGTGACAACAATTGAGGTTTTATCCTGGAATGAAAGAATAAAGAAGATATTGCGGACAAGACGTGGCAAGAATTGAGCTGTTTGTTCAAGATAACAATTGAATAAAAGGAATCATTGTTATGTGCGACCTTGTGGAGCGGAGACAGGTAAATTATTTCCGTCGGAAACTGTTTAAGCAATAAAAATATGTTTTGGGCCGTGTCTTTCATAAAGTGTTAACTAGAGACTTGCGAGACTAAGTGTCTAAAATACAGAAGGCGTGATTAATGCGATATGAATTCATTCGTACATTTAAACAAAATGAGCGGCCCTTGATTGTATCTATCACATATCCGTGTAAGGTAAGAGAAGATAACATCTCGCTTTTCATTGAGAGATTTGATAATACTGAAGATGTTAAGTTAGTCAGATACCAAATAATATGTTGAATGATTTGATAAAGCCGGCTCTCTCAGCTAGTCATGAGACAAGTAAGAGATTTGGTACTTGAGACTTGATTTTATATCTCGCTTTCTCAGCTAATCATCATCATCATCAGAAGTGCCGTGCCCATTGTTGTACACGAGCATGTCTTTCCTCTACGTTATACATGTATCTCTACAATTATTAGTTCTGTTGTTGATTTCGTTCGTTCGTTCGCTTTCGTCAGCTTTGACCTCTGACGAAGTCCCACCCACTCAATTTTGTGGGACTGAATTTTGCGTGTAAAGTCTGTTTTATCCCATTACAGGATGCCCCTCGCCATGCAGGCAGATTTACTCCGACTTCAGAGGTATGTTGTTGATTTGTTACCAAACTACCCCCATAAAACTGTATTTTATATTTTCTCATGTATGTCTTCTCTCTCTCTCTCTCTCTCTCTCTCTCTCTCTCTCTCTCTCTCTCTCTCTCTTTCTCCCTCCCACCCACATTTTTTTCCCTGTTGTTTCAGCATATTTCATCTGCTTCTTTTTCATCACATGACCAACAAAGTAGCGATTGCCCCCTCCTAGTGTTAGGAATTAGTTCTTTATATGTTTTAGCCTTTCTTAGACGCGCCCACATTACTGTTTCAGCTGTCCATGATTTCTCAATATTTTTTGCTAAAATCCACATCTCTGTGACCTCCAACAATTTTCTTGTTCTGTTATTCAGGATTACTTCCATATATCAAGATTTCACATCACATTGGAGTACTCTTCTACATATTTCCATTGAGAGGCGTGGATGGCATGTCTTTCTCGTTCATTTAAATGCATCATTTCCTGCAGATATTCTGAACCTCACGACTGTTGCTATGTTATACAACTTTGCAGATAGAGACAGTGAACGAAAAGAGTAGTCGCCCTTTGTTATATATATATATATATATATATATATATATATATATATATATATATATATATATATATATATATATATATAGTTAGTTTTTCAGCTTATACAGGCAGTAAATAAGAGATTTCATAATTTGATGTTACTCGCTTATTCTTTCTGAGCTAGACAGATGCACATTAAGAAAGTTTATAATTTGACATTATCCGCTTATTCTTTCTCAGCTAATCAGATAAAAATAAGATTTCATTAGTTGATGCAACCCTGATTTCTCCTTTAGTCATGAACTAATTAACAGTTGGATGATTGGACTGTGTCAGTACCCAGATACAAACAGGATTTGTTGGATTGAAACTGGAACGCAGTAAATGGCAACCAGTCACTCAGTTCTTTCAATAATCTACTATTAATCCAATTCTTGTATGCCATCATCATTGTTTTTGTACAACGTCTATTTTTACTTTGTTTTTCCTCTTCTGGCAGGATGACCTGGACACAGTGCACGAACCTTGTAGCATCGATGTAAGACTGGTAAGTTTATTACCCCAATTTTGTTGTTACGTTCTGTTATACTTGTTATTGTGTTCGGTTGTTTAATTTTCATTGAGTACTATGTCTTTGAGTTTCGGTTATAATCAAAATAATTGGTAGTTATAATTTGTTTATTCTATACCGTCGTTTTCTTTACTACCCCCCCCCCCTTTCTCTCTCTCTTGTTTCCTTTCCTTTCTTTCATTAATTTCCTTTTTCCACTCATTCTTTCTTCTATCAGCATTGTGCCAGCGGTGGACCAGCCTTTTGACGTCTGTCGTGTAGCGACTATATTATTTCCTATTTTTATCTATCATGTGTGGGTTTACGTTGATTGCTTTTTCTATCGTAAATTTGTGAAAGCTTTAGTCACAAATGTGCACGTTGGTTTACTATTTATAAATGGATTTCGTTGTTTTCAATATTTGAAATAGGGTATGAAGAGGACAGAGAAGTTGATGTGACATCAAATAAGTGGAGCGATAAAGAAAGCAGGAGAGATAAGTACACTGATGAGTGAAAACTCTTGATATAGAGCTTTACAACAGGTGATTATTGAACAAAAACCTCAACAAGCAAGTGTTTCATGATTTACTTCTTGGCACTCAAATGGGGTCAGGCTGGCCTATGTTATGTCCCCGAGGCGATGGACTACTTCATTCTGAGATTTAAAACTCGCGAAACAACATGAGCGAACATATTGTCACTCTACATTACCATTCTGTATTTGTTGAAACTGTAGTCTGATCCAATCTATGTCTAGATCTAGTCACAGTTACTGTCTTAATCCTACCTTACTGGACATGAATGGTTGTTGATCGTGATAGCGGCCCTGAATGACACCGTGCCTCTAGATCTCGCATAAACACCCGACGGCCACGTGACATATAGATAAAAAATCAGAACACATGACGTTAAGTCCTGCTAACGTTGGACATGTGTGATGGATCATGAAACGTGTTAGACGTTGTTGTTTTTTTTTTTAAAGTACTCCAGTGGCATCCGTGTCATCTGAAAACACTAAACTTAAGCTTATTTATGTTGGACACCTCAGGTTTTGCTCCTTTGAATTTGTTAGCAAAGCTTTTGGTAATCTTATGTGTTATTGCTTCTATCTTCTGTCATTATCGCATGTTCATTGTTTCGTAATATTGATTCTGGTATCGCTACTGTGTTTACTGTGCGCCTCATTGCATCAAACAAGACGGCTTCTCTGCTGGGTATACCAATATATTTCATTGCTGTTGTTCAAGACCTTCCATTCAGCCCTGATTCTTTAATTGGTCGTTCAACGCTGTTGTCACTCGATCCATTGAATCTACTTCTACTGCTATTTTCTTTGCTATGAATCCCTGCTGCCGCAGCTTATTGGTCAGATCTTTGTATTTAGCTCGCTTAAGTATGAAGTTCATGATTGTACAAAGAAGTTATGACGGTGGTTTTCTGTTGCCTTCCGTCGGTTTGTTTACGGTTGGATCCGCTACCCTTTGACTAAAAAGTCCACACCCACAAGGCAGATTGGTTGTTTTACTTCGGGGTACCTTCCCTTAGCCTTTTACTCTCCCGAGCTTACCTGCAAGGCAGCAGGGCAGCCGCAGGTTATACTGTTTACTGATATGCTGGTGATACAGTCTTAATCGCTAAGAGTGACAATGAGTTACAAGAAATGTTAGACATTATAGTGAAAAAAAAAAACAAAGATAAAGGACTCAGCCTTAATAGCAAAAAACAGAAGTAATGGTAACAACAAAGAAAAATACATCACCTCAGTGCAAAATAAAGACAAGTGGGACAATATTAAAACAGGTAAATAAATTTAAATATTTGGGAACTTTGTTAATCTCAGACGGAAGATGTACAACAGAGGTGAGATACAGAATGGCTCAGGCAAAAGCAGCTTTCCAAAAAATGAGGAAGATACTGTGCGAATAATTTTTTACCATAGTAACTAGAAACAAGAAAAAGAGTTCTTAAATGTTATGTAGAGCGAGTCTTAACATATGGATGTGAATCATGGACAATAGGACAACAGACAAGAAAATCACTGGAATCTGTATAAATATGGTTTTACAGAAGAATGTTGAGTATACTGTGGACAGCTAAGAAGAGTAATGAAAACGTTATGAATGAGGCCAAAGCAAAAAGAGCGCTAATTTCCAATATTAGGAAGAAATAGTTATCATTTTTTGGCCATGTAATGAGAAGAGAACAACTGGAATATATTGTAACAACTGGGAAAATTGAAGGACGAAAGATTGAGGGAAGCAAAGAGAAAAGATACCAGACAGCTTAAGAGAATGACTTGGCAGAAGGTCAACAACAGAAATGATAAATAACTGTCGAAATCGAAAGTTGTGGAGAGACATGATCACCTACTCCAGCAGGCTTGGTACTTGATGATGATGAAGTATGAAGTTTCTCTATTCTGGGCTCAGATAGCACAATAAGCGCCTTTCTGATGAAGTGGATCTTTGATGATGTATATAGTGTAATATCTGGACGCAGTATAGGAACTTGATACAGCATTGGTATGTCCTTCGCTCTGAGAGTCTCCTAGCCATCTCTTAGTCGTTCGCTGTGTCTAATATAGTTGAATCGCTACGTTGGGTTGTTCTAATAGTGTAGAAGAGGCAGCCAATGAAAGCAGACAAAAGAGTAGTAATAAACTAGACATAAAAGTATAGCAGAGAAGAGGAGAGGAAAGAAACATATAAACATAAAGATATAGCATGATAGAAACATGAATAATTACACAGTTCAGTCTGAAAGAGGAGCAGAGACAATTTAAGCAAAAAAGTGAAAGATCGGCAAAAACATGGCGAAAGATGCAAAAAACAAATAAAAAGGAACAAGAAGACAGGAAGAAAGGAGGAAAAGTAAACGTGAAGAAAGATTTTAGGAAATAAAAAACAAATAAGGGCATACAGACATGAAGATAAAGAGAGATAGAAAGGGGGGGGCGGAGTAAAGGAATATAGAGATATGAGAGGAAAGAAGAAGCTAATAAAGGATCCAAAGATTGGAAGAAATAGGAAGAGAGATGCTAATATACAGAGATATGAAGAGAGGGAGAAAAGGGGGGGGGGGGCGGATTAAAGGAATGTAAAGACATGTGAAAAAAAGAAACAAATAAAGGAACGTAAAGACTGGAAGAAATAGGAAGATAGATGCTAATATACAGAGACATGAAGAGAGTGAGAAGAGGGGGGGGGGCGGATTAAAGGAATGTAAAGACATGTGAAAAAAAGAATCAAATAAAGGAATGTAAAGACTGGAAGAAATAGGAAGATAGATGCTAATATACAGAGACATTATTGAAACACGAGAGGAAAAAAAAAACAATCTTTCTCTCTCCCCTCTCTCTCTCCCTCCCCCTCTCTCTCTCTCTCTCTCTCTCTCTCTCTGCCATTTATCCTTGTACCCCTCCTTCCGACCGCCATGTAATCACATCTTTTCAGGCACAATAGATGTAATTTCGTAGACCATGAATCGCGCTTCTGAGCAGGTAATTCTCGGGATATGAGAAGTCGTAAACTCCAATAATTTGATTTCTAAGCTCAGATCTCTCTATTTCATTGCCTTCGCCTCAAGCCCCAGGCCTGCCCTTTCCGCGTTTCATGCCTTTCAATTTTGTTGCGAACATTTGTATATAAGGCGTTCCTATTTCATCCTTCATTCCGTCTCTGGGGCATTATCGTTTCCCTATTTTATTATAGAAGGGCTGCCTTTTTTTATTTGTCCATTCTCAGTGTACAAGTTTTCCACCAATGATGTGCGTGTGTGTGTATGTAGAATGATACTGCGATGTGTTTGATAAAACATTTGTGCATGTGTGTGTATGTAGAAAGACACTGTGGTGTGTTTGATAAAACATTTTAACTGGGATAAGAAATGAATGCTGCCTTAATTTCTTCCACCAGTGAACACGCCCATTTATTTATGGCGCTTTATGAGGCTTATTATTGCGATGGTATCTGTATTTTCTGGGCTACGTCGGCAATGGGTTCTATTCCGTTGTGCAAGCTTTTATAACTTGTAACGCCTTATTCGTTTAATAAGTTCCGCGAACATTTTTCAATTTCTTTTTATCTTTTCTCTAATATTTCTATTTAGCAATCTCCCCACTCCCTTTTTTTTTAAATTTCCCAGGCCAGGCACCGACGAAGGAATCACTGATCCTTATCCTTGCTGTGTCTGTGAGGTCCCTATATAGATTGTAGATCTGTATTCTATACTATACTATAGATACTATATTCTGCATTTCTGGGTGCGCGGCCATCATTCGTGGGTGCCCTAAATTTGAACTACACTGTACTTCTGCCTTTCAGAAATTCTTCGCCACATTTTATTTAACTTCTTACCTTAACGGTTAACTCTTTTTCATCTTCATTCCGTCTGAATAACTCTCATGGCAGTTCTTGTAGTTTCTTTATCATTTTAGAGTCCGTGACCTGTATCATCATCATGTACCATGCCGGTTGGCGTAGGCGATCATATCCTTACACAATTTTCTATCCACCGTGCATCGTATCAATTCTGTTGTTGACTGTTTTCCATGCCATGACACAAAGCTATCTAGTATTTTCTGTCTTTGTCGTCCGCGAACTCTCTTTCCCTGTATTTTGCCAGCTGTAACCACGTATTCCAACTTCCCTCACATCGCATGATGTGCCCGAAAAATATTGATTGTTTATTTCTGATGTTTCTTATGAGCTCCCATTTGTGTGGGCCTCTTTGAGAATATCCTCGTTGGTCTATTTAGCTGTCCAGGGAACTTTCAACATTCTTCTGAGAAATCCCATCGCATTGACCTCTAATCGTCTTTTCATTTGTTTGTTTATTGTCCATGATTCGCTTCCATTGGTCAGAATTGGTTATATATATCACCGATGAACTCTCTTTCTCACTTCTATTGACATAGATATATTCAATAAGACGTTTTCCTTATTTTTGAAATGCATCTTGTTCCTGTTACCACTGTATGTTTCACCGTTATTATAACTGTTGAACAATTCTCGCTTGATGTTTGGGAAAAAGATGAGCTTACCCTAATGTATGTTATGTAGCAGTCACAATGTTTGGTGCCTTTACTGTTGTTCACTAGCATTCACGCCCGTACAAAGGAACTGTAAACACACACCTATTATATACCAGTAGTCTTATTATGGAGCCTCGGTGGCTGAGTTTTTAGTGTGCTCGTTTCTCGATCAGAGGAGTCCAGGTTCGATTCCCAAAAGTAGATTATTTTTTTTTCGGACCGACAAGGCTCCGGAGTTACCCAGCTCTGAAAAATAAGTGCCAGGGATCTTTCTTTGAAATACTTGCGGTCTGGCGTGCTACTGACCAGGTCACCCATAATTGTGCCATGGTCATGGAAAAATATAGTTAGGGAACGGGCAAATAAATGCAGTGCTGTGGTATAACTGGTAGCAAGTAGCCAATAGTGGGATGTAATGTACACTCCTACAAGGTATGGTGACAGCTTTACAAAAAAGGAACACAACAAAATACTAACGTTTCTGCCTACGAGAAATGGATTTATTTCCATATTGAGAGCATTATCCATCGTGTTCCACTTTTCAAGTCTTTAACCATGAGGACGGGAGTGCTGGATGAAAGTTAACTCTTGTTGAACTCTCCTGCTTTAAAAAAAAAATGCGTAATTCATGCCAACTCTGTATTTGAGTTTAGATTCCCCGCTTTTGATAATTGTTGCTGCTTTGTTGAAAACTACAGAATCCTCTATTTTTTTCTTATATGCTATTTCGGTACTACTGTGTTGAAAACTACAGATTCCCCTATTTTTTTCTTATATACTATCTCGGTTCTGCTGGCTGTCCAAAGTTTTGTCTCTCGAAATCAATGAAATGTAGGTTCATTTATACGCACGTATAAACTGTTATATTATGTATATGAAAGTGAAAGTATAGCGTGGGTGATGTCTACTAGCTTCTTCCTAAGATTAAAGGCACCGATTCTGTAGAGATGTTTGTCACGATCATCCCTGTGGGTAGTGTAATTAGGCACTAAGAAGGTTTTATTTTTATATCGCAGTTAAGTATATATATATATATACATTCCTACCATTTCTGTAGTGTTTGCTGCAACCTTTTGTTACAATAGTGGCATCTTAATTGAAATTCATGGGCGCACTATGAACAATCCTGCTTTTAATTGTTTTGATCCAACGCTTTTCTGCTGTACATAATGACACCACCTCATTGGCTTTAATGATTTTATTTAAAATTGTGTTATCTCTCTCTCTCTCTCTCTCTCTCTCTCTCTCTCTCTCTCTGTGTGCGTGTGTGTGCGCGCGCGTGCGTGTGTGTGTGTGTTTTTTTTTAATCTCTCACTCTCTCTCTCTCTCTCTCTGTCTCTCTCTCGATCGATCGATCGATAAAGAATGTTACAAATCATGTGTTGGCCATCATCTATTCCTGAGATAGGATTACTATTTCATACAGGCATTGTTGTGGTTCTGCCTGTTTCGGTCAATCTACTTTTCAGTAGTTTTTTTTTTTTTGCATTTCTTGTTTTTCTCTCTCTCTCTCTCTCTCTCCCTCCCCCACCCCAATATAGTTTGTTAATTTGTCAGTCCTCACAATTTATTCTTTTCGGAATGGAAAAATGGGGGAGGACAGAGAGAAAGGGAGAGACATTCAATATAATGTTTTATGCTTTTGACGTTTTGACTTACTGTTGATAGCAAGCAATAATCTCAATTTTTTTTCGCTTGCCCCTATTTTCTGAATGTATTGTCTCTTCTTCGAATGACTCTGTGCCTTCCATATTTTACAGCTTAAACTGTCATTTTCCTATTAATAGTTTCTTTCTTCTTTCTTTCTTTCTTTCTTTCTTTCTTTCTTTCTTTCTTTTGTTTCGATTTCCTTCCCCCTCTACATCTTTCCCTCCCTCCCACCCTCCCTCTTCCTTCATACCTTCCTTTTATTTAACGTGGATAATTTTTGTGTGTGCTCTAAAACAGCCTATGTTCACCATGAGAAGCTATGACACTTTTTCGAGTTTTTGTACGCTGATCGGAGTTAGGAATGTCCGATTATTGTATATAAAGACTCGCTCAGAATTTCTGCTTTTTTTCAAGTTATATTCATTGCCAAAGTTTTAATTGGGCGTATAATATTTCTGCTTTATTAGATGTGAATGAATGGATAAGCCACTTGTTTCCCCTCGCTGTGAAGTATGAGGTACATCCCGCTGGTCTTACGGAGTCTTGTTTTGGCAAAGTTTTGCGTAGAAAATTTTGCCTTTTGCTAAATCTGCCAGGGACGAGTGAATGAGGTTTCTGTTGATAAGATTTTTTTTTCATTCATCCGAGTCATGAGATAAGTGTTTAGCATTCATATATTGGCTGTTTAGAACCGCATACTCTACATATTGATGTTGTTGTGCATATTGTTGTTGTTTTTTGGGCAGTAAATATATAGAAATGTAGAATGAATGATGGTGAATATTTCTTTATCAGTTTTCTTAGCCAGCTTGTCTCGCCGGAGGATATGAAATCTTATGCGAGTGTGTACGGGAATAAGAGACCAGCGCGTTTGGCAATATATATATATATATATATATTTTATTTCTAGAATGTTCTTTGCGTGTTCTGGGTCGATGATAAAACCTACTCCATGTGTTGCTCTTTCTGTGTTGTCGACTCCCGAGAATATTTTCGTGTAGTTCATGTGTGTTTTCTTTATCTGTTGTCCTTTTACTCTGGTGTCCGCTAATCCTAGTATTTTAATTTTCCTTTTTGTCATTTCTTCTATAAGTTCGATTTCTTTATTTTTTATCCCGCATATGTTTATCGTTGCTACTTTGATCTCCATATTCTATGTATTTCTCTGAGCATAAATACAATTATCCCTTACCGACCTGCTAAGTCAGTCGTAAGTTAAGGGCTTAGTTTAAGAGAAACACACGATGGGGGTTTAGCCCGGTTGATGTTTCCCCCCCCCCACGTGTGTGATCGCTAAGGTCTCACATGCGATCTTTTACGGTCTAAATATAAAACTTTAGTTGGTTACATTTAAAAAAAGTACTTATCAGTTCTTATCCTCCTCCTTGGTAGAACACTTTACACAACTTTCTGAAAATTATATCCCGCTGGAAACACTATATTTAATCACATTAATCACACAGTCTACACTCCGAATATAAAAACACCCGCCATCTTGGATTTTCACCCGATCTATTTGAAACCCGATCTATAAAAAACGACAGAACACAACCAAAACTTATACATAGCCTTCATTGACCAGGAAAAAGCATTCGACAGAGTAAACAGAGAACAACTGTGGGAGATACTAACAACATACGGAGTAAGCCAACATCTAACCAACATTATTAAAAGTCTCTACGCCAACAGCAGCCGCAGGGTCAGAACAGCAACAGGCTACACAGACCACTTCGAAGTTAGATCAGGTGTAAGACAGGGGTGCGTACTATCCCCCTACTGTTTATTACATACATGGACCATATATGCAAGCTAGCCAACCCATCAGAGACAGAGGAGATCAACGAGCTTCTATTTGCAGACGACCAGGCACTAATACATGAAACAATAGAAGACCTACAAGAACACTTAAACAAACTCAACATCTTAGGAACAAAATACAACATGAAAATCAACATCAACAAAACGGAAGTCATGAATGTCGCCAAAAATAAACAGAACATCAACAACTATAGAAGGCAGACAACTAAAACAAGTAGAGGAATTCAAATACCTAGGAAGTCTAATGACAAACGACAATTCCCAAACAGCAGAGATAGAATCAAGATGCAACAAAGCTTGCCAAATCATCGGACAGTTATCACCACTATTGTCCAACAAGGAAATAACTCTGGAGGCAAAACGAGCACTATACAATACAATCTTCATTCCAACGTTGTGCTACCAATGCCAGACCTGGACTCTAGATGCAAGAACAATAAGAAAAATAACCTCTACAGAGATGAAATGTGTTAGACGAATGACAGGAAACAGTCTGAGAGATAAGATCAGAAATGTAGAACTGAGAAAAAAGCTAGGAATAGCCCCAGCCATAGAATATATAAGGAAACAACAGATAAAATGGTTCGGCCACGTGACAAGGCAGAAAGAACAAAACACAACACAACGAGCCTTCAACAAACGTTGTGAGAACAACAGACCCAAGGGTCGACCACGAAAAAGATGGATCGATGGAATATTAGAAGCACTAGGAAACATAACAGCAGCAGAGGCGAACATAAGAGCAAAAGACCGCAAATTATATCTCCCCTCGACGCTGAAAGGCAGATGAGGAAGGAAAGAAGAAGAAGAAGATATATATATATATATATTTATATATATATATATATATATATATATATATATATATATATATATATATGGCTCTCTCTGCTTGTCTATCTCTGTGTGTGTGTGTCTCTCTCTCTCTATCTATCTATCTAGCTATCTAACCTTCTATCCTAACATCGCAGACAGAGAAAGCTAGTTAAGTGACGTGAAGCCGTTGATTCCCATTCAGTTGCTTGTTATTTCTATTGTCCCTTTCCTACTTTTACATTCTAACTACTCAATCTCCTATTTTAGTCAAAATTAGTTATGATTTCTCACTTTCCACTGTCAGACTTAACCTTGCTTATCTATTTCTCAACTGTCCATCTTCTTTCTAAAGATTTCCCGTGTTTTAAAGATACGTTGATACCTACCACACGACCTCAATCAACTTTGCCTTCAACTTCGTGACTAAATATCTTATTTGCCGGGAATACCGATTAATCGTCATCAGAACACATATATTCATTTTCAGAATTAAGTGAAAAGTCACTTAACATTTCTCAAGATTGGCACCTCAACTACATGTGGACAGGCGCCACAGACTGCTGAACAAATACTTCAAAACTGCACTGAATATAGTAGACTGATGAAAATCCATTGGTCCATACACAACACTACAGACAACACTTTATGGGCTACTGCAAGAAATACAAAAGAAACAATTTATACAGGAAACGACATTGCAGATATAGACAATACTTCAGGGGAACGAAAGATATGTAGATTTAACATTTCTTCTAATTCAGAATCTGAGCCCTCGTACAACAATTTGTTCTCTGTACCATCCAGTGATGCCCGCATTACTAATGCCACACTTCTAAAAATCAGTGGCGCGGCAGTTTTTGACATCAGAATAAAGCATGTTACTTAGCACACTCAATCAGTCGTGCATGCTATGATAGAACAATCGTCAATGATGCTTTGGAGCCACAACTTTCCAACAGATTTAAGAAAATACAACAGAAATTTGATACACTTGAAAATGCTTCTCAACAAATGGAGAGTTTAAACGAACACAACTATGATAGTCGACAACAGCGAGTGAACATCCATACGCTGAAATAACTAGAAACGAAAGTAATCTAAAACTGACTGTCGCCGTATGAGACACACCCCATTTTTCCAGACATATTTTAAAAGATAAAAAGTGCGACTTATACGTCGGTAAATGGGAGCCGCGATAGCTCAATGGTTAGTGAACTGACTACAAAGGACAAGAGGTAGGGTTCGATCCCAACCGACGGCTTCCGCTTCACCCAGCCTTTAATGGGTACCGGATTTTTTTCTGGGAAAGTAAAGCGGCACGGGCGTAATACCGACCACATTACCCCAAAAATCATGTGCGGAAGGTCTGTAAAATGTATGGTCACTAACACTATATTCCCTACACGCCACTTGGCGTGACGGGGGTACTTTACTATACGTAGGTCATCATCATCATCGCGTGCCCTCTCCGCAACCAAGGTTGGCTACCATGGATCGCCATTCTACTCTGTTTCTTGCTTTGATGGTGCAGGCTGACATAGATTGACTTGTTCATCTTTTGATGTTACTCGTCCATGTTAGTCTTGGTCTGCCTCTGCCTCTTTTGTCTCGTATTTTTCCTTCCAATATTACTTTTAGTAGGCTGTTGTGTCTTTTAACATGCCCCAAAAATTTCATTTGTCTTGTCTTAATTGTGTTAGCAGTTCTCTTTTTATTTTTAGTTGTTTTAAAACTTCATCGTTTGTTATCTTTTCTTTCCATCCAATTCTACCTATTCTTCTATAAATCCACATTTCAAAGGCTTCAATTTTCTGTTCTGTTTTCTTGTCTAATGTCTATGTTTCTGCACCATACAGGAATATTGAGAAGATGTAACATTTTGCCATTCTTAGTTTCAGCCCTGTTGATATTTGTTTTGTTGTTAGTATATTTGTCATGGCATTAAAATTACTATGGTATTAATATACGTCGGTAAATGCGGTTTATTTAGACAGTCGATCGTCATTTCACATCAATTTGGAAACTTTCTTACTGCCCATCTCTCTTACTTCATGGTCTCTGCTTACCGCCCATCTAGAGAAAAGCTAATCAGGACTATATCGTGACAAATATTTATGACCTATTTCTTTCCGGTATAAACGTTGATAGAATTGTGCATGTGACGTAATAAAAGAAAAACTTGTTCAAGCTGGTTTAAATCATCAAGCTGTTTCCTTATTCTTATCGTTCACGCGTTTAGTGGGCGTCCGTGCGTTGTGTCCCTAGTTTACTGCAACGCTGCTATATCTGCGCCTTTCGGCTCAGCCCTCTTCGGCATAGATAAGCAGATTTGCTTCATAATTTTTGTTCGAACATCTGCCATTTTTTTGCCTACTCTTTTCGATTTTTAATTGTCGAAGGTTCTTTAACATGCGCGAGTGCACACGGATCCTGTTCTACGCCGTTTTCCAAGAGGACTAGACATCGGATCTCACTGCCCATAGATCAGGGGACGGTAAAGCTGCGAAGAAACCACGAATTAGATTTTAAAAAGAAAAAAAAAAGTATCCCCATCCCCCCCGACCCCGGCCTGTGGTGCGGATCGAACCCGGGACCTTCTTGTCCAGAGGTCGACGTCTAACCTCTAGCCGCGGCCCCCCCCCCCCCCCACAAAAAAAAAAATATCATACACAGAGTAGCGATGAGAAATCATCATTAGGAATAAAATAACATGCATAAGAGGCTGTTGGTTGTGGTATCATTTAAGATCTCAAGTAACTTCAGATAAAATTCTCCAGGAGAAACGAAAGAAGGAAACGTTATTCACGGACGCTCTGCCAGTAGTTTATGCATATAAGAGCCTCATAACAGAACGATTTGAGAGAACACTCTATAAGCTATACGTAACATCGACACAAAGGAACTACGATTTGGTAGATTCTATTTCACAACTTATAGTAGTAATAGCCTCCATCAGTCATAGTTGACTATGGATTTTGCAGCGCCCCTAGAAATGTTATTTATTCTTTTCTTTTGCCATTTTTCGTATGAGACCGTCTGCTTCTTGTTTGAGCTGGAGCTTTAGAGTGTGTTTCCAAAGATTGTTGTCTGCAGCTATTTCTTCCCAGGCTGCAGGGTTTATGTTCAGTCTTCATGTCATGTTTACACACGTCTACAAATCTATGTTTTGGAATTAAAAATTAAAAAAACGTAGTTTTAGTAAACATCTGCTAGTTGTCTATAGAGTATATCGTTTGGTATCCGGCCATCTTCACAACCATATTCTTATAAATAATCGTTATTTTTCTTCTTTCCTTCTTCATTTGCCTTTCAGTCTAATCTATCTATCTATCTATTGACCTTTCGAGTCGTAGACCAAGATACACCTCCTATCTGAATTTTTGTTCTAGCAGTTTTCTTTTAAAGATATTTTATCAAATCTCGCCATCTGTCTCTGTTCTGTGCAAGCAGCTCTATCTTATTGAGGGATTTCAGTCTAAACAGCCTATAAATGATGATTCTGAAAAATTGCCAAAATAAAGGCCGAAAATATAGTTTTTGTTTAAATTGTTACTTGTGTGATGTGCGTTCTGCCTGTTAATGAATCTGCTTCTTAGAAATGTCTTGGACTTCTCCAAAGTTGTGCGTACATCTGACATAAATAGTTTTACAACTTCCTTTAGCATTTTGTCAGCCTCATTATTTCTATCAATTTTGCATTGAGATAAATTCCACTAAATGACAATTCTCTTGCAAAACTGGAAATGCAACAAGGATTGCTCCAAGTTCATTAAGGTTTGCACTTTTGTTGCTGTTTTGTGCTGCAACTACTGACAGAGCTTCCGTGAGGAAGAATGTGATGTTTGTTTTCCGACTTTCATTTTTTTCTTCAAGAGATTTTCGGCGGCAGTTTACTGCGCACTTCATCTGCTTTTAAATTATTTGAGAACTTTACTGTTGCTCATTTTCTTGCGCCATTTTAAAGTTAATTAAGATTCCAACGTGTGGAAAGCTACACTTCCCGACATTACAGATACCATTTCTTAGTGCGTAAAACCAGTCAGGGTGTGCAATAATGAGGACTACTAATGTTAAGGCAGACATAGAGATACTACTCAACATCACGTGGACGGATGCATACGGAGAGGTGCCAGCAATCATGACAATTAGCTATTGAGATGTCAGGGGTATCATGTGTGGTGAATTCAAAATACCAAGTTGTAACGTTCGGATATGTTGCGGATGAAGATAGCCTTGTTCATACTCGCCGTTATTATCAATAATTTTTGTTTAACCACTTGACCAACTGGGTGTCCGGTTAGCGCAATCGATAGGCGGTTGGCTTACCACGGCAACAGCCGGGGTTCGTACCCTGGCGAGGACACCTGGGTTTTACTAATTCCCTAAAAATTAGTGGGAGCCGCGATAGCTCAGTGGTTAGTGAACTGGACTACTACGGACAAGGGGTAGGGTTCGATCCCAACCGACGGCTCTGGGTTCACCCAGCCTTAAATGGCTACCGGATTTTTTCTGGGAAAGTAAAGCAGCACGGGCGTAATACCGACCACATTACCCCAAAAATCATGTGCTGAAGGTCTGTAAAATATAGGGTCACTAACACCATATTTCCCTATACGCCACTTGGCGTGACGGGGGGTACTTTACTTTTTTTTTTTACTTGACCAACTGTAGATTGAGCCGTGAACCAGCGCTCTACCATTATGTGGAATTCACAGAATCTGGGTCGAAATAATAAATGGATACAAATAATAATACATAAATATTATTATATAGGGAACTTCCGAGGCGATAATAATAGAACAAAGAAGTATGTGTTAGCACTCGGAAAAATGACAGACAAACAAGGCGCGGTGCCATGGAGTACGGGTTCGAATCCTGCTTCGGACCATGTATTGTTCACTGTTTTTTTCTGTTGTTGTTTGTCTGTCATTTTTCCGAGTGCTAACACATACTTCTTTGTTCTATTATTCCCTCGAAATAATAAAGACTGGGACACGAATGTTTTGAAATAGTCCAAAGAGAAATATTTGTGGTAGTAATTGATCGCCAACTTGACAATGACTATGGTGTGAATTGCGCTAGTGGTAATGATAGGCTGCAGGCTGAAGTAAATTCATAATATAAAAATAGACACATAACTCACACAAATACGGAAAGTAACAGCAACTAGGAAAGACAATGGTTTCATTACCTCTCTGTGTTACGGCCACTTAATATCGCAAGTATTTTTAATGCTTTACTCCCCACCGTCATTAATTGCTATGGGAATTGCTTTTAGATTTGTCTAAAAATGTAAGACGAGAGACGCGTTAGATGAAATGATGTGTTGTATTCTGTAAACACGTTTCTCCGGAAATCTTTCAAATCCAGTTTTCTTTGAAGCAGGAAACGCGCAAATTAGAAGCTCAAACTGTTTAATGTTACAGTGAGGAACGAGCAGCTAAACTTGTCATCATGCAGCTCTCAGTAATTCTCACCAGCAAAGGGAATCTGCGTCTAGATGCACGTTTTGTGCTGTCTTTGTTGAGAGGCTTGTTTCCGAGCCGTGTATATCTTTTGTGTAATTTATGAGATCTATTTTGCTGAGCGAAACAAATAGACCATTGAAAATTTGGAGCGAAAAAAAAAAAGTTGTACGGGAGGAAAGACAGAATGATCAAGTTGCTGTTTGCTAATCAAATTAATCTTTCTCTTTTTTAGTCTCTCTCTCTCTCTCTCTCTCTCTCTCTCTCTCTCTCTCTCTCTCTCTCTCTGTGTGTGTGTGTGTGTGTGTGTGTGTGTGTGTGTGTGTATCCCATATTCCAAAACAGTATGTGTGTTTATTGTGAGGAGCGCACATGTTTGTACATATTTATTTCGTAAGAGTTTCTTTTGCGTTTGTATGTGAGTTAATTTATCTAAGACACGCCTCCCCCCCCCTCCTTCATGTTCCATTTTTAACTTCTGCTTCTCTTCATCCATTTTCTCCTTCTCATTCCGCCACCTCCTATTTCTCCACCTTCAACATTGACCCATTAAGTGTGCGTGGACATGTTGTATCACTAGTTTACCACAGGCTGGAGTATCTGTTTCTCTCACACTGAAACATCCTTCTTCGGGGTGGGTATTTTAAAAAGATATATAAATTAACTCGTTTTCCCAAACAACGACCAGTAAGCTCTACTCTTTACGACTTTTAACTCTCCATAGTTCTTTAAAGTTTAATATACTTAAAATTGCACAGGAGACCTCCTATTTTTTCGCATTTTCAAGATGGCTAGGCATACAATCTAACCACCCTCGACCACGGAAGGGTTAAACAAACGTAAATCATGAATTTGATGAGAAAAATTCCCACCCGCTATGGCAGGATTCAAACACAGAACCTACTCATCCATGTCTAGTGTCTAGACCACCAAGTTTCCAATGTTGCCTTTAAGCAACCTGTAATAGATGAATGTTTTGACACTGAATAGCAGATCTAAGAAAAATACACATAGTAGTTAGAGTAGGACAAAGACAACTGCTACAACGTACATGATGGCCACAAAGTGATAATTTTGACGAATTCTAGAAATAATTATGGAAAATAGAAAATACAAAAGTAGATCGTTTTCGAAAAACAAGATCTTCATATGGATTGTGAATGTATGTTTCGTGAGTCCGTGCATACATAAGATGATGTAAATATACAGAGCTATTTTATATCGTTGAAACTATTCAATAATAATAGTTTATCCTAATGATTAATCTATTGGTATAAGCAGAGCGATTAAACATAATATCTTAGGCATATCAGAAACAAGATGGAAGGAAAGTGGATACATACAAGACGATAAATATACATTTATATATTCAGGTAACACAAAAGAACATCAAAGAGGAGTAGGCATTCTAATAAAACGAGAGCTACAAAAATATATAAATATCCACTGGACATACAATGATAGGATTACACTATTAAAAATGAAGGCAATACCATTAGACATAGCACTAATACAGACATACTCAAGACTATACAGACGAACAAATAGAGGCATACTATGATGATCTAAACACAGTTATGAAGCAAGTGAAATCATCAGACACCTTGATTATAATGGGTGATATGAACGCTAAAGTAGGGAAATGTAAATATAAGACCATTATAGAAAATCATGGTCTAGGAAAAAGGAATAACAGAGGAAAATAATTAATACAATTTTGTGAAGAAAACAGACTGATAATATGCAACACCTTCTTTGAGCAAGAGAAAAGGAAATTATACACATGGAAAAGCCCTGGAGACAGGAAGAGGAATCAAATAGATTACATAATGATAAAAGACAGATTCAGGAACAGCGTCAAGAAAGCCAAAACCTACCCAGGAGCAGATATTAATTCAGACCACAATCCTGTAATGATAAAAATGAAAATCAAGTTAAAGAGAAACAAACAAAAAACTAATTCAGAAACACCAATAGATATAACAGCGTTAAACCAGAAAGATGTAAAAGAAAGTTATACTGTACAAGTAAAGAACACATATCAGAAGCTGCTAGAAGAGGGGATTGAGCAGAACAGAAGAGAAAATCCTGAGGAAAAAGTCACAACAAAATGGCAATGCATAAAAAAACAGCATGCAAGAATCCTGCAATACCTTGCCCAAAAAGGAAAGTAACAAAAAACAAAAATGGTTAACTGACAAAATCTTAGAAAAAATGGAAGAAAGAAGACACGCGAAAAACACTGCCAGATACAAGGATATAGACAATGAAATACGGAGAATGTGCAAAAAGGCAAAAGAAGACTGGCTCAACCAAAGATGTCTAGAAGTCGAAACTATGGAAAGTAAACAAAACTTAAGAGAGATGCACACAGAAATAAAAAGAATGACTAATAAAGTTAAAAAAGCTGCAGGAAACGGATGTATTGCAAACAAAGAGGGAAGAATGCTAACAGACAACAAAGATATAATAGATAGATGGCAAGAATATATAACAGAATTATTTCATGACGAAAGGGACAAAAAGCCAGACATAAAATGTACATAGAACTATAAAATCCTGAAATCTGAAGTAGAAAAAGCTATAAAAACAATGAAAACGGGAAAGGCGGCAGGATCTGACAATATACAGATAGAGGTGATACAAGCTCTAGAAGATTTGGCATTGATGTGATCACAGACATATGCAATGACATATACCATACTGGATACATACCAAACGATCTAAAAACATCAACTT
The DNA here is from genome assembly GCA_032433765.1 of Megaustenia siamemsis. Lineage (NCBI taxonomy): Eukaryota > Metazoa > Mollusca > Gastropoda > Stylommatophora > Ariophantidae > Megaustenia > Megaustenia siamemsis. The sequence goes on from JAVIAB010000126.1 coordinate 34,867,934, forward strand.
TCATTGCATTGCCTAAAAAGAATGGTGCAGTTGAATGCAGTGATTTCAGAACAATAAGCCTAATGAGCCAGGTAACAAAAATTTTACTAAAAGTTATACAGGGAAGGATTCAGAATAAAATCAATACTGAATTAGACGAGCAACAATTTGGATTCAGGAAAAACAGTGGGACAAAAGAAGCCATATTCAGCATGAGAACATTGATTGAAAAGTACACAGAAGTAAACAAACCAATCTATGCCTGCTTCATAGACTACACCAAAGCTTTCGATAGAATACACCATAACCAACTTATAGACTGCCTAAAGGATATAAACCTAGACGATACAGACATACGACTAATATGTAATTTGTACTGGGAGCAAACAGCAATAATAAAATATAACAAGGAGAGCTCTACACCCATGGACATAAAAAGAGGAGTAAGACAAGGATGCATCCTATCACCAAGCTTGTTCAATCTATACACTGAGCAAATCTTTAAAAACATCTCAGAGATACCAGGCCTAAACGTTAATGGAAAGATAATCAATAAAGTAAGATATGCTGATGATACTGTTCTACTAGCAGAAAATCCTAAAAACCTACAATTGCTTAATGTGATAAACATAACAAGCAAAAAATATGGACTAGAAATGAATATCAAAAAGACTAAAACTATGATCATAAACAAAGAAAATTCTCTAGACCTACAATTAAATATCACAGTTGAGGGAATACATCTGGAGACAGTCAAGAGCTACACCTACCTGGACATACTATAACCAATGATGGAAAATGTAAAATTGAAATAAACAAAAGAATAGGTATGGTAATTTTAATGCCATGAAAAATATACTAACAACAAAACAAATATCAGCAGGCCTGAAACTAAGAATGGCAAAATGTTACATCTTCTCAATATTCCTGTATGGTGCAGAAACATGGACATTAGACAAGAAAACATAATAGAAAATTGAAGCCTTTGAAATGTGGATTTATAGAAGAATAGGTAGAATTGGATGGAAAGAAAAGATAACAAACGATGAAGTTTTAAAACAACTGAAAATAAAAAGAGAACTACTAAATACAATTAAGACAAGACAAATTAAATTTTTGGGGCATGTTAAAAGACACAACAGCCTACTAAAAGTAATATTGGAAGGGAAAATACAAGGTAAAAAAGGCAGAGGCAGACCAAGGCTAACATGGACGAGTAACATCAAAAGATGAACAAGTCAATCTATGACAGCCTGCACCATCAAAGCAAGAAACAGAATAGAATGGCGATCCATGGTAGCCAACCGTCGTTGCGGAGAAGGCACTCAATGATGAATGATGATCCTAATGATTATTAACCTTACACACATACACACACTCTCACATACTCACACATATAGAGAGAGAGAAAATAAATATGGTAATTAAAATGGTCATTGACCCATAGTTAACTGCCTGCGTTAGAATCAACGGCATGTACTGAAGTCCCACTCCGCTTCCCCGCATTGCTTATGGAAACAGACTAACCAGTCTAGCCAAGGGAGCAGGGATGGAAAAAGGAAGGCAATCTGGCACCTGATATTGTTTTGTTGAAGTCGTATATGTAGGTCCGAAAGGCTCGAAACGTGGCAGCTTGGTATGAACCACAACACAGCGCGTTAACACTCACGTATTTTGAAGGGCTGACGATGAATAAGAAGCTCAAACATTCCTAACCAATAGGAATTCTCTCATTCCTTCCCCCACCCACCCACACACTGAGGCGTTCTCTCGCTTCACTCAGCTTCTATCTATCTATCTAACTTTCGTTCGCCTGAAGTATTGTCTATATCTGCAATGTCGTTTCTTGTATAAATTTTACTGTCTTTTGTAATTCTTGCAGTGGCCCATATAGTTTTGTCTGTAGTGTTGTATCTATGGGCCAATGGATTTTTCCTCAGTCTACTATATTCAGTGCAGTCTTGAATTATGTGTTCAGCAGTATGGGGCGTCTGTCCACATGTACAAGTAGTGGAGGTGCCGATCTTGAATTTTGTATACATGTGACTATGGAGTCGATTGTGTCCTGTTCTGAGGCGTAGAATGATAACTTGTTCATATCTATTCAACCCAGCTTCTAAAATTGGTAGCAGAGATTTCCTGTACGATATTGGATGGGCGTGGCATGATGCTGATCACTTCACCAAAAACTAAGCTGATTGTCTTTGAGAAAATATGGTCACTAACACCAAATTCCTCATACGCCATGTAATGTGACGAGTGCGTGTTTGATGAATAGAGAGTTGGCCATAGCTGACGCCATTTGTCCTGCTACTTTTTTAAAATAGCTACTCATTTCTGTAAATTTGCAAATAAATATATTTCCATCTTTTTGAAATTCACCCGATGACTATTAAAGGCATGGATAGTCCTCTTAGTCATCGGTCCTTAAATAGGTACATTGTATTATGATTTTTTTTTTTTTTTAGTGTGTGTGTGGCGCCTTTCAGGCAAATACATCCTACTTCTGCAAGGCGTATTTTAGTACCTTTCGACTTCCCTGTTCGATCCCTACTCGCTTGGCCTGACTAGATTGATTAGTCTGTTGTTAGAGACGTCGCGAAGAAGTGCAGTTATGGTCTAAATGGTTCTGGTTCTGGCGCAAGCCATCAGCTATGAGTCGCTAACAGCTTCCACTCTTGCTGTTAGGCGTCTTGTCTCCAAATGAAAGTATTAGTGTCTTCGTTACTCGATTTCGATCGTATGGTTATTTCGTAGGCGACAAGCTGTAGCCGTCCTTGGCGTAAAAATGAGTATTAGGTTGTACACTTAAGTTAGGAAAAAAAAAATGTGCAGTCCCTATACTGGGCTCTTCTCATTGACTGTGTCATATCATATGCATGGGTGCTTTCAGCTTTCAGTCTCCACCAGCCCAGCAGTATGTTCATATTTAGCCTGGGGACCACCATGTCCATAGCTATACTTTCTGATAGCAGAATATTTTTTTCCCGAATACGTTTAATGTTAGAAGGCGCAATCACATTTCGCCACAACTGAGATATAGGGAGAGGATGAGATATGTATTTCCAAAAGTTAGCAGGTTTTGTGTACAGTGACTAAAGTACTTAAGAACCTCAGGTGATAACAATAATACTTTTATTGTTAGAAGCATGCAAGATACTTACAAAACAGCATTCCCTCTTCACAGTGCAATGTGAATTTATGAAGCGAAAATTAAGTTGTCAGTTGCGTAATGTAATTTCATTATCAACAACACTATTTGCATTTGAGCGCGATAATAATCTGAGTAGTCAAGACATTTGCAGGTCTTTCACGGGAAACTATATTTCTGCATAAATTGCTGAGAAGAGCTAAACTTCTTACTGTGTTTTTACACATTAATTTCTCCGAGAAAGGAATCGTCGAACGAATGCAAAAGAAAATGCTTACCAAATCGGTGTTTGGCATAAATAATTGTTCTGTTAAGTTGTTAAAATTGCTAAAATCAACACGCGATAAATAGTTAATCAAAGTAATGCAAAACTAGTGTGTCGTGGTCAAAAATGGCAATTCAGTGTAAATTTAGTAAGGATATACTTCTATGGTATATGTTTAGACCGAGGGAGCCGCGATAGCTCAGTGGTTAGTGAACTGGACTACAAAGGACAGGGGGTAGGGTTCGATCCCAACCGACGGCTTCCGGGTTCACCCAGCCTTAAATGGGTACCGGATTTTTTCCTGGGAAAGTAAAGCAGCACGGGCGTAATACCAACCACATTGTCCCAAAAATCATGTGCTGAAGGTCTGTAAAATATAGGGTCACTAACACCATATTTTCCTATACGCCACTTGGCGTGACGGGGGTACTTTACTTTCTTTATATGTTTAGACCAGTCTATAACGTGGAAACGGGTTCTGGACCGTGCGACTGAGTGCCCGTGAGTCTAGACCATCCACAGCATCTACTTTCAGCGACATTTCCATGAGTCCACGTCACTCCTTTTGGATGAAAGAAATGGAAGTTAAAATGGGCACAGCCAGAAACGAGAAACGTAGGGGACGTATAAGAAGGCTTATCAACCAATACAGAACTGGGGTCGTCAGTCGCTGGACACTGCGGGACTTGCTGAGGAGGGGATCTGAGCACCTATGGACAGGTTCAAAGTGCAATCATGATCACCCGCAAATAACTCAATAGCTCAATGTTTAGACGTTGTCCGTGGGTTATACAGGCCTATTCTAAATACAAAGCGCTATGGCCTTTTCCATGAAATTGTAACAACCAAATTAATAGAAAAGTCAGCCTTGTGGACCTAGTCTTTGGTGAAGGTAAAAGAAGTTTATGCTATGACCGATCGCGGGCAGACAGTCTTGTATGTACTTTCTGTGTTTTTGTAAGGGTCTGGATGCTGATAACGATAGTAAAGGAAGCTTCAAGACTGCCACCATTTTACGCAATCTGCATGAGAAAAAGTCTCCGAATGTTTCAGTCAATCACAAAATGAGCAACGAAAGGCTGCTGAAATTTGCAGCTGAGAAGAGGTAGATAAAATGGCAACCGGTAAAGGATAGAGCTGGATAGGATGAAGAGATTCAGAAACAATAATAGGTATTACCATGCAGTGGGAGAGCCGCGGTAGCTCAGTGGTTAGTGAACTGGACTACAAAGGACAAGAGGTAGGGTTCGATCCCAACCGACGGCTTCCGGTTCACCCAGCCTTTAATGGGTACTGGGTTTTTTTTCTGGGAAAGTAAAGCGGCATGGGCGTAATATCGACCACATTACCCCAAAAATCATGTGCCGAAGGTCTGTAAAATTTATGGTCGCTAACACCATATTCCCTATACGCCACTTGGCGTGACGGGGGTACTTTCTTTTTTTTTTTATACCATGCAGTGGACTCAGAAAGAAATCAAGATTCGCTGTTGATAGTATAAACAACGTGAGGTATGTTTGTGACACACACACACACACACAGAGAGAGAGAGAGAGAGAGAGAGAGAGAGAGAATCGCTAGAGTGAAAATGAGTTTCGGAAAATGATAGCATTATAGTGATAGAAAGTGAAAATAAAGGCCTTAGCCTCAAAAGTCAAACAGACTAAAGTGATAATTTGCAAATAAGAAAAAGACAACGCCTTCTTCTTCCTCTTTTCTCTTTTCACTGATACCCAAATGGTGTCGTGGTTTAAATTATTTGTCGTTCTTGAGCACTCGAACTGTCTGAATTAGTGATTTTCCTTTGTTGTTACATGTCTCTGTCACTGCATCTATGCATCTTCTTCTGGGTCTTCCTCTTGGTCTTTTTCCATGCATTCTCGAGAAGAAAGCCCTTGATGGTGATTGGTAAGGGTTCATTTTGACCAGGTGGCCAAACCATTTAAGTTTTCATGTTCTCCCTAAATCGTGCATATTACAGCAGATCAATTAAAACACCTAGTAACGATGTTAACTTAAGATAATAGGTGTTTAACAAAGGTGCGGTGTAGAATACCTCGTGGAAAAGCTATAATGAAAAGAATGATAAAGATTGAATAATGCAACTCATTTTTGTCTATTTAAGTAAGAAAAAATAGTTCTTTAGTGTTTTGTATGGTCAGTTTTGATTGATAGTTGTAAATTCTGAACAATCGGACAAGGGCGCACAAATGTTGGTAGCCACAGACATGTAGTTTTTCAGGGAGAAGATTAATATAAATACCATGGGCAGTTTAACGAGACCGTTCTAATAAAGGCCAGAACAAAAGGATCATTTTCAACATCAGGAGGAAACATTCACCACTCGTTTGACGCATGTGATGAGTTGTGCAACAGCTGGAATACGAGTGCATTGTAACAGTAGGAATTATCATGGCATGGAGAGATAGAGGAAAGAAGAGAGAACAGATACAAGAAGCAGTTAAAGAGAATGCGTTGATAGGTAGTTAACATTATTGATAGATAATACGCAGCTGTAGTGATAAACTGTTGTGTTGGAAGATAATCACTCACGCCAGCTTAACCTCATTGCAAATAGCTTGAGTCTCCTTTCGGGAATTGACGAAGAGTTTTTATGTTGATGCTTTCAGTTACATGAAGAAAGAGCGAACTTGTAAATAGGATAAAGATTACTGCAAATATTTGTCCATTGAAAGAAACAAACACGGGAACATTGAAATTGTAGTAAAACTACTAGAGTTAAGTATGGAAGGGATTCATTTTAACTGGAGACGACATTCCTCCTATCTCTGGGAAGGCAGTGAAATAACAATATATTGGGGACTATTCCGCCACTCAACGGCCGACCCCCTGTGGAAGCAGCACAATAGCAGGTGGGAATCCTCGATAACAATGACACAGACGCAGCCCTCGGGGACCGTCCATGGCAGGAGTCACATTCTTCTGTCTGCGACAAACTGACTCCCTCCTGGGCACCTGTACAGGATGTCTTGTCTGTTCAGAATCGTTCAGGTCCCCGCTCAGATCTCTTAATTTCCACCTCCATAGAAATCTTGTCCACCGGAAAAGCTATTTTTGAGAATCCTACATTGTGCTGCATTCGTTTCAGCTTGAACAATTCTTATGCTCCATGAGACGAAACGCCGTCAGTCAACGGTGCTACCAACTCCCGCGGTTACCCGCTTCTTCTTCTCATATATTCTGATGCTGTCTTGTCTTCACAGTTCTTTGTTGTCCTCTGTGTTTTTATACATTTCAGTAGAAGAGACTTCCCCTTTATAGGATACACACTCAAAATTTCATGTCCGCTGACTTTTTTGGGAGAGAAAAAAAGAGGGGGGGGGGGGGATATATTTTAAAATCATTAACGCCTGGCGCAAACATTTTATTGCAGGAACATTTAAGTGACCCATGACTAGGCGTCTCCACTTAAAAAAAAAAAAAATTATTTTTAAATATTAGAACGAAAAAAATAGTCTGAAATAGAGGGCGGATGACAAATATGTGAAGGAAATTTAGAGAGGTGAATTTTGGGGGGAAAGTGGGGTCAGGAGGAAATTGGGGGGGGGGGGTTGATTAAAATAATAATTGATGTCAGTCTTGAAATCAAACTTCGAATTCAGGACACTGAATAACTAGACCCAGCCTCTCCTAATCCCACACATATGATGCAGTTTGCGCCAGACTCTCATTACCTGCTTACTCCAGGTTCAAATGAGTGGCAACATTACTTTACTACTGGAGACAAATAATAAGTCAATATTATTATGGGGGAAACTTTCGCAGGAAGGAAGGAAGAGAGAACGAAATAATGAATGAATGAGCGAATGAATGAGTGGGTGAATGAATGAATGTATGAATGAGGATGCGGGTTCCAATTCGGGTCAATCGCAGTTTCCAATCCGGCAAATGAAGAAAGAAAGAAAGAAATGAATGAATGAAGGAAGGAAGGAAGGAAGGGAGGGAGGATTGGAGGTGGGCGCTAGTTCAACCTGGTGGAACATCGTGCTGAAGTCGGATGTGATGGGCCGAAAAAGGCGCAAATATGACAGTTATACTGCAAACCACAACACAACGCAGACACGTCCACTACGTCCTTGTAAGGTCGGATGATGAAGAGGATATTCTAGTCTACTACGATACTCTAGAATACTTTAGTCATCGGGCAAACGCAACCAACCAACCTAGTGGCACCAAAGTGTACTGAGAGGAGTATGGGTGAAATACCTTGACCTACACACCACGTGACGATTGCACTGGGGCGTGCAGGGTTATTTGCATCCTGTACAGACACTTTAGACAAGCAGCAGAAAATGTGATACATGTCCAGATAAGTTGTATAAACACCTAATTCCCATCCCTGCTCTTGATTGTATTATTTGGTATATTGAGTCAGACTCGGACTTAACAAACTGCGTAATATAGAACAGCATGGGGCGGTTCATTTGTATTAGGTTTTAGTGACATTAAGGAACTGTTTCTGATAAAATGAAGATTTAAACCATTGGGATCACAGACACTAGACCTTTGTACGTGGCTTTTAAGAGAATACGCTTAGAATGTTAATTGTACGAAGAATAAAAAAGCACTTGAAGTTTTAAGAAAACAATAATGGCATATAAAATATACAATCAGAGAGGAAAAAAAAGGTGGGTGGGGGTGGGGAGGTGAACTGTGTAATTTCAAATTATGGATGTTATAAGAAAAAGTACTTATTTAGAGCAAAGATTATATATAACATGGTAAAATACATATTATCAGGTATTAACTAATTACTACCTCTGTTTCAGTGGTTATTCTCCCACAAAACGCCTACTACAGAGAGAGAGGGGGGGGGGGGGGGGGGGATTTAGTTTATATTTTGAGCGACTTAATATTCGGACAGTCTCTGGACTGAATGTGGTCTGCGCCTAATATATTTGACTTTTTGCGTCAACGTCAGTAGGACAAGGTAATCATCAACCTCTTCCACCTCCTCGCAGTAGGTTTGGTATCAGAGTAACCAGTCTAGTGAAGTGGACATCGATAGGGAGGTAAGGCAGTTTGGTCTCAAAAATATGCTGAAATCACATGCGATGGGCCGAAAACGGAGATATTTGGAGGTTGCTGTAAACCGTACAACACAACACGCCTACCCATAACACATTTATTCCTACTTAAAGTCCATGTAAGGGGAGATGATGAAGAGGCATAGTCGTAAGTCCAAACTTGGAAGTAGAAGAACATTGTACATATTTAACAGAGTTTGAAAAGATTGGTCAGCACCAGGTAATAGATGTTTTGATGTCGAATAATGTTCAACAAATAGGTGTTTTGATGAGAATGTGTATACACATATAGTTAACGGAGGCAACACGAGATTTGTGATCTATAAAGCATGGATTGTCATCATCATTTTTTTTTTACTTTTAATTGAATATCCAACCAGTTGGTTTCCTGTACCGCGTGAGCGTTAATCTGCATTGGCCGTGTTGAGAATCGAGGACCAGAAGAATTGTAGATAAGATAACTGAATTCATAGTAGCCTTCATGAGTTGTAGTAGTAAGTAAAGTAACCCGTCACGCCGAGTGGCGTATAGGGAAATATGGTGTTAGTGACCCTATATTTTACAGACCTTCAGCACATTATTTTTGGGGTAATATATATAGTTGACTGAATTTTGCAGCGCCCGTAGGAAATGCATTTTTTTTTTTCACTTTCTTTCTCCGTGTATTCTCTTTTTCTGTGAATCTGTCTGCTTTTTGTTTGAGTTGGAGCTTTAGAATGTGTTTCCGTAGATTACGGTTGCAGCTAATTCTTCCCAGGCTGCAGGGTTTATGTTCCGAATCTTCTTGTTACGTTTACACACGCCTATAAATCGGGGGTTGGGACGTTCCCTAGTTCTTTTCCAATCTGTTAGTCGTCCATAAAGCATATCTTTTTGTATGGAGCCATCATTTATACGGTGTAAGTGGTTAGAGCGTAACCTACGTTGTTTGAGCAGCATGTGGATGTTCGGGAAGCCTGTGCGATTGAGGGTTACCACATTTGTCACTTTATCCTTCCAGGTGATATCAAGAATACGGCGCTGGGATTGCATATGGAATATATTTAGCCTTCTTATTGAAGTATTGCTTTAATTTTCAGTATGCACTGATTTCGACACATGCAAGCAGATTCTAACAAGTAACAAACAAAAATGAGTGAACTACCATACAGCTCTTCCGTTCACTGAAGAATTACTAAGCAGTGCCAGTCACTTATGATCCAATCAAGTAATTAACAATGAACGAACCGAAATCTTATCAAGTTCTTTCAAGCAACACCAGAAAAGATTCATCGAAGCCCTTACCACAAAACCATGGATAAGTTGCCAAAACAAGTAAAAAGAACATGAAGCAAAGATTATTAGGACTAACTGATCTCACAAGAGCGAGCGATCGGAAGCAAAGAGAAGCGCTGCCACATTATTATTATTCAGAACAACACCCAAGAGAAATGTGAATAGAAATATGCACATGTAGCTCTTTAAGTGAAACTACAGAAAAAGCAGGCAGTGATATCTACGAAACATAGCCAAACTGCTGCATGGAGAAAGATAGGCTCCTACCAGTCAAACATTACACATTTTAGAGCAGAAACAAGGACATTTCACACAGACATAGATCCTACATTTTCAAGACGACCTACCTTCAAAAACTGTCGTACTTCCAGACACCAGGTTTGGTCTGCAAGCCATATCAAGCCTCAAACAAAATAGATCCATGCAAATAAAGATTGAGAAATGCTTGTTGAACGGTAAAACAGAACTAATTTTGAAGTGGGAACCAAACTAATGCGGCAGCTTTACAAATAATAATCATCATCATCATGTGCCATACCGGTTGGCGTAGGTGATCATGTCCCTCCACAATCTTCTATCTACAGTGCATCGTATAAGTTCTGTTGTTGACTGTTTTCCATGCCATGACACCAAGCTATCCAGTATTTTCTCTCTTTGTCGCCCGCGATCTCTCTTTCCTTTTATTTTGCCAGTTGTAACCAAGTATTCCAACTTTCCTCTTCTCATGATGTGCCCGGAAAATGTTGATTGCTTCTTTCTGATGTTTTTTAAGAGCTCCCTTTTTGTGTTGGCCTCTTTGAGAACTTCCTCATTGGTCTTTTTAGCTGTCCAGGGAACTTTCAACATTCTTCTGAGAAATCCCATCTCTGTGGCCTCCAATCGTCTTTTCATTTGTTTGTCCACTGTCCATGACTCTCTTCCATAGGTCAGAATTGGTTTTTAAAAATAATAATATATAAAAAAAAAAAAAAAAAAAAACTATGCGGACTTGTAAACTTTGGGTGAAACCTTCAAGAGCACGACCCGTACCAGAGCTTGAAAATACCAAATATATTAAAGAAATATCAAATGTAAATGGATCATAAAGAAGTGAGTGAAAACTACGAACCAGCTGAAGATTTAAAGAAGCTCAGAAGTTGAAGTTATGAAAACACCAAGATTATTATACTTGAACTTGTCCTCAGAACAACGCTTCTACTAAGATATCTGAGAAACTTCTCGGCTGCCAAATACTCACACTCTTCGGCTGGTACAGTATGACTGCAAAACCATCAATAGCTTGGGAAGGAAAGCACAGCCCACAGAATGTACCAGGCACAGAAACAGAGAACTCAATCTCCTGCTCCTGATCGGTGTAGATGTATAGTAAAAGCTGGTCGCTGAAGAAGAATAGAAACCAAACTGCAGTTGTCTCGTACAAATAAATGCTTATCTAACAAGCTAACTTATGTGTCATCTTAATATCTTCCAATACAGCGCACTATTTTGATAACAATTCTAATCAGCAGAACAACTGAGTAAGGCATGCATCTTTGTATAAGGGAACATGCCATGTGAAGAGTCACTATAGCACAGCTGAAATGGATTAAATTCAGTCAAAGGGTTCGTGAGATTACTTGACACCTGGTATTAAACAGATATTAAAGAGAATGAGAATACATGTCTAAAGCAATGAGTGCAGATTATGTATACACCTGACAATAGACGCTTTGAAAGACATGTTAAATCCATGACTTTAACGCTCTTATGATATTGTATATCGCGTGACTATATATTTACATTACTTTTCTTGATTTCATTTTTGATTTTAGTACAACATTAATATAAGTGTTAACGTCGGTGGTCCTTGTATCGTGGAGGTTAGGATGTTTATTTCACGTCCTTTTTCCTTTGGTCGTCTGACGATTACTCTTCTCTGTTGTCTGTCCTTTAAAAGAAAACGTTAACTGACGTTGCTTTTGTGTCGAAGTTTGCAAAATAATGTTCACCTTTCGACGCAGGACAATTGATTTCTGTGCAGTATTTCTACTTACAAGATATCTTCCCTTCTCGCTCTTAACTGGCTTGGTCAGACTAGTAAGTCTGATTACAGAGCTGCCACGTGGAGGTGAAATAGACCAGTGCTGAAATATCAGTGCTAGTTCACTGTCCATCAAACGGTCTGCTATAAGTCGCTGACAGCATTTAGCACATTCACAGCCAGTATTGGACTCGAACTGATCATATGCTAAAAAATCGTTTTATTTTTTATTTTGAAAATCAAAATGTAGGTGTAATTGAGTACCTAATAACATCGGACACAAATAATGAAACGTACAGCACGTGTTGAAGTTGAGTATTGAAAAAGAACACCTGACAGTTCAAACCCTGATTAAAGCAGGCTGTGATTGCTCCCTGGGTTAAATTTCAAAATTGAAATTCATGCACTTTTGAAATATTAACTAACTTTGTGAAATAACTGCCTGGATCATCACCGGTGCTGTGTAGTTTGTGAGCCGTGTTTTTCGCTCTTCGAGTGCAGTGATGTTAATCCTACATGCGAAATAAATAGCAAGATTAGAGAGGATGAAGATAAGCAGTTAATGATACATGGAAACAAATAAACACCTGATGGTGTAACGTTATAAACTGTTTGATAAGGTAATGAATGGACTGGCACCGGTGTCTGTTATAATAAAGTTATACAACAGCAGCACAATTGAAGAACACAGGAACTCTTGAATTAGTGGTCATGGGCTGTCAAGAGCGCGAAACGCACAGCTACTAGGGATTATATCGTCATCATCAACAACATCATCATTATTACGATAAAGAAACCATTATCAGATCTTCTTAGTGTTTCTTTTTTAAAATAATTATTTCACCGCAAACAAATGTATAATTTATTATACCGGTTATTTCTGGTGCTTTCCAAGATAGAGGTCGTGTTTACTTTCCGTCTTGCATGGAGTGTTGGGCGAGGGCTGACAACCTTCCCGTAAGACTCTCTTAGGGGCAGCCCAAGGCGGGGAAGCCACCCATGGTTGTAAAATCTTGTGATATCAGAATGAGTGATGCCGAAAAACACATGCTCAAGAAATTAATAGTATAGCGAATGTCATCAGAAGGTATAAGAAGGTATAACACAATATATCACTTATATTGGAGGGACACATTGAAAAGCAAAAACCTTTTGTACTTAACTTCATCGACTTCAAAACAGCATTTGACAGTATTCATCGAGATTATTTGTGGAAAATTCTGAAGCAATATGGCTTACCATAAAAAATCATAAATATTATTTAAAACATGTATGATGGTTACACATGTGCAGTTCGAACAGAGGAAGGGCTGAGCGAATGCTTCCCAATAGGAACTAGGGTTAAACAAGGATGTATTTTATCGCCCTTGTTATTTGGACTTGTTATGGACTTCATAATGAAGAAGTGCTGCACTGGTAATAAAGGCATCGAATAGATACAAGGAGACCATTTGGAGGACCTCGACTTTGCTGATGACATAGTTCTCACAGCAAAATTGGGCTTGAGATCAATCATGAAAAGACTAAAGTCATGAAAAGCTTAATTCCAATAGACAACAAAATATACATGGAAAACAAACCAGTAGAAGAGATCGATCACTTTATTTATCTTGGAAGTCACATTGATCGCGAAGGGGATAGATACAAGCAAAGAAATTAGAATCAGAATAGCTAAAGCAACAATGTCTTTCAGAAACCTTGAAAAGTTGTGGAAATCAAAACTCATCAGCACAAACACAAAACTTAGGCTATTTAAATCAAATGTACTATCAACCCTTACGTATGCGTGTGAAAGCTGGAAAACAACATAGATATAGGAACTAAGTTGAACGCATTCGAAAATAAATGTCTAAGGAAAATACTTGGTATAGCGTGGAACGAATTCAAAACAAACGAGGAAATGAGAGAAATCGCCAATCAACCACTAATATCTTCAGTAATAAAGAAAAGACGATGGTCATATGTTGGGCATGTGATGACAAGAGATAATAACCGAATAGCAAAGCAAGCCCTCATGTGAGAAACAACAGGTAAGAGGAAAAGAGGAAGACCCAGAGAGACACTGAGAAGAACATTGATGAGAGAGGCAAGAACAGCAGGAACCGACTCCCTCAATGAGAGAGAGCTGCTTGCACAGAACAGAGACAAATGGCGAGATTTGATAAAATATCTTTAAAAGAATTGAAAACTGCTAGAACATAAATGCAGATAAGAGAGGGAATATCTTGGTCTACGCCCTATGGGCCGGCTACGGCTCGAAAGGTCAATAAATAGATGAATGGATGGATGGATGGGATGGTATGGGATGGGATAAGATGGGATGGGATAAGATAGATAGATAAGATAGATAGATAAGATAGATATAATATCATCAGCCCGAAAGCGCTAACGCGAATAGGTGGCTCTTGTATGAGAAGCATCATGATATAGAAAAAAGAGGAAGGTCTTACTAGAGAAACACTGACAAGAAAACTTGTAAGAGAGGCAAAGTTGGCAGGCATAAACGCATTAGATAAGATCGGACATCTCGTCAAGAATAGCGATGAGTGGCGAAAAACACAAGAGTCCTATGCGTCGTCTAACGGCGCGGTTGAAGATCAAGAATATATAATTGTCAGTTTCTCTAGTTTTCAAGAAGATACTTTGCGGGGAACGATTTTGTGAGTACTGGAGTTGCAAGCTTGTGTTGATATCCTTGAGTGTTTTACTGGTGAGAGCAGCGATTGCTACATGAGACACCATTTTGACGGCTATTTGCCGATTTGGCGTGTCAAGAAACCCTCGTTTTTGCCCAGATAGTGATGACAGTGATTGATGATTACTGCCTAGATGGGAGTTGATGATATCACTATGAAGACGACCAGTTTTGAGCTTGTAGATAAATGAGTCGCTCCTATCGCCAGGCCTTGCACTCTCGTCAGTTCTGAGTGCCACTTTCTTCATTATCATCATCATCATTACATACATCATCATTATCATCATTAACTTCTTGTGATTATTATTAATTTATTTTTATTATTATCGTTATCATCATTACATACATCATCATTCACTTCTTCTTGTAATTATTATTTATTATTATCGTCATCGTTATCATCCTTCACTTCTTCTTTACGTCTTCTTCGTCCTCCTTTTCTCTAAACTATTTATCCTCATGGTCTGCCGTTAAAGAGATTTAAAGTGGCTGTATCAAACACGATGTCCTAACATCATCAAGCGCTATACATTTAAATACTATGACGATCATCATTTTCAGGAGGACGTGAACTTCCGGGCAATATGGTGGATAGGCGGCAGGAACCATTGAAGGCTATGTCTGAAAGGTGTTCCTTGTTGCAGTTTCCTCATATTCCAAGTCCGGCTTGTTGCAGGAGCTATTGAGTTAAGTTCTCTGTGCACACCGTGAGCAGTGTGTTTCATCCGTTTTGATCATGTTCCGATATTCCAATTGTTTACAATGAATGCTGATGTCGTATGACAGGGAACAGTTGGTCGTGTTCACGTTCTATGCGGTTTCGCCTTATGTCTTTTGGCGTGTGCTGAGACTGCTATGATAGGGACTACAGCAACCGTTCTTTGTTTGGGAGATGAGTTAGTAATTCGGATGATTCTTCTGGCAAGGGCGGTTGAGCAATTATGGATTTTAATTCGTTTGCAGTGATACCGAGGCCTTCCATAACCAAATAACCAAAGTGGCTGTATATGATGTGTTGTGTCTTTCAGCTTGCTGTAATATATGTATCTTCCAGCCCCACACTTCCGCTTTAAGCATAACATTTTTGAGTACCAGGCGGTTGCCTTCCCAATGGATCCCGCCCTCTCTACTCGCTTGGCAGTCTGAAGGAGAAGATACTAGGTAAGAGAGATAGAGGCAAACAAAGACTATATTGGGCAGACAATGTCAAAAGATGTACAGGAGAACACATGACAGCGTGCACCATCAAGGCAATGGCAAGGTAGAAATGGCGTTCTGTTACAGCCAGTCTTCGATGCTGAGACCAGAAATAAAACGATCATGACGACCCGTTCATCTATCTAACAGTTACAAAATAAAAAGTAGTCAATACTTGCAACTTGATGTTTGTTACTGTAAACTCTTATAACAGAATGGTCTTGCTAGTAAAATGTTTAAATGAAATACTATAACGAAAAACGAAACTGAAGGTGGATTTCAAGATCATATAAATGACAGTTAAGTATTGGTATCATCTTCCTCTAGTACCGTATCTGCTGTCGTAGGTATAGGCGATGATGTTGTTCCACAATTTTCTCCAGCTTTTTATCACTTCTATCAATACTTCTTTTCAAACCAGTCTCTTAAATTGCGTTGTATTTTTTCTATTCTTTCCTCAACCTCTCTTTCCCTTAATCCTCAACCTCTCTTTCCCTTGATCCTCTACATCTCTTTCCCATGATCCTCTACATCTTTTTCCCATAATCCTCTACCTCTCCTTCCCATGATCCTCTACCTCTCCTTCCCATGATCCTCTACCTCTCTTTCTCATGATCCTCTATTTCTCTTTCCCATGATCCTCTACATCTCCTTCCCATGATCCTCTACATTTCTCTCCCATTTTTATTGACAAAAATTGGTTGCAGAATATTCATTCAATGTATGTTTACCTGGGCTATTCCGCACCTCACCTCTTTTGCACATCAACCATCTGAAGTTAACATCCATTCTCATGTGTTTGAATTCATTGACCCGTTTTAATAATATCCCTTTTTTTGTGAATCAATCTTTTTTGCAACCATTCATTTATTGTGTGTGTTCTGATTATGCTAATGCCTATATTTTTACTTTCCATCGCAACAATTTTCTTCACTTTATGTCATTAATTTGTCCATATTATCAATCAAGATTATATGCACACGGACCTGTGTGTGGAGTGATGCGTGCTGTGTCCGTACATTTTCACTTTGGTGCACGCACACGTACTGTGCGCACTAACGCTTATTTTCCTTCCTGCCGCAGCTCAGTATACAAGGATTACATTTTATTTTTTTTTTTCATTCTAGTTCAAAATTATTATTTTTAAAATCATTATTATTTTTTTAAATTGTAAATACGTGTGTGTGTGTATGTATGTGTGTGTGTTTGTTTATGCTTGTTCCTGCTGAAGGCCTATCGAGCCGACACGTCGTTCTAATTGGTGTCGTCCACTTACTACGTAAAGCTTTAACCAAAACGTTTTTTTTTTAGTTTCTCACAACAATTAGTTTTATTGCAGCTTCGCATTGCTATGCATTTATATGCATTTCTTTGCCTTGACCCTAGTAGCATCGCTATACCTCGGGTTCTTTATAATGTTAAGACCTCCAACCGATAATCCGAGATAGTCCACGTCCTTGCTCTACATTTTTTTTTTTTTACACAAATTACTAATGATTTCCTAGTCCAGTGGCTGCCTTTTTGTAGATAGTGCATGTCCCTTATCATTCTTAGATCATTGCTGTCAACACTTATACTCTTTAATATTGTGATTATTGGTGCCTAGCTTCGTCAAATGCCATCGTGTTATCCATAAACTGCGCGTGCAAATCTGTTTTCACTTATGTCTGCTAATCTGATGACGTTGTTCGTAGCTTAAGCTCGAACAAATCCACACCCGATCATAACTAATTTAAGTTCTGGTTTAGTTTTGATTATTATTTTTTCACGTGATTATTCTTAGTAATATTTTAGTCATGTGACTTATATAAGATTTACTACGCGATGATCCTCAATTTCCATGGTGCCAGGTTTCTTTGGTACAACATTGAGAGAGAGATAGAGAAAGGGGAAGAGAGAGGGGGGGGATAAAGGATGAGCTCATCTGTGGTGATGTCTGAAATGAAACTAAAGTTATATGAATATTAGAAATGACACATTATACGGGCACTTAATCAATTGACATAGAAATGAATGCAAGTGGTTTTACAACGTTGAACAATGTGTAAAATATATCACTTTCGTAAGCAGTTTTGTAAAATTTTCTGACACAGTAATTAAACAGCGTTACAAGAAATGTGGGCAGAATGAAAGACTTTGAAATAAGTGAAATTACATGCTTATCTAGATTGTGGGGGGTGGGCTCCCGGGAGTGGGTGAAGAGAGAGATAGAGAAGATAAATGATTATTCTTGATCAATAATACGAATGGTCAACCAACACTGAATTTGCACAAATATGCGTGCTGATTTGTTATTCATTCCTCTACCGTGTTCTACGCACTTTAATATTCCACTCCGGCGTTGTCATATAGTTAATGAGATGTAGTCATAAAACTGGGCAAGACATTTGAGTTGCCATTTCATGTTAATTATTTTTACAAAGATAGCACAAATAGAAACTGAGTCACTTTCTTTTGTGCCTTAAACAAGTTGTTCTGCTTCATACAGAAACATGCTAACTACAATGACTTGAAATATAATAGGTTCTTTATCTTAAGTGTTAATCCGTGTCATTACATGTTCTTAGTTTACTGCGGCTGCCTTGTCGATTCGGAAATGTATCTATATCTTCATGTGAGTGGGCGGTCGTGTTAGTTGGTCAAAAGTAGATGAACGTCTGCACACTGACTCAAACAATCTCACTTTAAAGATAATAGTATTCGAGTGATTATGTTGAATGAGTTGCACCGTAAAAAGAGATATTGTTTCTGAGCTCGCAAACTAGGAGATGCGATTCTGTCTCAAACATGGAAATAATCAGAGAAACAAATCTTGCGTCATATTCTATCTCAGTGAGCAAAGTTATACATATTTTTTTAAAACCAAAATGTTTAAGCCATTCTCATTCTCCCCCTCTCTCCTGCTCCTCCCCCACCCAAATCTTCCTTCTCCACTTTTAATATGGTCTAAATGGGTTTTGGTTTACAACAAATTGTGATTTTAAAAATGCTTCTCGACATTACACATCCAACTTCGTGACAATATTTGCTTTGGAGGAGAGCACTCTGTCTTCCCTCTTTGATATTGTCCAGGTGACTGTCGAAAAGTGGGCAACAGTAGCAAAAAGCTATCTTTACGACACATAGTACCATTGCTGGTGTATGTCGGGGGGCAACGATAGAACCAGAGGGATAAAGGCCGCTTGGTCAAGCAGTCTCCACGATGTGTGAGACTCAGGATTTTTATTTCACCCCAGATAGAAAAAAATCATTTCTGTCTACCGCGGGCTTCGAACACCGTACGTCAGCTTTTCAGCCAGCGGAACAGTGGTTTATCAACAGTAGCAAGTATATGTAATTAAAGGTAAATTACCATACCGGTTGGCGTAGGTGATCATGTCCCTCCACAATCTTCTATCTACAGTGCATCGTATCAGTTCTGTTGTTGACTGTTTTCCAAGCCATGACACCAAGCTATCCAGTATTTTCTCTCTTTGTCGTCCGCGATATCTCTTTCCTTTTATTTTGCCTGTTGTAACCAAGTATTCCAACTTTCCTCTTCTCATGATGTGCCCGAAAAATGTTGATTGCTTCTTTCTGATGTTTTTTAAGAGCTCCCTTTTTGTTTAGGCCTCTTTGAGAACTTCCTCATTGGTCTTTTTAGCTGCCCATGAAACTTTTAACATTCTTCTGAGAAATCCCATGTCTGTGGCCTCTAATCGTCTTTTCATTTGTTTGTCTACTGTCCATGATTCGCTTCCATTGGTCAGAATTGGTTCTATATAGCACCGATGAACTCTCTTTCTCATTTTTATTGACATAGATTTGTTGCATATTTTTCATTTTCTGAAAAGCTATTTTGGCTTGAGCTATTCTGCTTTTTATTTCCGTGGTGCATCTGCCACCTGAGGTTATTATTGTGCCCAAGTATTTGAAACGTTGCACTTGTTTCAGATTTGTGTCGTTTATTTTTATACTGCATGATGGTGGTAATTGTTTCTTCGATATAACCATTACTTCTGTTTTCTTACTATTCCGACTGAGACTTTTCTTGTTGCTTTCTTTTGCTATTATGTCTATCATTTTTTGTAGTTCATTCTCTGTTTTTGCTATTAAGACTATGTCATCCGCATATCGCAAATTATTTACGTTATGACCGTTGACTTCAATTCCTTTTTTGTCTACTATTGATCTCATAATATATTCGCTATAAAGTGAAAACAATTCCGGTGACAGAACACAGCCTTGTCTGACTCCTTGCTTTATATATTGGAATTGTCCTGTTTGGTTGTTAATTCGTATAGCTGCTGTCTGTTGCCAGTACTATAGTCCGTTTCATAACTGGTACCCAACTTTTTAAATCGATATCTTTTTAACCGCTTTTGTAAGTTCTTCAATATTTGCATGTAAAGTTATAATGATTAGAACCCAACAGGGAATTAATTTCATAAAAAAAAACATTTGGTTATTATTGTTGCTTATTTGATTTATATAAATTTATAACGACCCATTGATGTAGAAAAAACTTAATGTTTAGAGTATTTTAGGCTAAAAATAGCGAGTAAAAATCCATACACGGTCAAATTGACGTGTTTGCACGATTTCAACGTGGGTGTTCTGACACAATTAGACACTTGTAAAAAATACGAGACATTGTGTGTTCCATTTCCGTTCATTCAGCGGCGCAGACGTGGAACGATAACATTTATCATGAGTCTTA
Organism: Megaustenia siamemsis; assembly: GCA_032433765.1. Lineage (NCBI taxonomy): Eukaryota > Metazoa > Mollusca > Gastropoda > Stylommatophora > Ariophantidae > Megaustenia > Megaustenia siamemsis. The sequence goes on from JAVIAB010000126.1 coordinate 34,888,263, forward strand.
AAATGAAATTCTGCAGTTTACAAAACATCGCAATAAAAATGTATGGCTATTTTTGCAAAGAGGCTAAACGAGGAAGATTATTTCATTCTTTAGAAAACCATGAGAATAGGACAAGACACATTTTGAATTCATCTAAACGGTCATTTAATCGCTGGATTCAAGCACGTGACCGTCAATGTTCAAAATATACAAAATCACAAGGAAGAGCAAAAATGTTGGATAATTTCGACAGTGAACTTATTAGAAGTTAAATTCGCAAAATGTTGGGTATGAATGAAACTGTTACAATAAGAAAATTAAAAGTATCGCTGAAAAAGAACAACAGTATTGAAATATCAAAGTCTACATTATGGAGGAATGTGAGAGCTGCAGGCTTACATTCAGAAAGTATTCCAATGGACGAAACATCATCTGTGAGAAGTCACATATAGTAGTCATGAGAAGCAAGTACTTACGTGAAGTAAAAGAGGTGCGCAAGCAAGGTTATGATATTGTGTACTTGGATGAAACATGGATCAATGCTCACCACACTAACCAAAGGGAATGGCAGTCATCAGATGGAAAGATTAAGAGATTAATACCTAGCAGCAAAGGACAGCGCTTGATAATTGCTCATGCAGGTAGTCGACAACATGGACTAATACAGAATGCAGAGCTCATTGTTCTTTCAAAATCCATAGACAATCGGGATTATCACTCTGAGATGAATGGTCACATATTTAGACATTGGATTGAAAATTCTGTTCTCCCATCACTAGATCGACCATCTTGCCTAATAATGGACAATGCAGCGTACCACAACATTGTTGCACTTGAAGATAAAGTCCCGACGTCATCCAGTACAAAAGATGCTATTAAGATATGGCTCACAAAGGAGCACATACAATTTAATAACATGCACTTAAAACCTGAATTACTATCTCTAGTAAAGCAAAAACAGAGGACAAAGATTTTTCAAATAGATAAGATTATCCAAGAGCACGGTCATATAAGTTGAGGCTGCCACTTACCATGCTCATTTAAATCCAATAGAACTAATCTGGGCAAAATTAAAAGGACAAGTGGCAGATGAAAATACAACATTCAAAATATGCGATGTAAAGACTCTTGCTAATCTCGCTTTATTAAATATAGACAAAGATTATTGGGCTAAATGTGAAGACCACGTCTTAAAACAGGAAGAGGAATATTGGAAAAAATGATGGTTTGTGGAATGTTCAACCCCAAACAGTTATTAATCTTTTAGACTCGTCTGATTCAGAATGAAAGAATATAGCCCCCACAATGTTGGCCCCTATATTACCTTAAATTAGTTCAACAAACGGTCCTTTTCAGGACCACACAACTATGAAAATTGGACATACAGGTATACCTTGATATTATCGTCCGTCCTCGAACTGAGCAGACAATAATTCTCCTGGTGTTTTGTCTTATCCAGTTATTTCCCCATTACGGCCACGCCTTTACCTAGTGAAAATTAATCATAGACCAGCAACTACGGTAATTTCTATTATTTAGGGGTTCACAATTTACAATTTTGACAAACATCAAAGAAATTCGCCGCTTTAAGAAAACTGCAGCTGCAAGATATTTGTTAAATATACATTTAAAGGGTCTTTTGCATTCTAATAACATTTGGAAAATTTGTAGTTTTTAACAAACGGTTAGAGAGTAATAGCGTTTTGAAGTTGGGCACATGATTTGAAACGAGCTATAGACTTGAATCAGCGCCTTATCACGTTTTTCACCTATATGTGCTCGGCCGCCTATCCAGAAGTGTTCGGACTCTAATGGATAGTGTTGCTTCAAGCATGGAAACTCACGATGTGAGGCGAAATTCCTCACCTTCCTGGAGTACTATACCATGGTGCCCATTTCTGCCAACGGTTGGGTCGACCGCGAGGGTAGTTTTTTTGTTTTTTTTCCAAAGACGTGTTAAAACTCACACTGCTTCCAGCGTATATTGAACACAGGTTGTCCGAACGTCGGTAGCCCAGTCGGATGGTTTTTCCAATTAGGCAACCGAGGACCCCAAAATAAAAAGTGTAATTAAAATTATTCTGTATAACGAATACTAAATATCTCTATATAAAATACCTTTGAGGGATTTTATATTTGGATAGTGTATGTGAATACTTATATATAATCAAGAATATTGTGTTTCGGAAACAGTATATAAAGATCTACGGTTATGTCTCAACGATTGTATTAGTTTCATTGCTTGGCTTAACGCGTCACATTCAAACTCTGCGATGAAATTTGACATGAAATAATTTGTTAGCAATAAATAACAAGAAATTAGATCCAGATAGGAAATAACGAGTAAGCATTGATCCAGATACTCCAAAACAATGCACAAACACGTTCCCTGAAAATCCATTACATTACGACGTTCAGCCTCTGCATATTATTGCTTTTCTGGGTCGGTCACGTTGTTTGGGAGTTAAATAATGTATTGACGGTAATCAAAATGTAGGGATTATTGGCATGATGGGAAGATTCCAACATATCATTTTTTAAAGAATAAAGGAAAATAGTATGGGTGGTTGTTTGTGTGCAGCGAAAGGCATAATGAGATTCAGAAATGATGACAAGAAGGGAAACATGGGTTATTTAAAAAAAAAAAAAACCCACATTAATAGAGATTTAATATTGTATTCTAAGATAGGGTCTTGATAGCAAATAGAAGCTATACGAAATGCTTGATACGGTGGTCTTCTGCAGCTTGCTTCTTTTCACACAACATTAATCGATGTCTTATCACATTCCTCTTCTTGCCTCTGACGTAAACAAATGGGTCGTCACTCTCAATGTCTGGGATAGTTGTGGAATACTTAATTGCTTCTTAAGCAGAAAACACAGATCAGGAACATGTACTGTAGGCTTGCTAATGCAAGCATGTACATTTGATTTAATTAAATAAAGAAAGAAAAACACGTCAACAGCAACATAGTGGATGAAGAATCTCAACACATTAGGATTATGTTACAATTAAGGCATAACCAAATATAATTAACAACACCAGGAAGAATCAGTCATCATTTTGATCATATAAAAAGAAGGGGGCTGCTGAAATATTAGGATACCTATAATGGTGGTGGAAAGAACAGAGAGAAGCAAAGAAGATCTGAGACAACGTAAGAGAATGAATTGGTATTGAGTTATCAACTGATATGATAAACAAATTTACAGGTAGGAAGTTGTTCGTTCGTTCGCTTTCGTCAGCTTTGACCTCTGACGAAGTCCCACCCACTCAATTTTGTGGGACTGAATTTTGCGTGTAAAGTCTGTTTTATCCCATTACAGGATACCCCTCGCCATGCAGGCAGATTTACTCCGACTTCAGAGGTACTAATTTTTAGGAATTAGTAAAACCCAGGTGTCCTCGCCAGGGTACGAACCCCGGCTGTTGCCGTGGTAAGCCAACCGCCTATCGATTGCGCTAACCGGACACCGTGTAGGAAGTTGTTGAGAGATATCACCTATATCGGTATATATCATCATCTTCATCATCATCATCATCATCATCATCATCATCAAGTACCCTGTCTGCTGGCGTAGGTGATCATGTCTCTTCACAACTTTCGATCTCGGCAGCTATTTATCATTTCTGTTGTGGACCTTCTGCCAAGCCATTCTCTTAAGCTGTATGTTATTTTTTTCTCTTTGCTTTCCTCTATCTTTTCGTCCTTCAATTTTTCCAGTTGTTACAATATATTCCAGTTGTTCCCTTCTCATTACATGGCCAAAAAATGATGATTATTTCTTCCTAATATTGGAAATTAGCTTTCTTTTTTGCTTTGACCTCTCTTATAACATCTTCATTACTCTTCTTAGCTGTCCCTGGTACTCTCAACATTCTTCTGTAAAACCACATTTCTACAGACTCCAGTGATTTTCATGTCTGTTGTCCTGTTGTCCATGATGCCCCTTATGGATCTTAAAATAATCTCACTATAAATATTAAACAAATCTGGTGACAGCACACAACCTTGTCTAACACCCAGTTTTATTTGTTGAAACATTCCCAATTGGTTTCCAGTTTTTATGGCCGCTGTTTGTTGCCAGTACATGTTCTTTATTATTCTTAGATCTTTGCTGTCTTCATTTATGCTTTCTAAAATTTTGATTATTTCTAGGTGCTTTACTTTGTCAAATGCCTTGGTGTAATCTATGAAACATAGGTATAGATCTGTTTTCACCTCTATCGCTCTTTCTACTAAAGATCTTATAATTATGCGCGGGCCTCGGTAGCCTAGTTGGGAAAACCACCCGACTGGACTACCGACGCTCGGACAACCCGTGTTCGATTTCCGCTGGGAGCAGTGTGAATTGTACTCGTGGTTGGAAAAAAAAATACCCCCACGGTCGACCCAGTCGTTGGTAGAAATTGGTACCAGGGTATTACCCTGGGAAGGTGAGGAATGTCGCTTCGCATCTGAGTTTCGATGCTTGAGGCGACACTATACAGAAATATCCGAACATTTCTGGATAGGTGGCCGAACACTTATTGGTGTAAACTCTCGTGCTAAGACGCCGGTTCAAGTCTCGTACTTTACCTATCTTATGATATTGCATTGTTTGTTCCTTTATCTCTAACAAAACCACACTGTTCATCGCTAATTTCTGGACTGATTTTGTTTCGCACTCTTCGCATGATGATTCTTAGTAATATCTTAGTCATCGGTATATATGGTAATTGATGTTGCCGGTTTTTAAAAAAATATTTTTATTGTAATACATTTGGACCGCTTTATTTGCACTTTTTATAATTTCTTCCTTTTATTTATGACATTGATTGTTTTGATTTTTTTTCTCTCTCTGTCTTCTTGCTATTGTCATAAGCCAGAAGTGAACTGTCGTTCCTGAGAGTGGCCATCTTGTCACATGTTGCGGCAAAGATTGATATAATATAACCGTCACTGAAATTGAAAAATGAGGAGTCTCGTGTATTTTTCACATAGCTGAGAACGTTAATGTAATACTGGTCTTAAAATGTATAATACATGGGCGAAGTTGTGGAAACTTGCCGGTAATTCGACACTACTTTAATGCGCCTGTGATTGTGTTTTTGACTGGAAAGGATCTAGTTTTATTATAACCAGCTCACCGCTTGTGATTCAGTTTCACACCTACACACATTGTTCGCGTTTAATAAGCCAGTTCTTTTCTTATCCATTTGCCACAAATATGAAACCTCACCCTGGGGTTAAAACACGAATTCATTTTTATTTTTCTTGAAAATAGCGTTTGCTTTATTCTTCGCAGCTTGTGAAAATATTGGGGAATTTTGTTAGAAAATCAGAATAGGGGATTAAATAAGGGCTATAAGTAAAAGGAGCGGAGTTTCTTGCGTCACCGCAGAATATTTAATTGCTAGCTTGTATGAATAGCTGAGAGCTTTCTGAAGTTGCGTTTCTTTATGAAAAGATGCTGTTTAGAAAGATTTATTCATAGTAGCACAGGCCGACTCCCCGTCGTCTTTTGTCGGGGAAGAAGAAAGGACAAACGAAAATTCTGTTTATCGTTCCTGTTTGTGCCTTGACGCGATTGAAAACCTGCCAGAGGAAGACGCCGTTCACACACTGACGACGTAGGAGGAACGGAGTTGTGTGCAAGAAGCTTTGTAATTATGATGCTAAAGTTAGTGAATCCACTTGCATTCATTGTGTGTTTGTTCATCAGAAACAAGTTATCGTATTTACAGTAAACACCTTCCACCACATCATAATCAAAAGCTTTCTATTGGAGTTTGGGTTTTAAAGAAAATATGAACTTCCTCTCTCTCTCTCTCTTTCTCTCTCTCTCTCTCTCTCTCTCTCTCTCTCTCTCTCTCTCTCAGTGGCGTTTCTACAGTTTGGTTTAAGCACCCACAACAAAATCGAAATAAGTGCACCACCGTTCACTATTTGATAACATTTCATGGCAATTTTATTACAGGAAAGAAAGGAATGTTCGATACAACAAACTCTAGCATTAATAAACATGAAGGGATGTTCATGTCTGCAGTTTAATTATTTGGAGAACGCCATGTGTAACAATGCATCAGGAGATTATTTAATAAACTGCTCTTTTGGGGGGACTGGTTGGTCTCGAGGCAAGACGCCAGCCTCGAGACAGAAAGGTTGTGGGTTCAAATTCCGGGTGCACCAGTTAGTATTTTTATTTATAATTTCCCTCTGCAGCAACCATCCCTGGTTTCAGCAGCGAGGCCCGGCTTGAAACGTCAATTACTCGTGGACGGGAACACGTTATTGACTGATATTCTACTCCAATGTTTCCGTTAATATATCAGTTAACATTGTTTACTGGATTGAAGATTGGGCACGGGAAGTGGTGGTTGGGGTGGTGAAGATGTGCTTGTCACGTGTTGTGGCGGGCTAGGGAAAGTGGTAGCTTTAGTGATATTTGTCAGTGATTGTCTCATTGGCGGTTGAGGCACCAACCAACTATATAGAAGGCCCGCTGGCAAAAAAAAAAAAAAAAGAATCGGAAAACACCCCGTCTAGCGTGACGTTTTCAGCTATGCTATATGAGCTATAGGCGACTAACGTCACCCACAACCACCACTTGACGTCATATCGATCGAGATAAAGAAGAGTCGCCAGGAAGTCAGCATATGTGTTTACCCCCACAGCTACTTTTCTCACTATTACGGTGCTACATGACTGAGATGTTCGGATTTAATGGCTTTATTTAATGCCCTTCAAACGCTCCTCCTCACTGGCAACGCCACTGCCTTTACACTCGCTCCTTCTCCTCCTCGCAATCATTCTCTTCTTGTTTGGCGTATTTTCTCAAAACTCCGAAAAGAGTAAAGATTTAAAGCTGCACAGGAAAATGATGTTTTTATATTCCTCTTTCTGTCTATTGAATTCTAGTGCACGTGATTATTACTTGAGCGCTACGCAGGAAGTTGTTAGACAGCCATTTTGTTCACGGACCTCGGGGTGGGGTCGTTGCTGGTCAGATAAACGATGTAATTCGATGGCGATGGCGATGATGGCTGTGGGATCTGTTATTCTGTGTACGGTGGCAGTGTTGGCTTATTTGTTTATTTATCTTCAGTGAATCATGGCAGTAGAGACATTTTTGATCGTAGCGAGATGTTAGGGCAGGGCTTGCGAATATTTTCATATCAGGGACCCCTATGGCAGTCTGGTTTTTCCTGTGAGATGTGCACTACACTCATTGACTCGTGCTTTCTCGTTCCCCACTAAAATTTATACATTGACAGGCTAGGGAAAGATAATATTCTTATTTCTTGTTCTGCATTCATCTAGCGATAACTACTCTTTCTTTCTCTCTTTCTTTCTTTCTTTCTTCTTTCTTACTTACTTTCTTCTTTCTTTCTTTCTTTCTTTCTTTCTCTCTTTCTTTCTTTCTCTCTCTCTTTCTTTCTTTCTGTCTGTCTTTCTTTCTTTCTCTCTCTCTTTCTTTCTACTTAAAAAAAGAGATTTAGGTGGGTGTAATTTGCCGTGTGTCGTCTTTAGCAGCATGTCGATACACAAATGCATTTCATTTCAGCACAGCATTTTTCTGGGTCCACTGTTTGCCATTACATTGCGATTCCTACATGCCTGACCAAACCATTTAGTCCGTTTCCATCGGTTACCACGGGTGGAAAAAATGGCGGGGATTGGATTTTGTTTTTGGGAAAAAAGGGGGGGGGGGGTGTTGAATCTTAATCACTTGTTGTTCACGTATCGTGGGTACAGGCATGAGCTACGAGCCGTTGACGGTTCATTATTCTGCCTTATATAATAATAGTGGCAAAGAACACACGGTCCCCATAACTACGTAACTTTGTGAGTATCGTTGTGAGTCTTGACGCCCCATCCGTGTTAAAGTTTTGTCATCTTGGTACCCTATATGGCAGGTCTCGTTGAACGTCCCAGAAGGTTGTGTATGCTTTATTGTCTAGCTTAGGATGAACCCGCTCACTACTGAGGGCCCAATTACATTTGATAGGTGCTGCCTTTCTTACTTCTGTAGTACCGACACTGCTGCCTGTCTATGAAAATTGCAATGTAGGTTGTGTGCGCGTGTGTGTATGTGTGTACGTGCGCGCGCGCGCGTGTGTGTGTAAAGAAGAGGGGTGGGTATATTTCGACCTGGCAGGATACCCATTAGATGACCCACATAATGTATCGTTTTCATAGAAGAATATGTTCAGTAACACCCAATTCAAGAACACCTTTATTTCCTTTTTTTCGCCTTTTTCCGAGGGGTTATGCGTCGAATCTCCACTACCCAGAGACAAGGAAAAAGTAAAACCTTCATGAAACCACCGATTCAAAATGAAACAATACGCCTGTGGAGAGATTAGACTTCGGATCTCCTAGTCCAGGGGCCAACGTCTGATCCCTAGACCAACTCATCATCATCATTGAGTGCCGTCTCCGCAACGAAGGTTGGCTACCATGGAGCGCCATTCTGCTCTATCTCTTGCTTTGATGGTGCAGGTTGTCATCGGTTGATTTGTCCATCTTTTGATGTTACTCGTCCATGTTAATCTTGGTCTGCCTCTGCCTCTTTTACCTTGTATTTTCCCCTCCAGGATTACTTTCAGTAGGCTGTTGTGTCTTTTAACATGGCCTAAGAATCGCATTTGTCTTGTTCTAATTGTGTTGAGAAGTTCTCTTTTCATTTTTAGTTGTTTTAAGACTTCATCGTTTGTTTTCTTTTCCTTCCATCCAATTCTACCTATTCTTCTATATATCCACATTTCAAAGGCTTCAATTCTCTGTTCTGTTTTCTTGTCTAATGTCCATGTTTCAGCACCATATAGGAATATTGAGAAGATGTAACATTTTGCTATTCTTAGTTTTAGCTCTGGTGTTATTTGTTTTGATGTTAGTATGTCCTTCATGACATTAAAATTACTTTTTGCCATTCCTATTCTTTTGTTTATTTCAGTTGTACATTTTCCATCACTGGTTATAGTATGCCCAAGGTAGTTATAGTTCTGAGCTGTCTCCAGGTCTATTCCTTCAATTTTGATATCCACTTGTGGGTTTTGAGTATTTTCTTTGTTTATGATCATAGTTTTAGTCTTTTTGATATTCATATCTAACCCATATTTTTTGCTTGTCGTGTTTATTTCATTAAGTAATTGTTGTAGGTCTTTAGGATTTTCTGCTAGTAGAACAGTATCGTCAGCATATCTTAGGTTATTGATTATCTTTCCATTAATTTGTAGGCCTGGCATCTCTATGATGTTTTTAAAGATTTGCTCAGTGTATAGATTGAACAAGCTTGGTGATAGGATGCATCCTTGTCTTACTCCTCTTTTTATATCAATGGGTGTAGAGAACTCTTTGTTATATTTTATTATTGCTGTTTGCTCCCAGTATAGATTGCATATTAGTCGTATATCCATGTCATCTAGATGTATCTCTTTTAGGCATTCTATAAGTTGTTTGTGGTGTACTCTATCAAAAGCTTTGGTGTAGTCTATGAAGCAGGCATATATTGGTTTGTTTACTTCTGTGTATTTCCAACTAGTCTCCCAAAATGAGTATACGTTGAGCGTATTGCTCTAAGGTGAATTATTAACTAATTGTACATTACCGTCAATAGAAACAAATTATCTCGTGCTCTCTTTATTATTTCGCTCTAGAAGAAAATAAGTATCATCTATGTACATGAGCTGACACTCATTAAAGGAGACAATCAGCCAACATATCTTCGGTGCAGCACTGACCTGGAAACACTCATCAGCAAATCAGAAGACAAATAAATCCACAAGAAAACTGGCCCTCCTAAGAAAGTTAAATGTATGGAAGTGAGGATCCTGTACAAGAATAATTTACACTTTCCTGTCCGTTTTTTCATCCTCTGCACTTCACTCCTCTATCCCCCCTCCCTCCCCCACCCCTCTTTCCAACATACACACACACAAAATATTTTTGTTGCGTCCTCATTTCATGTTAATATATTATGTCTTTTTTTGTATTTATCTATGATCACTATTCCAGAAAATGTCTTCTCCCGTTTCCTCATAATCTGTTACCCCGTTTCACTGTAATCTCTTATCCTTCCTTATTCCTGTTAATCTCTTATCTCTAAAACTTCTGAAATCCCGTACTTTTACCTTTCAATTTCTTCCCTTATATATCCAAAACTCCTTTACTCCTCTACTTTTGGGGAGAAAAAAAATTATCTGTTCCGTTACTCTTTTCTTTTCTTTTCTGTGTTATCGTTTCCTTTGCTATTCTAATCGCATCTACCCACTCGTGTTCTCTATCTGTTTTTATATCTATTTTTCTCATTTTTAAATAAACCTGCATTGCTAGGAAGATAAACAGCTTGAGCTCAGCTCTCCTGCTTGTTCCGATAAATAACTGCAAGCCATATAATACCAAACATATAAGTGTTGATTACTGAGGGTTTGTTTGTAGGAAATTAAATAACCAAAAACACGCAGCAAAGACATGTCAGAATTTTGTTCGTGTTATCACATAATCAACAAGCTATTTGTTTCCGGCCAATCAAATTGGATAAGAAAAGGCACGTGCATTCTTGAATACGTCGCATATTTTATTCTCAGCTTTGTGTTGTGACTACCAAGTGATAGTGACATCTTACTAACTTCAGACGTTTGAAACGTCCATAATGAATAGATAGCTGTGCTTGAATTAACACACGTCAACAAATAACACACCGTGTATTAAGCACACTGGGAACCGTTGCCATCTACAAAGTATATTGTGTATCAGTCCAACGTGCTACGAGCTCGACCGTCACTAACTCGACAGTAACTTAAAAACTCCACAAACAATCGTCTGCTTAATCTCCTTATGAGATTAGCTATTAACACTTGTTCTGCTGATATGACATAAGACCCAAACCTTTCCTATGTTAAATGTAAGACACACACTTTTGTATATTATCAAGAAAATTGTACAGGGTCTCCTTAAAGTCTGGACACAGGCAAAAATACGTATAAATTGGCTGAATGACATTGTCCTTGAATGGATTGGAAGACGTGGTCTCCTTCTTCACCTGACCTTGGCTCCATTGACTTGTTTTTCCTGGAATATGCTAAAGGCTAAAACATACAAGTGGATATACAAGTTGAAGGAATAGACCTGGAGACAATTCAGAACTACAGCTACAGTGGCCGTACTATAACCAGTGACGGAAGATGTAAAACTGAAATAAACAAAAGAATAGGGATGGCAAAAAATACTTTAAAATTCATGAAAATACTCATCACAACAAATAACACCAAGGCTAAAACTAAGAATATCAAAATGTTATATCTTCTCAACATTCCTATATGGTGCAGAAACACGGACATTAGACAAGAAAACAGAACAGAGAATTGAAACCTTTGAAATGTGGATATATATAGAAGAATAAGAAGAATTGGATGGAAATAAAAGAAAAGGGGTCGATGAAGTCTTAAAACAACTAAAAATGAAAAGAGAATTACTAAATACAATTCAAAGAAGAGAAATGAGACTTTTGGGGCATGTTAAAAGACACAGCGGCATATTAAAGGTAATCTTGGATTGGAAAATACGGGGTAAAAGAGGCCAAGGCTGACTAACATGGACAAGTAACATCAAAAGATGGACAAGTCCAGCGTATGACAACCTGCACCATCAAAGCAAGACACAGAGCGGAATTGCTCCCCATGGTAGCCAAATTTCGCTGTAGAGATGGCACTCGATGACGATGCTAAAGAAGAAGGTGTAAAAAAAAAAATAAAAAAAAAAAAAGTAAAGAACCCTCGTCACGCCAAGTGGCGTATAGGGAAATATGGTGTTAGTGGCCCTATATTTTACAGACCTTCAGCACATGATTTTTGGGCTAATGTGGTCGGTATTACGCCCGTGCTGCTTTACTTTCCCTGAAAAAATCCGGTACCCATTTAAGGCTGGAAAGAAGAAGGTGTTCTCGTTAAAAATCACAATATCACAGAAAACTACTTGATGGAACGTATGAAGAGTGAATGTATAACATTTACGGCAACATTCAGTTATTACATCGAGTTCATGTGAATTTTACTAAACGCAACAACCTTAAGATCACAAAGGATAGAAGTCATATTGAAATCGGATGCACTGGGCCACTGGCGCAGAACACAGTGCAACGTATTAACGGGTGTTCAGTCAGAGTGGATCTGACAGACTCTAATTGTGATGTTCTGTCTGTGGGGGCGATCAACACACTTAGCCTGACAGCTGACTTCATATGAGAGTCTGGAATCCTTACTCTGATTGAGTCCTGAACGCAGAGAGAGAGAGAGAGAGAGATATTGAAGACATTATTTAATATTAAAAATGAATAAAATATTGTTCATACATTTCATTTCTTGGGGAAAAAAAAAATATTTTGCCTGTGTCCAAATTTAGGAACTGTACAACAGCATCAAATGCCAATAGTTCAAGCCACCACAAGAGCGAGGGCTTCAATAATTGTGTATCCCCCTTGTCATAGAAAAGGGCGTCAGATGGGAGGAAGTCGTTTTGTTTTGAAATTGACAATTATTATATTATTAGTGTCTATTTTTGTCAGTAGTTTATAACAGGCGTGAATTGTTGGTTGGTTTATTTATTTCTGGGTGTCCGGTTAGCGCAATCGATAGGCGGTTGGCTTACCACGGCAACAGCCGGGGTTCGTACCCTGGCGAGGACACCTGGGTTTTACTAATTCCCTAAAAATTAGTGGGAGCCGCGATAGCTCAGTGGTTAGTGAACTGGACTACTACGGACAAGAGGTAGGGTTCGATCCCAACCGACGGCTCCGGGTTCACCCAGCCTTAAATGGGTACCGGATTTTTTCTGGGAAAGTAAAGCAGCACGGGCGTAATACCGACCACATTACCCCAAAAATCATGTGCTGAAGGTCTGTAAAATATAGGGTCACTAACACCATATTTCCCTATACGCCGCCACTTGGCGTGACGGGGGGGGGGGGAGGTACTACTTTTTTTTCTTATTTCTTTCTCTTTTATGAAATACAATAGCTTTGCGAAGATCGCCACTGTTTACAGTGTTGTTATTATAATGCCGTCATGCTTTTAACGAGTATTATTGTATTTGTTGTGATTCGTTATGATTAGTCTTACGCGTCAAATACTTGGGCACAATAATAACATCGGATGGAAGATGCACCACGGAAATAAAAAGCAGAATAGCTCAGGTCAAAATAGCATTTCAGAAAATGAAAAAAATATCTTATGCAACATACCTATGTCAATAGAAGTGAGAAAGAGAATTCATCGGTGCTATGTAGAATCAATTCTGACCTATGGAAGCGAATCATGGACAGTACACAAACAAATGAAAAGAGGATTAGAGGCCACAGAGATGGGATTTCTCTGAAGAATGTTGAAAGTTCCCTGGACAGCTAAAAAGACCAATGAGGAAGTTCTCAAAGAGACCAACACAAAAAGGCAGCTCCTAAAAACATCAGAAAGAAACAATGAACATTTTTCTGGCACATCATGAGAAAAGGAAAGTTGGAATACTTGGTTACAACTGGCAAAATAAAAGGAAAGAGAGATCGCGGACGACAAAGAGAGAAAATACTGGATAGCTTGGTTTCATGGCATGGAAAACAGTCAACAACAGAACTGATACGATGCACTGTAGATAGAAGATTGTGGAAGAACATGATCACCTACGCCAACCGGTATGGCACATGATGATGATGATTGTATTAGTGTTTCTGTTATTCGTTGTCTTGTATTGTCAATGTTGTTTTGCCTTGTCTCTCTCTAGGTTTATCTATTTAATACCGTTTTATGTTTATTTCCCACTTCTTTATGGGGGAGACTGTTAGTTAAAGGCTAGCAGAGCAATCTTGATGAACCCGAACAAAAGATGGCAACCGAAAATCACCTTCGTAAATTATTTGCATAGTGGTCGCCACGATTGTAGAAAATGCTAGATGTACCGCAGAGGTGAGGTGGAGTATAGCTAGGGGCAACGGTTGCATCCCATGGAATGAGAACTGTCTCATTGTGCAACCAATATTTGTCAATGAAAATAAGGGAAACAACGAATATCTTCAGTGATATACGGATCCAGGTTTGGCTTAAGGTGTGAACAATCAACAAACTATCCACAGACAAAAAAATCGTTGACAGTTCACAGACATATTTACAGAATAAAGTCGCGAATATCATCGACCAAAAAAAAAACGAGATTTAATGAGCTCTAAAAGAGGCCAAAACAAAAAGACAGTCAATAATTTCTAACACCAGAGAAAAAAAAATCAAAGTTTTTTTTCGGTAGGAAGTTGAGAATAAAACTGATAAACACTCACAACTGAAGATAAAAGAAAGGGTGGAGAGAGATAGGGTCAAATATAGGCACGGTTTTTGTTGATGATGTCGTATCAAAGAATACCAAAATAAAACCCTAATTCACTGCTTTTGTACTTTCATATTCCAAATGTTTCTCACGTTTACATAATTTTCCCGCCTTAGTCTCTTAGTTGTGCGACCTTTAACTGTAGGAGTCTCACTGTTCATAAGGATATATTTGATGGATTGTTTACTGGGTGTCTTTTTTCTTTCACTCACAGCCGCTCCCAGTTTATCACTCGCGACGTTGTACCCTTAGCTGTTGAGTCACGAGTGAGGTAAGCATGCATTGATTTCATTTGAGAAATACATTGGATTATGACAGTACGTACTGTCTTCTCTTCTCTTCTGTTCTGTTCTCTCTCTTCTCTTCTCTTCTCTTCTCTTCTCTTCTCTTCTCTTCTCTTCTCTTCTCTTCTCTTCTCTCTCTTCTCTTCTCTTCTCTTCTCTTCTCTTCTCTTCTCTTAATCTTCTCTTCTCTTAATCTTCTCTTCTCTTCTCTTAATCTTCTCTTCTCTTCTCTTAATCTTCTCTTCTCTTCTCTTATTCTTCTCTTCTCTTCTCTTTTCTTAATCTTCTCTTCTCTTAATCTTCTCTTCTCTTCTCTTCTCTTCTCTTCTCTTCTCTTAATCTTCTCTTCTCTTCTCTTCTCTTCTCTTCTCTTAATCTTCTCTTCTCTTCTCTTCTTCTCTCTTCTCTTCTCTTCTCTTAATCTTCTCTTCTCTTCTCTTAATCTTCTCTTCTCTTCTCTTCTCTTAATCTTCTCTTCTCTTAATCTTCTCTTCTCTTAATCTTCTCTTCTTTCTTTTCTCTTCTCTTCTCTACTCTTCTCTACTCTACTCTACTCTACACTACTCTACTCTACTCTACTCTACTCTACTCTACTCTACTCTACTCTACTCTACTCTACTCTACTCTACTCTACCCTACCCTCCCCCACCCCACCCCACTCCACTCCACTCTACTCTTCTTTCTTTCACCCCCACCCCTACCCCGTTCCTGCCAGTTTTTGCCTCTCACAGCTGTTTGCTGCTGATACATTAGTTTATTTGTTCATTTCCAGAAAGGCAAAACACACTTGATTCTTATTTTTCACATCCAAGCTAATTTGAAGGACCTGTATATTTTAAAATGTAAAAACTGTTGTGGTCACAAATTGATTATTGCAGCCCTGTCAATACTTGTCATACTTGTAAATCTTTGATGTTTTAATTAGGAGCATTAACAACTAAAATATCCTTCAATATTATTTTAGCTAAAATAGTTTGACAATGTGTGCGTCTGGTGGCACAGATTTTAACCACTTTCATAAAATATCAATGTTAAGTACAAGGGAATGTACTAGGCTCGAGTCATCCTTATCCATAAAAGAATTGCCAAGATTTTAACTAAAATGCTACTTTTAAATGAAACAAACAGCTGTGCTCTACTCTTCAACATACCTGATTTCTTCTATGTTTTTTTGTTTGTTTTTGTTTATCCATCACTTACATCCTCTCCCCGTTTCTCTCCGCTCTACTTATGAAGTTTCATTGTATTCTTTCTTGCTCTAATCTACTCCATTCAGACGCACGCACGCACACACCAGAAAAGCCATCTCTATTCTTCTTTCAATTTACCTTCTTGTCAAATTTTCCGGTGCTGATTTCTGTCTTTTGTTTGCGCCCAAATAATCACTAAATGGTATGTACTATCATCACGTACTTACTTTGTGTCGTTGACGATCTACATGCTTTGATCCTTTTTTCATAAGTTCAAGTGTTTCATATACTCTTTATTATAATTTTCAATTCATTTTGTATATCATGCCATTCCAAATATGTCTCCTGCTGTCTGACAGGTTTCTCACAACCTATATTTAGTTATCACGAGATTTTCCCCTAACCTGCGAAATCGATAAATCACCAATGAAGTATCTGATATTTTATTTAACATAATCTTTATTGATTTATTTGGGTCAGTGTTGCTCTATTGGAATCTTTGTTTTTACGCTGAAGCTGTAGCCGGAAATGTTGTAACTCCTACTCGGCACACATGTCAGCCATATCACAACAATTACTGTATTGTTGAAAGCTACACGTTGTCTTCAGTGTCAGACCTTCATGATCACATTTCCAACACTTGTATGATAGACTCCTGATAAACTCTGTCAAAAAAGAAGAAAAAATCATTTCAGCGTATGTTCTCATGAGGATCTGCTCATCATCAACGCGCCAGCTTTTGTAGACTCTCTTGTTCGCCGCTTGTTTCCCATCAGGCTCAAACTCAACCCTTACAATTGATCATGTATGTAGGAAAACATTCAGCAGAGCCGGAATCCAGCAATAATGTACCGAATAATCATGTGATGTTGTTTAGTTTCTCGCCTAATGTTCCCAGTGAAGCCCACGTTTTTACCATCACAGTCGGCACGCCAGTGTTGTTGCATTGTGTTTCTGTTTTGCCAACATTTCCGTGCCTAGAAGGTCAGAAGTCACAGCCTGCTTCGATACGGAACCGGAGGCTCGTGAACCACGTGCTTGCCATTTGGCTTTTCGCGCCTGTTGAACTCGGGCGTCGTTTTATTGAATGTCAAAACACGGGAATAATTTAATCTTTGCCATCGATACATGCGTGAACCACGGACTGCCGCCTCCGTCAACGGATATTCACAACAAAGAAGACGTGAAGATGTAATTTTAGGTAGATATATCAGTGGAGTTGTTTTTATTTTAAAAGTTTTATTACAATAGTGAGGGTACATAGCGGAAACAATCCGGGATTTACACAAGTATTAAATCCTATTTATCAAACTGTGTGGAATCCACGATATCTCTGAACGGCCAGGGCGCTGGTTACAGTTACGGGTATCGGACGGGTATCGGGATTCAAGTCCTAAATGTGCCGATATTTTTTTCCAGACCCACACGACTTCTAGGATATATATATATATATATATATATATATATATATATATATATATATATACACACACAAATAATAATAAGTGAATTTTACTATAAAGGGAAACTTCCAAGGAGGAAATTCCTATAATTCCTGAATTATCGCCTCGGAAGTTTCCATGTATAATAATATTCATTTATTATTATTTGTCTCCAGTATAAAACCACTGGAAACTACTATTCGTTCAGTTTCGACCGTAACCATATGCTGTAGTCATGAGAACGCCTGCGCGTAAGACATTGTCCACGGTAGCTATATTTTAGTTAGCTGAGTGGGAATGTTCCCTAGCGCTCGGCTTCTAGTGGCAAGGCGCAGTGCCATGGAGTACGGGTACGATCCTGCTACGGACCATATATTGTTCTTTGTTTTTTTCTATTGTTGTTTGTTTGTCATTTTTCTGAGTGCTGTAATACATACCTGTATATGAGGAACAGGTATGTATTACAGCACTCAGAAAAATGACAAACAAACAACAACAACATATATATATATATATATATGTGTGTGTGTGTGTGTGTGTGTGTGTGTATGTTTGAGGGTAGGGCGGCGTGACGTAATACTGCCCACATCACCCATAATATGTGTCGTTTTAAATTTGAAAAATGGGCACTAACGCAATATTCCCAATACACCTAAGAACGTTGAGAGACCCTTTACTTTATGAGATTGTGATGAATTTAAATTCTTTTAATAATTCACTTTTAGATACAGCTCCAGTGCCTCGTCCTACTCGTGCCAGCTTGATTCAAAATTTCTCTGGTTGCCGTAAAGATTGTCAGTCCTTAATCATCAGTTTGGGAGATTATGTAAGTTGACACTTCAAGATGTCAACGGTTAATTAAAGCTCAGCTTTGTGATATTTATTGTTAACCACATGCATATTTTAAAAAATCGAAGTTTTAAAATCTTTGTAGCAGACGAAAGTGTTCATTCTCCAAAGTAGTTGATTGACAAGATAGGTAAAACCGTAAGTGCTTATAATTATTCGAAGGCTTCGGTATCACTGCAAGCGAATGAAAATCCGTAAATACTCAACCGCCCGTGCCTGTGGAATCATCCGAATTAACATCTCATCGAATATCCAAACAAAGAAAGGCAGCTGCAGTTCCCATGAAAGCAAACACAGCACACGTCAATAGACACAAGGCGTATCAGCACCGAAAGTGAACGCAGCTGAACTGTCCTTCGTCATACGATGATATCATCATTCATCGTTAACAATATGAATATAGAAGCACAATCTGGATGAAAAGCACAGCTCACGGTGTGCATAGAACACTAAACTCAGTAGCTCAGACAGCAAGCCAGACTTGAATATGAGGAACTGCAACAAAAAACACTTTTCAGTCTTAAGTACTGAAAATATCTTTTGGGAATTATTCTCATTGGAGCCGCGAGAGCTCAGTGGTTAGTGAACTGGGCTACAAAGAACAAGGGTAGGGTTCGATCCCAACCGACGGCTTCCGGGTTCACCCAGCCTTTAATGGGTACCTGATTTTTTTATGGGAAAGTGAAGCGGCACGGGCGTAATACCGACCACATTACCCTAAAATCATGTGCTGTAATATTTATGGTCACTAACACCATACCATATTCCCTATACGCCACTTGGCGTGACGAGGGTACTTTACTTTTTTACTATTATTCTCATTACTGGGGTCTGTCAAGAGGACATACGGGACCTGAGAATAAAGGTCGTTTGCCCTGATCAGTCGCCATGAGGTGTTCTAGTCTTACTTTTCATTACACTCCAGATAGGAAAAAAAAAGCGTTTGGTCCTACCGGGATTCGAATCCGTGATTTCCTGGTTTGGAGCACGACGAGTTATCGATTCGGCCACCATAACAGTGTATTTATTATTATCAAGTGGAAAATCCAATTAAACGTGTAGCAGTTGAACACTGAAATGAGTGTACTGAACGTCGCTGTCAGAACAGAAATGTAAACGACAAAATGTTGACATACTTTAGATCACATTGATCACTTTTCTGCTGTAGTCAGCCTTGTATGCACGTGAGTGCAGTTCACGCGTAGACCACCCTGTTGATTACAAAGAACGAAGCTGTAATGCGACTTCCAGAGCAATGTTAAGAAGTGTATTGGCGAAAAAAAATGATGTCTGTCTAGGTGTGCATATTAGATAGATTAGGTGATTGCAGCTGTAGATCTAAAAACCGAACGTCATAATGTTCCACCAACCAAAGATAATGTCAGAAATGTAAATTTGAGATGCATATCACGAGATGGAAATTAAAAAAAAAAAGTATTATCAAAATGTTTAAAAAAACAAATAAAATTATTAACGTGTAGCATAGAGTAACGCAGAAAAAAAAAGTAAAGGGTCCTTCTACGTCTTTCTATGTGTGCTGTTTTGGAAATATGGTGCTAATGACCATATATTTCCATGCCTCGCCATTTTGGTTATGTGGTCAGTGTCACACCAGGCCGCATTCGCGTCGAAGATAAATATGTTACTCTTTTTTAGAGGCTATGTGAACACTGGAGCTCTCTTGGACCGTAATAAATCTGGCACTTCTGAGAACTAAATCTGACTGGGCTCTGCTGATCAGGAAGCGACCATTATAACTACTGAAGCTAATAGCATTGAGAGATGGACCAAAAACTGAGAATCAGAATGTCCATAAAGCTTATGTCGTAGATGTACAATAAAAGTTAGTGTGAGCAAATAGACCACAATAGAGTAGCACAAAATTTATTTATTTATTTGTGTGTGTGTGCGTGAGCTTTCACCTCTGTCGATGTCCATAGAGACTTTGAACTGAATTTGCGCGTTAATCCGTTTTTTCCCTGGCAGCCGTGTGCACAGGGGTCCCACTCCGGACAGGCAGATAACTTCGTCTTCGGAAGTACTCATAT
This sequence comes from Megaustenia siamemsis, assembly GCA_032433765.1. NCBI lineage: Eukaryota > Metazoa > Mollusca > Gastropoda > Stylommatophora > Ariophantidae > Megaustenia > Megaustenia siamemsis. The sequence continues at coordinate 34,908,406 of JAVIAB010000126.1, forward strand.
TTTTTTTTCCGTCTGAGTAATAAACGTTTTAAGCCGGGCCTCGATGCTGAGATCAGAGGTGGTTGCCGCAGAGACTCTTCTTCTTCTTCTCTCCTCCCCCCCCCCACACACACACACACACACACAAATAATGTTTAATAAAGCTTGTGACAGAAATGTAGGTTGGAGATTAACTGCTGAAGTTGTACCAAAAACGGTATTTTCTACAAAAGCAAGGTTTCTTTCTTTCTTTCTTTCTTTCTTTCTTTCTTTCTTTCTTCTTTCTTTCTTTCCTCCTCTCCTTCTTTTACTAGCCAACTCTTTCTTCCTTTGTCGCCTTCTTTGTTATCACTTCTTTCTTTCTTTCTTTCTTTCTTTCTTTCTTTTCTTTCTTTCTTTCTTTCTTTCTTTCTTTCTTTCTTTCTTTCTTTCTTTCTTTCTTTCTCTTTCTTTCTTTCTTTCTTTCTTTCTTTCTTTCTTTCTTTCTTTCTTTCTTTCTTTCTTTCTTTCTTTACTTATTTATTTATTTGACTCTCTCCCTCCTCTTCTGTATTACTAGCACATTCTCTCACCCTCTATCATCTTTACATTTCTTCACTCCTCCTCTGTCCTTCAATTCGCCACAAAAATGTATCATCTTCTTACGGCCAACTTCACAGCATAACCGACCGACCCTATTGTTTATGTGTATGAACCACGGTTTCACTCTGTTGTTAATTTTTGTCTGTGTTTTTTTTTTTTTTACCATAATCTTCAAATATCTTCAAATGCTCATTCTTAGAGCTTGCAATATGTTGTTCCTGCCGTCCACGTGGCATGGCGGATCATATATTTACCGTCCCTGTTACTCTTGATGTAGTTCTTGTCATTTACATTTCTCCGGTTTGCATTGAAGTAATAACAAAGCACATCGTGGGCCAGACTTTGAACATTTAGCCAAGTATTGTCTTGGACCTAATTTTGCAGCTGCCCAACATACCAGATTGAACTAGACGTGTCGTGTGACTGTGTTGCTATTCTATAGCGAAAAACAAGAAAGTTGAATCTTCACTGGTTGGATTTCAACTATCCCTGGCACGATAAGCTAGGCTCCTGTTTACGTTTGGCTTTTACGGAATACTTACTGAATGTACTTCGGTGGCAACCCAGCAGCGTCTGTTTTTATTTATAATTTAAAAAAAAACGGTTGGTGGGACAGTAAAACTTAGTCCAGTTCAATCTCACTGAACGTTTTGAATAATTCTCTGTGTACAACTCGTTTCTGAAGTGTTGAACTTTCTTTCAACGATTCTGTGAAATATCTGTTTACATAGCTAGCGAGCTGCAAGTCAATATACTGAAATCTATTTCTTGTATAGGTATGAGACATTGTATAACATAGTTGGGATATTCACAGTTCATGTACCCACGTTTGTTAAAACGATTGTTGCTCGACCTCACCTGCCCCACAGCTTTGTTGAAATAGTGTAGGTTGCGTTCAATCCCACTTTGTAACAAATTACTATTTGTTAGGCCTTCTCGAACATAGCGGTGGGCTACTTTGGAACTTTTTTTTAAGCACCGACTTTGACTTCTCTTTTCGATCGAAATCTTAGCCAGCAATTTAACTTTTTTTTATTGCATTCAGCGAGTTAGTCATGGAAGAAATAACAGATAAAATGGTTTGGCCACGTGACAAGGCAGAAAGATCAAAACACAACATAACGAACCTTCAAGAAACGTGAGAACAACAGGCCCAAAGCCCGACCACGAAAAAGATGGATTGACGGAATATTAGAAACACTAGGAAAGCAGCAGAGGCGAACAAAAGAGAAAGAGACCGCAAATTATATCTCCCCTTGACACTGAACGGCAAATGACGAAGGAAAGATCAAGAAGAAGAAGAAGAATTCACTGATCGTAACGCCAGCAGTCAACTACATTATATTTAGATGTGCATCAGTGTTTGTTTTATTCTCTCTGTATCTCACACACTTAGTCACATTTATGCATTTTGCCAAGTCATCACTAAAGATCTCCATTGGTGTCTTAATCCAACCTTTCAAGCCTATCCTCCATATATTCTCTACCAACCACTCCATACCATGTCTCTTTAGGCCTTCCTCTTGGACTCTTGCCATCTTGAGTCCATCAAAGACCTACTCTCTCAGTATTGATGTCTGCGACATTCTGAGAACATGGCCTCTCCAGCATTATCTTCTCTTTAAGACATATGTAGTGATCTTATTAGTGCAGTTTTCCTTGAGAAGATCTTGGAGGAAGACAGTGTTAAACCTAAAGACATCATCGTTTTGAAACTGTTCTTGTTACGGACAGGTGCCATTGGTAAGTTTCCATTACTCTGATGCATACTGTCAGTTCCCAGCTTTCTTGATCCATAACAACAACTTCTATACTCTTCTTCTCGGTAGAACAGATCTCTAACAACCTCACTACTGCAGCCCGTTGCAGCATACAAGAGAAGGAAGTCCACATTATTTGCGTCTTCTCTTGTTCTCTGCTGCTCTCTTTTGCCTTTCAACGTAGAAAGAAAATAATGTGTTCCTGGCAGTGCTATTTGACGAATCTAGGAGTCAGATATTTCGCGTGTCCGTCTCTTGAAGGTTTTTTCATCTTTTCTACTTGCATCAAGTAATTAATGTTTGTTGTGGAATGTTGTTTGCCTACATTTCCAAAACATTTAATTTATTGATTTGTGGATGAAAATAAAAACTAGCGTCATGATTTCTCTCTCTCTCTCTCTCTCTCTCTCTCTCTCTCTCTCTCTCCCTTTCCCTCCCTTTCTTTTTCTCTTCCTTTCCAAATTCCTTCCTTCTCCTTTTTGTCATGTATTTTATCATATATGGCACAACACGCATAATTTGAAGATATTTCAATAGTTGTGATCTTTCATTTTCACCTTGACTCTGGTAGCACAATAGCAGCAGGAAATGATGAGCTGTCTATTGCGTTTTTTAATAACCAACGTCACGTTTTTTATCTATTGTTTGTATAGTAGGTTTTATGTGTCCGATTACTTAGTTTGCTTTGTTCTCAGTTTTGTTCTCGTTCTTCCATTGTGTTACTACGATACTTCTCAAATATTGAAAGTCTTGTACTGGCGTTAGCTCTTTATCTCAGCGATAATCGATTTTAAAAAATGTTTTCTGGTCATGATATCTGTCCTTTATGTATTTCATATTATATGTTATTTTCACATTCGTGCTGAATCCATTCGAGTCGTCATATATATATATATATATATATATATATATATATATATATATATATATATATATATATATATATATATATTGGTGTAGCTTTTTTTCAGAATTGTGGTATATAAACTTGGCCGTCTGTAAATAAGTAGTAAGATTGTGGGTGTTGTATTTATAATGCAGTTTCCGTAATGGTAACGATGTGGTTATCCCATTCTCATCCATTGACTCGGTGGGCCTGGGTTCAGTTTTCAGATGTGATGAATTATCTTCGGAACCTTCGTTTTCTGTTATTTGCCTAACACATTTAGTTTCAGTAGTGATTATTTTTCTTATTGTTCTTGCGTCTAGGGTCCAAGCCTGGAGCATAATTTTACAATGAAGACTGTATTATAGAGTGCCCGGTTTCCCTCTAGTGTTATTTTCTTGTTGGACAGCAGTGGTGACAGCTGTCCTATGATATGACATACTTTGTTGCATCTTGAGTCTAATTCTGTTGCTTGTGAATTGTCATTTGTCACTACACTTCCTAAATGTATTAAACTCCTCCACTTGTTTTAAATGTTTGCACTATATCATTATGTGAAGGTTCGGATTCTCTTTCGCGATATTCATTCCTTCTGTTTTGTTGATGTTGATTTTCATGTTCATTGGATGCATGTGATGTTATGTCTATTTAAATGTTTTTGTAGGTCTTCTATTTTACCATAAATACATACATGTACACGATGAATGTATCAAATAAGAAGATAACTGCTGTTGTGCTCCCAACACTCCATTCTGTCGCTTGAGTCTTTTACTGCTGTCGATTACTAAACGGTACTTAATTTATAAAAATTTGACATGAATATCCATTCTGTCAAAGGGACTATTAAGGACTTATGTCAGCAAGCAACCTCCACAAGTTGTCTCGGTTTGCGGATGCTCGTTCTAAGCTGACGAGGAAAAAAAAACCAATACTTTTCTCTTACAAATTTTTCTTCGTAAATGTAGTTTTCTGCAAGAAGAGGTCTTTGTTGGCATTCGTGTGCACAAGATTGTGTTTTCAACATTCCATTTGGAAGGAATTCTAAACCAATCAGATTATCCTATGATTATTTTAAAATTATTAATACGGTCCCCTTTTCTCACATTTCCACGACCTCTCGTCTATAATAATAATCCGATGCCGGGATAAAACAGACTTGTATAAAAGATGGATTTGTCATGAGAAATACTGAAGAGTAGAATTTCACAGCAGGGTATCTTTACAAGCAAACAACACCGCTTGACAGTAGGCGACACAATCTATCAGACACAAGCAACAACCAATATTTATTTTGGCAAATAAACAGGAAATTTCAAGACGATAAACAAGGAAGATCGGGAAGGATTTTTCACAATGATATCATCTGTCCCGCTGAACAGGGGAACTGAGCCTCAAAGAGAATTTATCAGGAAAAAAACGTTGGTTGACATAACACAAATAGCGAGCTAGTGGTTTGTTAGTAGCACTGTCTTAACAGTAGAACTGTCAGAGGTCGACAGGTAAATGTTTGCTACTACATGTAGTACTAACTATATCAATGATAGAGGGACAAGTCGCATAATGAATGCTAAGGACATGGTAATAATGGTGTCTGCACAAAGAAATGCTACTTTAAGGAAGGCAGCATTAAAAAAAAAACATACATTAACAAGACAAGTTGTTGTTATTGTTATTGTTGTTATTATTATTTGTATTCTCTACCACCTCCTCCTCCGTTTCTTCGTTCGTCCGGCGACTTCATTATCCGCCTTAAAGAGGACCTTAATTGGACGCATTTCATTCCAATGAGTTGTGTTGAGGTTTTAGCAAGCAGTGATACCTGCACATTTCGGCCTTATACATGCGATCAGCTCAGCATTTTGAGGCGGGGGGAGGGGGGTTTCCCTCATTCTTTAATCCTTACTAGTTTCGGTCTGTTTCCAGGTGCACCGCTGGGAGATGGGGTATGTTCCTGATGAGCTAGTGCAACAAGTCTATATATACACACACATACACAAACTCACATGCAGACACACTTCGAACAGTTTCATGTAACTAATCTGCAGCAGTGTGTCTTCCGAAACGTTTTAAGTAATTAAAAAATAAATACAGTGGTGGAAAGAACGTTGCTAGTTGCATTACCTTATTCCTCTCATTCTTCCACATCAGTTTAGCGAGTGCTTACAATTTTATATATATGTGATGAGTTTCGTCATTCTTTTACATCTGTGTATTTTGTGTTTACGAGCACATTTCTTTCATCGCAAATATGTACATATATTTATTGTTACTAATTCATTTCTCTATCTGGGGGACTGGTTGATCTCGAAACAATAGAGAGGTTTGGGTTCAAATCTCGGCTGCACCGGTTGGGGTTTTTATTTATGATTTCTCTCTGTGACCCCTGGTCTCAGCAGCAAGGCTTGAAATGTCAATTACTCATCGACGGAAAAAATATGAGTACCTCCGAAGTAGGAGTTATCAGCCTGTGCAGTGAAGGACCCCTGTGCACACGGCTGCCAAGTAAAATTGGATTAACACGCAAAATTCAGTTCCTAGTCTCTAGGTCAAAGCTGGCGAACGGGGGGAAAAAGCAATTTCTCTCTCTCTTTCTATTTTGTTTTACCACCTCTCTTTCTTTCTCTCTCTCTATCTATCTCTCTTGTTCCATTATCTCTGTTTCTACAGTCAGTTAACGTTATATACTCTATAATTCCACATCTAGTCGATGTTGCCAATTAAATCTTGTCCTACATAAATAGACCACCTAGACGTGCTACTGTTTCTTATTTAAAAAACAAAACAAAAAAAAAAAAAAAAAAAAAAACACCATTAGCGTTCTCTACTTGTTTGGGTTTACTTCTCGTTGCTACTCTTCGACTGACAATCAACCATCCCTTTACCTCCCAGTTCCTCCAACCATCCTTCACCCAACATTATCTCACTTTATCACTTGGCTCCTCTCTTCCAGGCAGCACTTCTGGCATCTCTTGACCACATTTCACCTTCTCATCTTCAATCAAATTAGAGCTCTGTAATTGTTCCTGACAAGCACTGTGTAATTCTATCCTTACAGAAATAAGTGATCCTCTATATATTATTATTTTCCCGTTTCAATAACTTTTATTATATCCTACATTTATTTGATGTAAGTAAAACTAGAGCTTCAAGGACGAATAGCGACAAAATACACTGCCAGCCAACTATCGTTTCACTCTACATTTCAGAAATCTTACACGGGTCAAAAATGAGAACCAAGATCTAGTAGCAGTAAATACATTTACATCTTCTCTTTCTTCATCGTCATCATCATTTGTCCCCTCTGACTACTAGTCGATGAAGTCATCTTCACAACAGATAAGTTCCTCAATCTTGCGTTACGTGGATACATTTTCCCTGGGTTATTAAAGTCCAGCTCAAGTTATTCTCTTTCCATTGTTCTCCACCAGCTTACTATTGGTCTGCCTGTCTTACCTACCTTATCTTTCCGTAGAGCACAATATACTGCACATCCTATAATTGTATCTTGTGTCTTCTAAACAACACAAAATATATCCAGCTTTGGCCTGTTATCGCTGTGCACGTTTCATCCTCTTATTTTCACATGTTAACAAGTCTTTGTTTTTCTATTTTGTTTGAGAAAAGAATTCTAACATTTTTTTTTTATCACACACTTTGTGTGAAATTATGACATTATTTTTTATTTTATTTTGTCTGTTTTGCAGCATTCACATTCATGTATAATCACTGAAAGCAAACATCTCACAGATTGAAGAAAGTTAGGGTGTCCGGTTAGCGAAATCAATAGGCGGTTAGCTTACCACGGCAACAGCCGGGGTTCGTACCCTGGCGAGGACACCTGGGTTTTACTAATTCCCTAAAAATTAGTACCTCTGAAGTCGGAGTAAATCTGCCTGCATGGCGAGGGGCATCCTGTAATGGGATAAAACAGACTTTACACGCAAAATTCAGTCCCACAAAATTGAGTGGGTGGGACTTCGTCAGAGGTCAAAGCTGACGAAAGCGAACGAACGAACGAAGAAAGTTATCGTTATATTGCTCACATACAAGCATACACTCAACTATGTCTATTACCATTATCAAGAGATCTCTCTCTCTCTCTCTCTCTCTCTCTCTCTCTCTCCCTCCCCTTCCCTTCCCCCCCCCCCCCCCAAGCCCTTTTCAGTTATTTCAGGTTCTTTAGCTTTTCAGTTAACCTTTGCTTTTTTGTCAATTTTACCATTCTCTATATATTTCCTGCACGATTTTCTCGACGATTTTTCAGGTAATCATGAACAGAAGATGATAAACCAAAGTAATAGATGTTTTTTTTGTTGTTGTTGAGGAATTCATGCAGTTTTGCACCATAAAAAAGGGAAAGGAAAATTATAATTTTGACACCGCAGATAAAACGTTGCGGTTTGTTATCAACAAGACATCTTCGGCATAAGTGTGTAGCAAAGAGATCAATGGGAATCTATTCCGTTGTCGCGTGAGAATGTACGCAAATATTTGGACACGAGCGACAACCACGCGAGATGAGCATAGTTGGTGAATTATTGGTCTGTTGTTTGAGTTTAAAACTTCCCACTCTCAGTGTGTATGTATGTATGCGCCAACCAGTAGGTGTTTGAAAGAGCGGGAGGCTGTTTGCATGCGCCAGTGTGTTTTAGGGTAAGAGCGAATGGCTGCTAAGTCAAACACAGCCATTTTGCCTTCTTCTTGTAAGTACACATTGCGAGAGTTGTTTCAACACTTGAGCCCAATGAGAACACCTTCAGGCCGAGGGACACAGTGGTCGAATGAATGCAAAAACACCTAGATATGTCTTCATTTACTCAGATCCTTGCTAACAATCCGTACACTTGAACTTCAGTCTGTGCCTGGGATTCGTCATCATCATCATTGAGTGCCTTCTCCGCAACGAAGGTTAGCTACCATGGATCGCCATTCTAATCTGTTTCTTGCTTTGATGGTGCAGGCTGTCATAGATTGACTTGTCCATCTTTTGATGTTACTCGTCCATGTTAGTCTTGGTCTGCCTCTTTTACCTTGTATTTTCCCTTCCAATATTACTTTTATTAGGCTGTTGTGTCTTTTATTTAACATGCCCCAAAAATTTCATTTGTCTTGTCTTAATTGTATTTAGTAGTTCTCTTTTTATTTTCAGTTGTTTTAAAACTTCATCGTTTGTTATCTTTTCTTCCATCCAATTCTACCTGTTCTTCTATAAATCCACATTTCAAAGGCTTCAATTTTCTGTTCTGTTTCTTGTCTAATGTCCATGTTTCTGCACCATACAGGAATATTGTGAAGATGTAACATTTTGCCATTCTTAGTTTCAGCCCTGTTGATATTTGTTTTGTTGTTAGTATATTTTTCATGGCATTAAAATTACTTTTTGCCATACCTATTCTTTTGTTTATTTCAATTTTACATTTTCCACCACTGGTTATAGTATGACCAGGTAGTTGTAGCTCTGGACTGTCTCCAGATGTATTCCCTCAACTGTGATATTTAATTGTAGGTCTTGAGGATTGTCATTGTTTATGATCATAGTTTTAGTCTTTTTGATATTCATTTCTAGGTTATATTTTTTGCTTGTTATGTTTATCACATTAAGCAATTGTTGAAGGTTTTTAGGATTTTCTGCTAGTAGAACAGTATCATAAGCATATCTTAGGTTATTGATTATCTTTCCATTAATGTTGGGATTCACATTTTTTATTTTAATGCAGAATGTGGTGACAAAATTAGGGTCTCGAGAGATAAAAAAGAAATAGAGAAAGAAGCTGCGCAGAGAAAAGAATAACCCTCCCCAAAGGAAAAAGAAAGAAACGAATGAAAATAAGAAAGAAAGAAAAATCAAATTAGAAAAATTATAACGGAGAACAATGTATAAAAGTTAACACCAAACAACAACGAAGGTATGCAAACAAGTAGAAAAAGATTTGTAAAAAGGCAGCAAGCAAGAGCATAAAGGATACAGCAAGAACGTTTAGATTAATCGATACATATAATAATGATAGTAATAACAAAAAAGAACGAACAAGTAATGACAGAGGAATAAAAGCAAGGCAAAATAATGCGTGTTTTCAAAGCGTGTACAATCAAGGGCCTGTGATACAAACAAAAATGCACCAATGAAAATAAGAGCAACATTGTGCATACAGTGAACGACCCATGCAAGAAGAACAATCAATGCAAGCAAGATAAAAAAAAAGAGTAATAGAAATAACTAAAAGATAAAAACAACAACAAAATTATCTATTATTCCCAAAATTTTATTTGAAAAAAAAAAAAAAAATATATATATATATATATATATATATATATATATATATATAGAGAGAGAGAGAGAGAGAGAGAGAGAGAGAGAGAGAGAGATTTAAAGCTGCAAACAATGACAGCAGAAAGACACAACGGAAACAAGAACCAAGAGGAGGTGATATAAGAAAGCAAGAAAGCAGGAATGGAGAGAGGAGAAATCGCTGTGGAAATATAGCTGTACTGCTGGCTGATCTCATCGTTAGTGTACATCCAGCGAGTCCGAGAAAGAAAAGAAGAAACGAGCTCCAACTGATAGCGGCCAAGATTCAGAGATGCACTATCACAACAGTCGATTTTCTGTCGGCGAGCATAAAATAAACAGGATTCCCGGACTAAAGTTAACAATAGAAGCGGACTCTCCAAACAACAAGAGCGGCTATGTCCGGAATCACCGCTGGAACGGTAACGTTTGTTTGCGTTAGCGTGTATTAACGTTGATAGTGCAAGATAACAGCAGAGAGGGAAATAAAGAGGAAGAATTGAACATGAGAGGTAGATGGGTATATGTTATTAACGTCTTTTTTTATGGGCAGACGATGAAAAGTAGGGGTTGTCAAGAGAAGGCAGCAGGATAAGAAAAATGTCAAATACAAAGAGGTGCTTTAGTTGTCTTATTGAAATTGCTCATTGAACTAAAAATAAAGGCTCTATATAATTCTTATATTGTACAACTAATTTCCTTAGAAGGGAAAAAATAGGGCCCAAAGTCGAACATGCCTAAGCTGAAAGTGATCAACAGACTCATAGTTATCTTTGCTTTTTGATTTTATTCCAACTCTCTTGCAAATTTATCAGTTAATTGTGGTAGCAGATGTCTTTCCTAGGCAAACAGTCATGCCAAACTAATCAGTCTTTCTTATCCTTCTTCTTTGTTATGATCATCATCATCTTCATTTCTTTCTTCACTGCCTCCAATACCCCTTCATATATAAAGGGAGCTGCAGTGTCCTAGTTTCTTTCTGTCTTTCTTTCTTTCTTTCTGTCTTTCTTCTTTCTTTCTTTCTTTCTTTCTTTCTTTCTTTCTTTCTTTCTTTCTTTCTTTCTTTCTTTCTTTCTTTCTTTCTTTCTTTCTTTCTTTCTGTCTCTGTCTGTCTGTCTATCTGTCTGTCTCTCTCTCTCTCTCTCTCTCTCTCTCTCTCTCTCTCTCTCTCTCTCTCTCTCTCCTCAGCCATTGCAATCTGCTGTTGTAGAGTTTTTTTTTGTTATTGTTACTACTGTCGACTTTCCTCATGATCTGCTACCTTTTATCTCTTCCTAGAGGTTGGCAACCACAAGGCATTCTACCAAGGTAAGGAATCCACTTGTTTTGTAGATAAAGTTTTGCTTTGTCCATTTCATTATTTCTCTTTTGGTCCAGTTCTTAATTGTGTCTCCTCTGGTTTCCAAGACTTTCATAAAATCACATATATAGACTTTATAAGTCAGCAAAGAAACAGTTTAAACCCCAGTCAGTTGCATTCCTCCACCCAGTGAAACCGTTGTAATCCATTACCTCCAACATTAATAACCTTCCACTTAACATTTGCTCCAGTCCGCTCTAGTCTCACAGCGCCAACTACAAAATAACTCTCTAGCTAAAAACGACCACTAATCCCCTTGAAACAACAACCATATATGTCTTACACAAAGAACACGAGAATCTCATTTATGTCATGGTTTTCTTTGCTTGTACTGAAACAGTGTTTGTCACGTTATGTCTTGTGTGCCAGTTTATCACTTTCAACTACCCCCTTGCGACTTCTGCTTTGTTAATGAGAACCATACAGGTAGTTCTACACATACGCTCGGACAAATATGTTCCACTTTAGACCACAATAATTTTATCGATGACCACAAACGTAGAAAACATAAAGAAAACATAAAAACAAATATAATACAAGATGATGAGGTTGAAGTAGTGTCAATAGATTATAATATTCTGAAATAATTATACACATTACAATTCAGATAATAAAAGTAAAGATGTTAAAACAGGTTGTTAAATGCAAAACAATTAGAATTGTTGAAAGTAGTAACTAGCTAAATTAACAACAGAAAAAAGAACATAGACAGACATAGCAGCAGAAATAAAACTTATACAAGTAAAACAGTGGTCATCATTTTTTATCACCATTGTCGGCCATGGATATTTTTCAGTCTTCATTTATTACCAAAAGTATAATAATTTAACTAAGAAAAAATTAATGTATGTGTGTTCATTTTGAGGGGAATTTTGACAGCACAGATAAAGAGTGGTGGATGAAAATTGTAAGATTCATGAACTTCTTCTTCTACCTTTTTAGCTCCCAGTGGAGCATAGGTCTTCAACAAACATTTTTCAAGTCGTTCTGTCTCTTGCCATTCTTTTAAGATAATTCCATGTCTACCCCATCAACTTCATCTCTGCTTCTATCCGTCTTCTCCAAGAATTCCTTGGTTTTCCTCTTTGTCTTTCCCCCTGGGGATTCCAAAAAAGGGCCTGTTTGTGTAATACTCTCAGTTATCTTCCATAGTGTGTGTCCTATCCAGTGCCATCGTCTTCGCTGTATCTCTTTATCCACTGGTGTTTGACTGGTACATTTCCATAATTCTATGTTAGTGATTTTGTCCTGCCATTTCCATCCTTTTATCCTGCGTAAGTATCCATTAATGAAAGTCTGTATTTTCGTGATTGTCAATTTTGTTGTTCTCCATGTTTCACAGCCATATAATATGACCGCCTTAACATTTGAGTTGAAAATTTTTATTTAAGTATTTAACCTAATTCTTTGGATTTCCATATATTTCCCAGTGCAATGAAAGCTCTTGCTTTTGATATCCTTATTTTGATATCATTTTCTTTCTTTGACTCGTCCATGTTTGTGAAGTTTTTTCGGCTTATTTTTTTTTTACAGTATGGGATGGGACTACTCCCATGCCCAACCCTCCTTTCTCACCTCTTACGAACATGCCTGTAGGGTACAGCGCCACTATTCTTTACTCCACTTTCGGGCCCCGGTAGCGCACGGGCGATTCATGAACTTACCACCACGAAAATGCTGATCATCGGAAACTTGTATGCTAAATTAAAACGAAGCGTCAGTCAAATCATGAATGCTTTAAATATTATTCTATATACTAAAGAATCTCTAATAAGCAGCAGAGTGCATTAACAATCCATTCCTTTCAAGCATCGAGGAAAAAAATCGAGGTGATGCACAAATACAGCCAACAAGTTGGTTTGAATATTCAAAGAAAAAAGCCATACGACTACACCGTGATATCATATTCCAGAATATTCCATGAGTTCCGCAAGAATCAAACACAAAATAATGATATGAATTCTGGACTTCTTTCTTCTTTTCGCCCAACAACTATCCGTCGCTATTGTCCGCCTTTAAACTAGCGTTATATCAGTCTAGTGCGTCGTGTTGTAGTTTGCATCATGTTTTGGCTATTGTGCTCCTTCCGCTCCAACACATCCGTCTTTAGCACTGCATTTTTAAACACCTGGTTGCCTTCCTTCATCGATCTTTACTCGCGTGACCAGTCTGGTTAGTCTGTTTCCAGAGGCACCACTGATAGATAAAGTAGTCTTGATCATCTGCTCTAGGTGCTATTCCTGGCATCAACAGTCAGCAATGAGCTGTACACCACAACCCTGACGCTGTAGAGGCGTCATGACCTCCATTCACTGATATTGAACATCAATAGCTGCCAGCATTTCATACGCCATGCGTGGGCAAAAAAAAAAAAAGTCCCAAAAATTATGTTGCTCGATCAAAAGCAGCAACCAGCTGTTTAACTAGTGAAACCAACAACATGAAAACCTATGTCACAGGTTCTTGATATGCCTTGTGTTCAAAAGTTGTCCAGAAGCCAGCACAAGTACTGACAAGACAAGAAGTGTCCCACGGAAACGCGAACGAGAAATAGGCTGAAAAAACGTCCCATAAAATCATCATCATTATCATCGCCATCTTCTGTTTCCTACTGAATAGCATTATCGTAATCGGAGCCATATTATGCTTCTTACTTTTAACCTGTAACTTATAAAATTCTATTGCATAAATTAGCTTGTTATATTGTTATTATTAAGTGTTTTTGATATTGATATTTATCCAAATCGAGTGTTTTGACATGTCATTCTATATAATTCTAATGAAGTAATTTTAACAAAGACGTTCATATGTTTAGAACCATCATCATAGTACTAGATGTTTCTACAACTCTCATATCGTTTCTACCTGAGAACAGGAGTATCTTAGCAAAGTGTGCGATGATGTTATCTTCGCTGTATACAGTTGTTTATCATTGATAGTTGTTCAGTTGATTTGCTTATTTAGGGCATTCTATGCAGATGACACATCGCTCTTATATTATATATTCAAAGTGATTAGAAGAAGCTGAGTCTTGACATTTAAATGCTTTTGTAGTTGATTGAATATTGCATCCCCCGAAATTTTCAGAGTTGCCAGTCTTATCCTTTTGTTGCGAGCATTAACTACTTCAAATATCTGGGACGGCATTCTCTGAAGATGATAAAATTGATTTTTAAAATTTAGACATACGATGCAACAAGGCAAACCAAACATTGGACAGCTATCTGCTATATTTCGACACAAAAGCAACCCCGAAGCTATCTGCTATATTTCGACACAAAAGCAACCTCGAAGCTATCTGCTATATTTCGACACAAAAGCAACCCTGACTACTACTAAGAAACATCATATACAGAGTGAATCTTTTCCAAAATTGTGCACCAATGTCAGACAAGATTCCTTGCGACTAAGTATAACAGAAAGTTGTCACCACATAGATGAGGTGTCTGAGAAAAGCGCTTGGAGTGAGCAGAAAAAGACAGAATCAGAAATGATGTTATAAGAGAGTTTCTGAGTTATTGAGTTATTTGCGGATTATCATCATTGCACTCAGAACATGTCCATAGGTGCTCAGATCCCTCTTCAGCAAGTCCCGCAGTGTCCAGCGACTAAACGACTACAGTTCTGTGTTGGTTGATAAGTCTTCTTACACGCCCACTAAGTTTCTCATTTCTGACCGTGCCCATCTTAACTCCCATCTCTTTCATCCGAAGGAGTGACGTGGATTTGTGGTTGTCGAAGTCCTGTGCTCTTCCCACATCTCGGAAGGCATTGATGATATCCGTCCGATCCATTGGTTGACCGTCCTCAACGATAGCGCAGCTAGCCAACCTGTCCGTTCATTCATTTCCCCTTACTCCCGCATGTCCAGGGACATAGACAAAGGTGACCTTACGTATTTTTGACTTCCGCAATGACTCTAACCATTGCATGCGTACAGAACCCGCCTCCACTTTTTTTTTTGTCATGCTCATCGAATCACTCGGTATACAGGGTGTAGTCTTGTGACTCTAACCGTTTGAATGCCCTGGTCACTGCCATAACATCCATCGTCATGCTACTAATGGTCATGACGCATGCACCACTGTCTTCTTTGATTATTCTGCTTGCCGAGCGTGCTGTAAATGCCCATGCACTTCTTTGGTGTCGTATTACAGATCCGTCTGTATAGATGACTGCATCTTTCTCATCAGTGTTATCCCAGATGAGATCGTTGGCCTCCGCATTGACCTCGAAAATTGTTCCCTATTTTCCCTGTCGAGTGTGACTATTACACGAGAATGTCCTCTTGAATGACATAGGCACAGGTATCCACTCCTCGCCAACGTTGATATTGGTAAGCTCACAGACCTGTTTGATGATAGAAAAAAAAATAAGAGTGGTTTTCCCTTGTAGAAAAAATGCCGTATGATTCCATACCATACAAAGCACATGTTTAAAGAAGACAAGGGAGAAAGGCAAGAGGCAGACCTAGAGTAAGATGGGCTGGAAACATCAAAGAAGTACTACAACAACATTACTTGACAGTGAGTGAAGTCGTCAAAAGGGCGAGAACCAAAACTTTATATCTTCCTTGACATCCGAACGGTTCTAGAGGAAGTGAAGAGAGAGAAAGAGAGTATACTAAAGAAGACAAGAGAACTACTAACAAATCAAACATATACCAACAATTACTTTAGCTCAACATTTTACATTTGTGTATGGTGTCACAGATTAAAACCATTACCATCGAATATCAATTGTAAGAATGTCTGGAATGTACTAGAGGCTCAGAGCATATTTATTCCTAAATTCTGCAGACATTCCAAGAGTAGAACTAAAACACAACGTGGAGATGAAAACAAGCTGCAGTGACGATAGCGTTGAGATAGGGTGCTGGCTGACGCGTAATAAGCTTTGCTTATATGTCAGGCCGGTTTGATGCCATTCAAACATGTTAACTCTACAGAGATATTACAGAACGAAATGTTGACCCAAAGAAAGACAATTAATTTATAGACAAACGTATGATGATGAAGACAATTAATTTATAGACACACTTATGATGATGAAGGCAATTAATTTATAGACAAACTTATGACGATGAAGACAATTAATTTATAGACAAACTTATGATGATGAAGACAATTAATTTATAGATACACTTATGATGATGAAAACAATTAATTTATAGACACACTTATGATGATGAAGACAATTAATTTATAGACAAACTTATGACGATGAAGACAATTAATTTATAGACAAACTTATGATGATGAAGACAATTAATTTATAGACAAACTTATGATGATGAAGACAATTAATTTATAGACAAACTTATGATGATGAAGACAATTAATTTATAGACAAACTTATGATGATGAAGACAATTAATTTATAGACAAACTTATGATGATGAAGACAATTAATTTATAGACAAACTTATGACGATGAAGACAATTAATTTATAGACAAACTTATGATGATGAAGACAATTAATTTATAGACAAACTTATGACGATGAAGACAATTAATTTATAGACAAACTTATGATGATGAAGACAATTATTTATAGACAAACTTATGATGATGAAGACAATTAATTTATAGACAAACTTATGATGATGAAGACAATTAATTTATACACAAACTTATGACGATGACCTCCTGCTAGCGACTAAGTTCATTGTAGCGATGCGCTTTACTGTTGTATATGCTGAACTTAAGAAACTTAACTAAGAGGAAGAAGAAATCATGTTTTGAGCGATTTAAAAAAAAAATCTTGGTGACCCTTATTTGAAGGAAGATAAGGACAGGGGTCAAGTTCAGTTTAAGATAGGCAATGAAATCTAGCTCTTTGTTCACCTTGCGCAATATTCTTCTTTCCTTCCTCGTTTGCCTTTCTGTGGAGAGGAGAGATATAATTTGCGGTCATTTGCTATTCTGTTATTCTCTTCTGCTGTTGTTTCTTAGTGTTTCTAATATTCCAACAATCCTTCTTTTTTCGTGCTCTGGTGTTCTCGCAACATTTATTGAAGGCTCTTTGTGTTCTCCCCCATGGCGGGAATTGTTCCTAGCGCTTTTCGAAGTTGTTCATTTCTGATCTTATCTCTCAGGCTGTTTCCTGTCATTCGTCTAACACATTTAATTTCAGTAGAGGTTATTTTACTTATTGTTCTTGCTTATAGGGTTCAAGTCTTGCTTTGGTAGCACAACGTAGGGATGAAGATTGTATTGTAGAGTGCTCGTTTTGTCTCTAGTATTATTTCCGTGTTGGACAATAGTGGTGATAGCTGTCCGATGATTTGATAAGCTTTGTTGCATCTTAACATGAATGTTTGTCTATCCCTGGTGCTTTATTTCTTGATGCATATTTGATTACTTCTTCCATTTCCTCCTTCATGACGTTGGATTCAGTGTTTGTGCATTCTTGTGCGCCTTCTGTTGTGATATTGATAGTTGGTGTCATTTTCGGTAGATTTTCGAAATATTCTTTCCATCTCTGTTGCATATGTTGGTTATTTTATATTGGTAGTCCGTCTTTGTCATTTATGAGCTCAGTAGGATCGTGGTTCTCCTTTCTCGCTCTTGTTGCTTTTACTGCTTTGTAGACGTCTCTTGTGCCTGTCTTGAAGTCCCTGCTTATATTTTGTCCAAATTATGTCCAGGTGTTTTGCTTAGTTTCTTTGATCAAAATTGTAACTTTTTTCCAGACTGAGGCACATGTTTCATATTTTTCTTGGTTCTTTTTCTCCTACCAATCTTTAAATATTTTCTTCTTTCTTCTTCTTTAAAAAAAAAACAACTGTGAAAAAAAACTCTGATTGCTTCGTTCCGGCATGGGGTGCTCTTCACTTCCTTATCCTTAGTTTTGTTCCATATATTATTGTTCCGATGTTGGTTATTGTTTTTTCTAAACTGCTTCCCCTCTTCCTCTACTGTGTTTACTTCATTAGGACGTTTCTTGAATTCCTCTGCTAGCTTTTCTTCTAGGGTTTTCATTGATTCCTGATTGTTTTTAATAGTTTTATTTTTATTGTCTGTTCGTTTGCTTTTCTTGTTTGTTTGTGCATGTGCTCTTTGTTTCTGGCTGCTTAAGTGTAATCATAACCATTTTGTGACCTGTGTCTTCCGTAATATGTACAGTTTTGCTGTCGGTTACTCTTGTCTTTTTTCATGTTAGTATAAAAATCTATCTGGCTACTAAAGGTCTTGTCATGCCACTTGTTACATGTGTGTATTTGCGACTCTCTGTGTTTGAAGAATGTGTAAGTAATAAACAAATCGTCTTGGGTACATAATTCCAGCAGTCTGCTTCCATTTTCATTTCTCTCAGCTGTTGTATCGCCAAAGCAACCTAGGATATCTCTGTTCTCGCTGTTTCACAAGCCTACCATTAACATCTCCTATTACTAGCATGTCGTCGCTTTTATCAGTCTTGTTGACAGTTTCATTTATTGTCTCATAGAATTCAACACTGCTCTAGTTACGCAATATATTGCATATTTGTCAAGTGAAAAGGTTGTATGCTGCTGCCCCGGGCAACAGTTATTTAAAAACAAAAACCAAATTATTTTGTGATGGCAAGTATATAACACAATTTTCTGTGGAAATGCACACGAGACCGTCGTTGATAAGTGAATACAATGTGTGAGCTCCTCCTTCTGGATCTACTTTTTCTCCTATATTGGCAGGAGGACGTGCTCTTTGCTCTTAGACCCTGTTAGACTCAGGTTGATGGTGGTGCAGGTTTTACTCACTTCACGGTTTTGCCGGAGAAACTGGAGCTGGTCTATCTGAGATGTACTGTAATATATAGGCCCTTAAACAACAGACTCTTTCAGCTGGAACTGTAAGAGATTTGTGTACTAAATGGTCAAGGATACAGAAAGAAATGGAAATAGTATAGACCATAATATCATATTTTTTAAAACGTCACAAATGTGCTTTGAACTGAGTATCTTTGAATTTGATGTGAACGCCTTAACTTTTACACAACAGCGACACTAAAATCTAAAGGACTTCTTCTTCCTCTTCCTCTTCTATCCTTCCTCTGTTGCCGTTGGCGTCGAGGGGAGAAACAATCTGCGATTCTTTGCTCTTCTGTTGGCCTCTTCTGATGTTATTCCTCCTAGTGACTTTAGTATTCCCTTTATCCATCTCTTTCTCGGTCTTCCTCTTAATCTGACGTTTTCGTAGCGTTTGTTTATGGCTCTTTGATTCATTGTTAGTTCTTTCTGTCTTGTTATGTGGCCGAACCAATTTATCTGTTGTTTCTTTATGTATTCGATGGCTGGTTCAATTTCGAGTTTCTTCCTCAGGTCAGTGTTTCTTACTCTGTCCCTTAAGCTGTTTCCTGTCATTCTTCTGACACATTTCATTTCGGTGGTCGTTATCTTTCTTATTGTTCTCGAGTCCAGCGTCCAATTCTGGCACTGATAGCACAGAGTTGGTAGAAAAATTGATTTGTATATTGCCCTTTTTGCTTCCGTACTGACTTTTCAAAATAGCCTTCCCTATATTAATCTAATCCAGCAATGCTGTCATTCAGTGCCAGTCCCTTTCCCTAGCCTCCTTGAACCACCATACGCGTATCATCTTTGAGAATTTCTGCCAGGCCTGTTTCATTGTCCATGTCTTCTCGAAGGAAAAATCTCTTTTAGAAAAGCCATACACCCCCGAAGTTGTTCTTGTAAGCAACCACGTTTCATCAACACATTCTCAGATGGTGATCTAACACCGCCGCCAGAAGCCGCTCTTTGAGAGAGAAGAGCGCGCCGAGTGATAATCTGACACACATCTTCCCTTCCCGGATGGCGTCAAATGTGGCAGGGAAACATAGGGTTTTCTGCTGGAAAAGGAGGAGTGACATGCTTTCTCTTTCTCTTGTATTGCATTGCAGTTTGGTGGTTGTATGTGAGTGAGAGAGAGAGAGAGAGAGAGTGTGTGTGCGTGCGTGCGTGCGTGTGTGCGTGTGTGTGTGGAAAGAGAGAGAGTAAGAGAGATTGTGTGTATATATATTTTGTGCGTGTTATATAGGAATGAGGTAGCCGCGATAGCTCAGTGGTTAGTGAACTGGACTGCAAAGGACGAGAGCACTTGTTCGATTCTGATCGACGACTCCTGGGTTCACCCAGCCTTTAATGGGCACTGGATTTTTTTTATGGGAAAGTAAAGCGGTATGGGTGTAATACCGACCACATTACCCCAACAATCATGGGCCGAAGGTCTGTTAAATTATGGTCACTAACACCATATTCACTATACGCCACTTGGTGTGCGTGGGCAATTTACTTACTAAGTAGGAATGCTATAATAAAATAATGAAAACAATAATAAAGTAGTATAAGAGCAGCCATGTCTTTAACTCTGCGTCTAAAGTCATTCCCTAATAAATAATTGGTGCTGACCTGGGAGCTTGTTCATTCTATACACTGAAAAAATCTTTAAAAACATCACAGAGATGCCAGGCCTACAAATTAATGGAAAGATAATCAATAATCTGGGAGCCGCGATAGCTCAGTGGTTAGTGAACTGGACTACAAAGGACAAGGGGTAGGGTTCGATCCCAACCGACGGCTTCCGGGTTCACCCAGCCTTAAATGGGTACCGGATTTTTTTCTGGGAAAGTAAAGCAGCACGTTCGTAATACTGACCACATTACCCCAAAAAATCATGTGCTTAAGGTCTGTAAAATATAGGGTCACTAACACCATATTTCCCTATACGCCACTTGGCGTGACGGTGGTACTTTACTTTTTTTTTTTTTTTAATCAATAACCTAAGATATGCTGGTGATACTGTACTACTAGCAGAAAATCCTAAAGATCTACAATTACTTAATGAAATAAACATGACAAGCAAAAATACGGACTAGATATGAATATCAAAAAGACTAAAACTATGATCACAAACAAAGAAAATACTCAAAACCCACAAGTGGATATCAAAATTGAAGGAATAGACCTGGAGACAGTTCAGGACTACAACTACCTTGGACATACTATAACCAGTGATGGAAAATGTACAACTGAAATAAACAAAAGAATAGGAATGGCAAAAAGTAATTTTAATGTCATGAAGAACATATACTAACATCAAAACAAATAACACCAGGGCTAAAACTAAGAATAGCAAAATGTTGTCTTCTCAACATTCCTATATGGTGCAGAAACATGGACATTAGACAAGAAAACAGAACAGAGAATTGTAGCCTCTGAAATGTGGATATATAGAGGAATAGGTAGAATTGGATGGAAGGAAAAGACAACAAACGATGAATTCTTAAAACAACTAAAATAAAAAGAGAACTACTAAACACAATTCAAACAAAACAAATGTGATTTTTGTGCCATGTTAAAAGACACAACAGCCTACTAAAAGTAATCCTGGAGGTGAAAATACAGGGTAAAAGAGGTTGAGGCAGACCAAGACTAACATGGACGAGTACATCAAAAGATGGACAAACCAGCCTATGATAACCTGCACCATCAAAGCAAGAGACAGAGCAGAATGGCGCCCCATGGTAGCCAACCTTCGTTGCGGAGATGGCACTCGATGATGATGATGATGATGATGATGATGATGATGACCTAGGATAAACATGAAAGTTTAAGAAAAATTGTACAAAATGTACATTGAGTGTACACATGCGCACACCCAAATACAAAGAAAGAGGCCACTCAGAATGAAAGAGTGCAGAAAACAACTTCATTACAGAGATGTGTGAGATAGATATGTATGCTTGTGGATAGCGGCCTAAAACTGAAAGCACGTTCTCTATAATCATGAGTTGGATAACAGTATCACTGAATAAAATGATAGGACAGAGATAAAGCGTAACGGACGAAGCCTTGAACATCGCTGCGTCATTCATTATCTCATTTCAGAGTTCTAGGGGAAGGGGATGTGGGTTTTATGAGCTGATGCTGAGAGTAAAGGTCGTGTGTCAAGTGTTGTGGCCATATAATGCGCCGGAGATAAACAACAAACCTAATAAGAACATTTCAGTTGTTCGTATCCAACATCGCGGTAATTATAAGAATTAACTCCACGGATTACAAAAAAAGACAAATCTGGATAACATTCTCCTGGTTCAAATAGCAAGGTTTCTTTAAACCTGTGCTATGTTTGTAACTCTTGGCTTCAACATCACGAGGCAAGTTAGTGTGACATGAAGGATGATGCTGGCATCATCAGAACTATTTTGGTCGTCTCTTACAACATGTTGTGTCGTTCCTAATCAAGGCTAAGAAAGTAATTTACACCTCTTTCTATTTCCTACCTCTTCTTCTCTAAATTAAACGAAACATGTTCACACATAAAAAGTGTGAATTAAAATAGAGTAGTATAGAAAGGATACAGGTAACATTACAGTTAGAATTACATTAATAGAGCTGTGACGTATATTGCTGAAGAAACGCATATTCTAGAGCGGGTATTTCTGTGAATTCATATATACAGCAGCAACCTGACCACACGGTTACTGTTTCGAGAATGCACGTGAAATAAGATATCATTGTTTGAAAAATGGAGGGTACACAAAAATACTAAAATGGCGATTTTACAGTGACTTTAGCAGTGGAAATTAGGTGCTGATGGATATGGATGTTCGTCCGAACCAGTTGGGCAAAATGTAGATGATGACGAGTAGCACGAATTGAGCTTGCTCTTCGGTACAAAAGGGTCCAGAAGTAAAGCTTTAAGTAGGCCATCGTGTGTACTGGTGGCTTTTATAAATGTCTTTGAAATTCACAACGTTATTTCATGTTTGTCATTCGGAGGCGTAACCATTTAGGGAAGTTAGTTGAAACTGGCGAAAGGGTTTGGGGCGGATTTGTTATCTACTATCATTACTACATTCGGGTTGTAAGTTATTTAGTCCCGGTAAAATCTCTCTTTCTCTCTCTCTCTCTCTCTCTCTCTCTCTCTCTCTCTCTCTCTCTCTCTCTCTCTCTCTCCCCCTCCCTGGTAGTCTTAACGATCTTCGTTGCTACTGCTACTAACGTAAATGATGTGACTTTAAAATAAAGTATTCCCAAATTAAATGCAATGTGATAATTGAATTTCTTCTTTCTTCTACCTTTTTAGCTCCCCGTGGAGCACAGGTCCTCAACAAACACTTTCCAAGTCGTTCTGTCTTTTGCCATTCTTTTAAGATAATTCCATGTCTTCCCCATCATCTTCATCTCTGCTTCTATCTGTCTTCTCCAAGAATTCCTTGGTCTTCCTCTTTGTCTTTTCCCTGGGGATTCCAAAAAGGGCCTGTTGTGTAATACTCTCAGTTGGCTTCCGCAGTGTGTGTCCTATCCAGCGCCATCGTCTTCGCTGTATCTCTTTATCTACTGGTATTTGAATGGTACATTTCCATAATTCTATGTTAGCGATTTTCGACTTCCATTTCCATCCTTTATTCTGCGTAAGCATCCATTAATGAAAGTATGTATCTTCATGATTGTCAATTTGTTGTTCTCCATGTTTCACAGCCCAATAATAGGACCGACTTAACATTTGAGTTGACAATTTTTTTATTTTGTATTTAGCCTAATTTCTTTGGATTTCCATATGTTTCCCAGTGCAACGAAAGCTCCTCTTGCTTTTGATATCCTTATTTTGGTATCATTTTCTGTTCTCCCTCTTATCTATATTACTACCCAGATATATGTAAGATTGTACGTCTAGTAGAGATATTTCTCCTAATTTTATTTGGTTATTGTCAACTGCATTAATTCTCATAATATTGGTCATATCTCTATTAATCTTCTGTTCTAGCTTTTGTGATCTCTCATCAAGTATGCTCATTTTATCCTGCATCTGTTGATGGCTGTGTGATACAAGAGCTATGTCATCAGCAAAGTCTAAATCATCAAGTTGCTTGGTCAGTGACCACTGGATTCCATTCTGTTGTTTTGAGTTATTTTCATAATCCAATCTATGGCCAGTAGAAAGAGAATGGAGACAGAAGGCATCCCTCCCTGCCTTACTCCTGTTCTTATTTCAAATGCTTCTGTAATCTGTCCTTCAGGCACCACACTACATTTCGTTCCTTCTTACATTATTTTTATCAGGTTAATAAACTTTATGGGGATTCCGTAATGACTCAAATCATCAAATGCCTTTTCGTAATCTATGAATCCAATATAAATTGGGGATTTTAGCTCTAAACTTTGTTCAACTATTACACGTAGTGCTTGGTTTTTCACAGTTAACGTGTAACTCTTCTTCTGCTGGTAGTATATCTGGAGGATTATTTGAGCCGGGTCTGTTTAAAAGTTTTTCAAAGTGCTCTTTCCATCTCTCCATTTGTTCCTTATATTACTAAGCAGATTTCCTTTTTATCTTTAATAAAGGCATTGATCTGTTTGTATTTTCCACTTAATTTCTTTGTGCTGTTGTACAGTTCTTTCATATTCCCTTTATTTGCTGATTCTTCTGCCTCTTTAGCTAGTTCATCTATATATTTCCTCTTATCCCTTTTAATGCATCTTCTCACTTCTTTGTTTGATTATTGAATTTGGAATCATAAACAAGTTTTTGTTGGAGATCTGTTGTAACTATATTTATCATATATACGTATATAATCTGTATCTTTTCTTCATTTTCTGCATTGTTACAATGTTTGCAAGTTTTCCTCCTACCGTGTCACAAATAAAGAAGGTAGAATTATATTGCTTTCTTTCTAAAGTAAAAAAAAAAAAAAAAAAAAGTAAATGTTCCCACCACGCCTGCTAGGCGTATGGGTAATATGGTGTTAGTGACCAAATTTGTCTATGACCACAGTACATTTTTGGATGATGTGATCGGTATCAACATCATCATCATCATCAAGTAGCGGGCCTAGTGGCGTAGGTGATCATGTCTCTCCACAACTTTCGATCTCGGCAGCTATTTATCAATTCTGTTGTTGACCTTCTGCCAAGCCATTCTCTTAAGCTGTGTGTTATTTTTTTCTCTTCGTCCCTCATTTTTCCAGTTGTAACAATATATTCAATTTGTTCTCTTCTCATTACATAGCCAAAAATGATGATTGTTTCTTCCTAATATTGGAAATTAGCTCTCTTTTTGCTTTGACCTCTCTCAGAACCTTTTCTACACTCAAAAATCTGGACCTACTTTCCTGTGTGATAACAACGACACCACATGTAATCCGAACACAGATTCTACATCAGTTGAGGCAACTCTCAATCAATCTTTGCCGTTCTCCTGGTTGAGGATTTATGTGAATGACTTAACCTATCCGGACAGTTTCACGGTAAAACTAAACGGTTCTGCCTCATGTAACATTGAATCAAGGTTTGTAGTTAGTTCGCACGAGATTGATGTCTTTTGCTCTAGGGATGGTCTGATCAACAAGTTACGGATTGAAGGGGAAATAGTTGCAATATCTGCTCCATCTACACTGGCGGAAGTCGGAATGTGGCTCTCAAACAGAACACAAACCATACCGACACATTTAATGCTTGTTATACAGGAGACGGATGTGGACCAGAGGCCGCAGTTAATGGCAAAACAAAGACCAATCTCTATGACAATGACTGCACACACACAATTGAGAAGTGGAACCATTCTGTTTACTGGTATCTGAACTTTGCTACGCACCAGAAGACTCACACCATTCGAATCCATCATCGAGCTAGCACTATGATTCGGGTAAAGAATGCCACTCTAAAGGCTTTCTCTGACAGTGGCGGCGTAGTGTTCCAGTATAATGATATATCATACCCAAATATTTCTGTGAATACAATTGTAGTCACCACACAGGCGACAATGGCACACATTAGGATTGAGTTCTCACCGACCATTTCGCAGGCCGACAGTGTACTGTCGGTGAGTGAGGTGCAAACATTTACAGACGTCTATTGTCTGGACGGGCATTCTTGGTCGTTTTGTGCAGTGTGTATTGGGTGTTGCAAAGGCTGCAACGTCATAATCGGTACGTGTCACGGCATCTGTTCACATGGGATCTATGGACACGGCTGCTCCGGGTCTTGTCTCAGTGTCTGTCCTTTTTGTGAGGAAAAATCCGGAAAATGCCTACAATGTAAACATCCTGGCTACACCTATAATGACACTTGTCCCGATGGTAATTTTGGGCTACAGTGCAAACAGATGTGTTCTGATGGCTGTGACATCATATGTGACCCGGAAAGTGCAGACTGTACGTTCAAGGAAACGTACTACGGGTCAGACTGCACTCTCAGATTTCCGGACAACTGTTTCAACGACTTCTGTGTACAGTCAACCGGGAACTGTACATGCAATGAAACGTTCTACTAGTCAGACTGCACTCTCAAATCTCCGGACAACTGTTTCAACGAAACCTGTGAACAGTTAATCGGGGCCTGCGTCTCGTATGTCGATGATTCCCACGTTAAGAAGAGTCTGCCGACTACAACAAACCCAAGTATATCTATACTTAATGTGTTTCTGTGCTAGACATGGTTCATTTCTTGGTGTTTTTCCGTGAAGCCATGGCTCATATCTTGATGTGTTTCTGTGCTAGCCATGGCTCATATCTTATCTTGTGTGTGTGTGTGTGTGTGCTGGCCATGGCTCATATCTTGGTGTGTGTCATGTTAGTCATATCTCATATCTTGGTGTGTCCGTGTTAATCATGTCTCATATCTTTATGTGAGTCTGTGTTTAGTCATATCTCATATCTTAGTGTGCATCTGTGTTAGTCACGTGTCATATCTTTGTGTGCATGTCTGCGTTAGTGATATCTCATATCTTTGTGTACATATTTGTGTTAGTCATATCTCATATCTTTTTGTGTGCATGTCTGTGTATGTCTCTTATCCTTGTGTGTGCATGGCTATGTTAGTCACATCTCATATATTTGTGTGCATGTCTATGTTAGGCATGTGTCATATCTATGTGTGTGCATGTCTATGTCAGTCATATTTTATATCTTTATGCGCATGTTTATGCGAGGTTATGTCACTGTGTGTTAGTCACATCTCATATCTTTGTGTGTGCATGTCAGTGTTAGTCACCTCTAGTGACTCGAGCAGAAGGTGCTCGTAAACCTGGGAGGGCCGACCATCTAAGGGCAGAATCCCCTACAGAAAAGATCATCTGCTGCCTTGCAGGAAGATTGGGTACAATCAAAGGCTAAGGAAAGCAAACCTGAATAAAATGCTGGCTGAAATCGGATGCACTGGGCCACTGGCGAGAACACAGTGCAACGTTTTAACGGTGTTCAATCAGAATGGATCTGGCAGACTCTAATTGTGATGTTCTGTCTGTGGGGGCGATCAACACACTTAACCTGACAGCTGACTACATGTCTGGAATCTTACTCTGATTGAGCCCTGATCGCAGAGAGAGAGAGAGAGAGAGGAGAGAGAGAGAGAGAACCTCTTCATTACTCATCTTAGCTGTCCATGGTATTCTCAACATTCGTCTGTTAAACCACGTTTCTACAGACTCCAGTGATTTTCTTGTCTGCTGTCCTATTGTCCATGACTCGCATCCATATGTTAAGACTGGTTCTACGTAACATTTAAGAACTCTTTTTCTTGTTTCTATTGTAAAAAATGGATTGGATAGTATTTTCCTCATTTTTTGGAAAGCTGCTTTTGCCTGAGCCATTCTGCATCTCACCTATTTTGTACATCTTCCGTCTGAGGTTAACAAAGTTCCCAAATATTTAAATTCATTTACCTGTTTTAATATTGTTCCACTTGTCTTTTTTTGCACTGAGGTGATGTCTTTTTCTTTGTTGTTACCATTACCTCTGTCTTTTTGCTATTAAGGCTGAGTCCTTTATTTTTGCTTTCTTTCACTATAATGTCCAACATTTCTATCATCAACATAGGGCCGCCTTTACTTCCCAGAAAAATCTCTGGTACCCATTTTTAGAGGCTGGGTGGACCATTGTCAGTCCAGAAAGAAAATCCTCCACTGCTGGCGATCGAACCCGGGCTCTTCTGGTCAGTAAGCGAGCACATTAGCTACTCATCCACCGAGGCTCCTGTCTTTGTAATAGGCTTCTTATCTTCTCTGTGTGTATTGACTTCATTCAAGACATCTTCATCCATCCTTGTGGCTCGGCTGTCCACGTTATTTGTTGTGACTCTCCACGTCATACATGTATGCTGCCCAAAGCTTGTTCTCCCTGGACTCTTTCATCTTCAGTGTTCTAGTCTTTTCATCACGCAAACTTGACTCTTGATCCTGTTTCATGATGGGAAAGCAAGTACAACATTATGACACGTGATGAGCTGGTCGTATGGTCGGTACTCGTACGTGCGTGCGTGTGTCCAGGCTTTCCCCTTAAACCTGTGCCGTATTGACACACTCTTCTCGCTGAACTCAAATCCGTATGGATGGAAGAGATCAAAGTAACATTGAAGATATCTTATTTTGTGAATTTTGGAGTGACATGTGATGTAATTTTACTGTAAATGTTGGTTTGTCCTTCCTACAAATCTTTGGACTATTCCACAAACACAAACTATTATTATTTGTTTCTTTTTTTAATGTAGACTTTTATACATGTTAGGGATCGTCAAGGTGGGAATTAGCCCTTGACATCTCGATATTACTGTCGAACCAGCGATAGCGTTGTCAGATATCTGTGAAATGTGCCGCTAGGTCGCGCTTGTACGGCAGTAAAGGGTTACAGGGATATCGGGAGATAAAAACAGTCGCTAGA